>BSBK01008037.1:352500-689791 GCA_027943335.1 Chamaecyparis obtusa
ACACTCCAAATGATATGGAAATACAATATAAATTAGATATCAATTGCTTGACACCAATGACAAGATAATAATTGATCTAATCATTCTACAATCTTGTATACCTTTGATCTTGTTCAGTCTTCATCATCATCACCATCAGTTATAGTAACAATCTCCCTCTTTGGCATTGATGGAAACATTCTAACAATCTTCTTTGTTCAATTGATGATGGTAAAAATTCACTATATTGTCTTTTTCCTTTACTCCCTCTGAGCTTTATCTTCATCTGTACACATTCTCCCTTTATTAGTAACAATATTCTCTTAGCATATTCTTCCTCTTTGCAATCATCATACATTCTCCCTCTATAATCAATTGTTTATTCTCCCTCTTTGATATCAATGCCAAAGACACACACTCTTGAAAATTTTTCATAGGAAGTAAATCATACCTCAAATGTATTGATCTCTCATTGCAGTCATAACCATCTCTTCACAATGTCAGGCTTCACCCAAAGAGTCAACACTAGCATCAACTCACAAAATAGATATTCTAATGAAAATCTGAATTGTTTCAACATGCATCTTTCCTTAGTGAATATTGGATAGGGAAGAACCCCTAACTTACCTTGGAGATACTCAAAAGAATCCTTCGGTAGTGGTTTGGTAAATATATCAGCTATGTGTTCATTTCAATTCACATACTCCAATATTGCATGATTGTCTTGCACTTTCTCTCTCAAGTAATGATACTTGATAGAAATGTGTTTTGTCTTTGAATGCACCACTAGATTCTTTGATATATTTATAGGACTAGTATTATAAAAAACAATAGTAAATGGATTAGTAATATCTTGTTGCATACCTTCAAGTAATTGTTTGATCCACACTATATTTTAAAAATGCATAGTTGCAACAACATACTTTGCTTCAACAATAGATTGTGAAATACAACTTTGTTTCTTTCTTAACCATGTCGCTAACCTTTCTCCTAAAAATAAATCTTCACCACTTGTTCTTTTCCTGTCATCAATATTTCTAGCCCAATCAGCATCAATATACACCTTGAGATCAAAATATCCTCCTTTTGTGTATAATACACTAAAATCTTTTGTCCCTTTCTGATATCTAAATATTCTTTTCACTGTAGACATATGTGTCTTCTTTGGATTGGCAAAAAACCTTACAACTATACCAATTGAATGTGTAATATCAGGTATACTGTGTACAACATACTTTAGTTTACCAATCATTGATCGGTAAATTTTTTCATTAAATTCCTTTTTCTCTATTAGAATAACTGAGAGGGGGGTGAATCAGTTATCCACAATCCCAAATATAAAATGTATCACTTAAAACAAATTCAACTAATTCTGCAGCTCGGTAAACATAAAATACTAAACTGTCTATGTAATTACCGATTACCAGTTAATTTCTCATAATGATTACCAATCAAATCAAATACACAATATGTAAAGTATGATAACCAAACAATCACCACATAAACACATAACACAAAGATTTAACGTGGAAACCATGTAAAGGGAAAAACCACCTGGGACCGGTAACCCAAAATATTTTCACTCTTCTGAAGTGAGCTCGATGAAGAGCCAACCCTGTTAAACGTTACAAAACACACTGTAATGTGTGACCTTGTTAGAGGATTTAACACTAACAATTATCATCCAACTAGCATTCAGTATGGGGTTGACATGATAGCAATGTACATTCTATGAATGACATAATAAGACTTTCAAGTCCACTCAGTTAAGAGATTTTTCTATTACAATGGTTAAAATGAAATAGTAGGTGATCTAATTACAATACAACTTGATTTTGTAGAGTTTCAGATCTATTCTAAGCCCAAAAAATCCTCTAATCAATATTTCAATTCAGCTCATCAACATTCAATAACTTACTGTCACTCGGTAAAGCTCTCTAATGCTTGGTATTGTCTGCAGCTCAGTTCTTCTTCAACCAGTCTGATCAGGCATGCATGAAGTTGTGTTCACGTGATATCTTTGTAGTCTCCTTCTTCCAGAATCATTTTCACAATGAAACCAATGTCTCTTATATAGATGAGTAAATAGTTTTCTTTTCATCCATCAAATTTTGCTGCTTAATCTCCTTCATTGATTTTGCTGCTTAAACCTTCCTAGGAAAATGTGTCAATGACTCATTTCAATTCCACACTTTATAGCTCATCAATTTTTGTTGGCTAAACTAAACATTTAGTTCTTTTGTCCATACTCAGTTAACAAAGAAATGTGTCAGTGAACACAAGCTCAGTTAATACTATTGCTTGGTATACACTACACTGGCTTGGTGTATGCTAGAATGCTTCATTAACCAACCACACTACTTTGTAACATTTTTCTTCTATCTTCATAATAGATTAATGCAATATAATCAATTCAACAATATGAAGTCATAGACTCATCAATAAGTTACCAAGAATATTCCTTATCCTCATTTGTCATATCCATCTTCCTCTATGTAGATATCTCAGTTCTTCATCTTTTCTCTCCTCTTTATAGATGTGTAAATATTTTCAACTACCATGATAAATACTGTCAAAACTAGTTGACATCAATGACAACATAATGACTAATTCAATTATCTTACATATCAATTCAGTGCTCGGTGATCTCTAATCACTTGTAGTTCATCAATCAAGTTCTCAATCAGTTGTAGTTCATCAATCTCTCCCTTTGCCATTGATGGAAAATCAAGCAATATGAAATATACCATACACATACCAAACATGTATTCTATAACTATGTAAGAAAATTTTGTAACTTGGTATCCTCTCCCTAGCTTGATATTAAATATGTTTAATCACTACGTTACATAATAGCATTGCAAGTGCAGACTTTCCTCTGTAGATATGATCTTTCCAGTTCTTAGATTCCTTCTCTTCTCAGCAACAAATCTTCAAAACTCTCCGTGAATTTCTCAGATTATCTCTCCCTTAGATAGATGTTCTAGTGATCTCTTGGTTTGTCATATTGTTTATCTCTCCCTTTGACAATAATGCCAAATAAAAACATAAAACATTCATCTCTACAGTAGCCATGTGACTCTCTATTGTCTGGTGCATACAATGTATCTCGGTATACTGATACACAAATCATTGTTCCTGAAATATTTCACAACTTTAGATAGAATCCAAATTGTGAACTATGGTGCATCAAAATGAGTGATATTCTGATAATATTAGACTGATGCAACCTTTGGATCACATTAGTGACTAGTAGACAGGGGATGTACCCCAAGTCTAGTCCTCAAGTATTCAAATGTTTTCTTTGGTAGAGGCTTGGTAAATATATCAGCAAGTTTCTCTTTTGATGTAACATATTCTAGTTTGACTTGCTTCTCATGTACTTGTTCTCTTAAGTAGTGATACTTAATAGAAATATGCTTGGACTTTGAGTGCATTACATGATTCTTAGAAATATTTATTGCACTTGTGTTGTCATAATATATAATCACTAACTCAGTGATTACCTCATTCATCCCTTCCAACACATGCTTGATATAAGAAATGTTTGAACAGTTTTTAGCAACAGAAACATATTATGCTTTGGCAATGGACTAAGAAATACAAGGTTGTATCTTACTTGTCAAAGTAACAAGTCTTTCACCAAAGAAAAATTCTCTTTCGATTGTACTCTTTCTGTCATCTATATTTCCAGCCCAATCTGCATCGGTGTAGACTCTTAGTTCAAACTTGCCTTCCTTAGGATACCATAATCCATAGTCCTCTATTTTCTTCAAGTAGCTTAAGATAATTTTTGTAGCAACCATGTGTGAATCCTTAGGATTTGCAAAAAATTTAGCTACAATCCCCACAGTATGTGCAATATCTGGTCTACTATGTACTACATACATCAACTTACCAATCATAGATTGGTACAATGTCTAGTTTAACTCTATAGATTCATCATCTTTAGTCAATTTGCAGCCTGTGACCATCAGTGTTCCAACTGGTTTAGTATCTTCCATGCCAAATGTTCTCAATACTTCCTTTATGTACTTTGATTATGTGATGAATATTCCATCATTCTACTGAATAACTTGCAAGCCTAGAAAGAAGTTAATCTCTCCAAACATAGACATTTCAAATTCATTTTGTATCTCATCAAAAAATGATTTACGTATATGATCTTGTCCTCCAAAAATTATATCATCCACAAATATTTCAACAATCAAAATAGTGTCTTTAGACTCTCCTTTCATATACAAATTATGTTATCACTTGTTCTAACAAAACCAATACTTAACAAATAAGTATGAAACCTTTCATACCACACTCTAGGTGCTTGCTTTAGACCATATAAATCTTTTATTATTCTACATACCATATCTTTCTTGTCTGGATCAACAAACCCTTCTAGTTGTTCTATGTAGACCTCCTCTTCTAGTATCCCATTCAAAAAAGTAGACTTAACATCCATTTGATAGACTTTAAACTTCTTATGTGTTTCATATGCAAGTAACATTCAGACTCCCTCTAGTCTAGCAATAGGTGCAAAAGTTTCACCATGATCTACACCTTCCTCCTGCGCATATCCCTTGCATATGAGTCTAGATTTGTTCCTTGTAACCTCTCCATTCTCATTTAGTTTATTCCTAAAAATCCATTTACTACCAATAACATTCTTATCTTTTGGTCTAGGTACTAAGGTCCATGTCTTGTTTTTCTCTATCTGCTCTATCTCTTCATTCATTACATTTACCCATTCATCATTCTCTAATGCAACCTTAACATTTTTTGGTTCAAACTCACAAACTAAGCATGCACGTTGTCTTAAATTACTTCTTTTCAGCATGCCAGCTTGCTTGTCTCCAATGATTTGGTTCTCAGGATGATGTCTTCTGACAAATCTAACCAATACTTGATCTCTTCTTTGTTGTTCATCCTATTAAGGTTCATCTGCTTTCTTGGTAGCTCCTTCCTAATCGTTGGTTTCCCTTTTCCATTCCTCGGTGTTGTTTTCCTGATGCTCAGTCAACTCAGCCTGTGGCTTCAATAGGTACTCTAGTTTTTCAATGTAAGTGAGTCTACCATATTCTTCCATCTCCCTAGTACTTCACCATTTTTATCATCAAATTTATCAACTCTGACATTGCAACTTTCAATAGTTTTATTAGTAACTTTATTTAGACACTTGTAAGCTTTTCTTTTATTGGAATATCCAATAAATATCCCTTCATCCCCTTTAGAGTCAAACTTTCCATTTCTTTCATCTTTCAAAATAAAACATTTGCTACCAAAAATTCTGAAGTAACTTACAATCGGTTTGTGACCAAACCATAACTCATAGGGTGTTTTGTTTGTGTCCTTCAATTGTACTCAGTTCAAAACATATATAGTTGTGCTGACTGCCTCTCTCCAGTATGTTTGAGCAACATTATTTTGTAACATCAGTATCCTCATGCAATCAACAATTGATCTATTCCTCATTTCAGCAATCCCATTCTGCTGAGGTGTTCTCGGTGTGGAAACCTATCCTTTTATACCATGCTCATTACAATAGTTAGTAAATTAATCATAAATAAATTCACCACCTCTGTTAGATCTCAAGCATTTCAATTCTTTCCCGATTTCTTTCTCTACTTTTTCTTTATACCATTTAAACATCTTAAATGCCTCAGATTTCTCTTTTAAAAACATTACAGTCATTAATCTAGTGTAATCATCAACAAATAGAATGCAATATCTATCTCCATAGTAGCTCTGTGTTCTCATGGGACCACATAGTTCGGTGTGAACTAGTTCCAAAATTATCTTTGTTGAATATTCTTTACTCTTAAAACTAGATTTTGTCCTCTTACCTTTCTCACATTGATGACACATAACATGATTTGGCTTTGCTAGGCTAGGCATGCCTCTAACCTTTTTCTTTCTACTGATTTTAATCATGTTATCAAAGTTTACATGACATAACCTTTTATGCCATAGCCATGCATCCTCATTTTTCACCATTAAACATGAAGACTTATCATTGTCAAGATAAAACAAGTTACCTTTGATTTGTGCTCCTGTTCCAACAAGTTTTCCTCCATCATCAAATATCTTTACCTTCTTGCTTTCAAAAGCTACTCAGTGACCTACATTGTTAAGCTATGCCACACTTAGCAAATTGTAATTTAGTCCTTCTACCCGATAAGCATTATCACATTTGATTTTATCATTTATCAGTAAAGATCCTTTTCCTCTAACCATACATGGTGTATCATTACCCAATTTTACAGATCCTCCATTATATTGCTCAAGATGATCAAATTTTTCTTCATCACCAGTCATGTGATGTGTACAACCACTATCAAATATTTTTTGGAAATTTGGCTACATTAGATATCTAGATGTTGTCATTATGGAAATATATAATCTACATGGAGACCACATATGACAAAGAGCAAGTATGAAAAAGCACAAAGAAAAATTGTCAAAGTATATGCAGTATTTTCCCAGTGTACCCAGGAGATAGTTTTGATTGGTGATGTTGATTGGAGTAAGTTCAATGCTTGGGCACTTGATAATAGATACTATGATGACTCTTGAAGACTCACCTAAGAGTGCAAGTTTGTACGACATGTACGGAAGAAGTTATGGTAGTTTTCCCACAGAGAATGTTAAGCCGACAGGACAGAATATGAAGACAAAATTGGTAAAGAGTTAAGGGATTATTTTGTTTATCAAAATAATGTCTTAATAATATAAAGGGAAGACATACTAGATGTTAACCCTTGGGTAAATATGTATTTTGTATAAAGCTTTATGCTATGTAAAGCCGACTGTAAAAGTTATTATTCCTAATAACTTGTATAAATGTAAGGCATATGAAATGCGAAAGACAGGATATAATTGTAATGAGATAGATGATATAGCAAAAAATATTGATGCGAAGTTGTGAAAGACAAGAAAGCAGTATAGGTTATGTACCTTACCCTATTTTGTAATCGGTAATCATTGTACATTACTTATTTGGGCAGTGGGCTCATCTTGTAATCATTTGTAATCAGTACTACCAACTCTTAGCAGGGTTGAGGCTTCTAACAAGGCCTATAGTCCCTTAATCAGGACTGAGACACTATCTACTTGTAACAAACTCCTAATAGGGTCAACATCCTTAACAGGATACTTTTGATTAGTGGATCTTTGTCTATACCATCCCCACTAGGGTTTTCCCTTGGCCAAGGTTTCCTCGAGAAAAAATAATGTGTTATGAGTTCATTTTCTTTATTTCTATGCATGTTATTTAGTTTATTATGTTATGCATGTATCAAGATAATATGTTATATCCATAATTGGGCAAAAGAAAAAGTTTTTAGAATACTGATTCACCCCCCTCTCAGTATTCCCTATTTCTAACATGATCCATGTATCATTTTTATTAACTTTAAAAATGAGTGCTATCTCTACATACCTTTCTTCTTCCTCATAATTATCCTTCATCTCAACAAAATCTACTTCAACATCATCATTTGTGTCAGTCTCGGTATCATTCTCTTCAGCAATGTAGCATACCTTTTTACCTTTATCATTTTTGTCTCGGTTATCTCTGTTGTAGTGTCGGTAACTTCTATTGTTTCTCCTCCCATAGCTTCCTTCACCAGACCGATCTTTGTTTCTATCATCTTCTTTCCTATTTGGGCATCTAGCAGCAATATGACCAGCTTCTTTGCAGTTAAAACATGCTAAAGGTAATTTACCCCTATATCTACCTTTACCTTTAGGTAACCTCTAGGCCATAAGAGCTTCAAGCTCATCAAGCTCATCATCAGTGTTATTGTCATTATCATCATTATTATTTCTACTGCTAGACTTACCGATCTTTAGAGAAGTCATGAAAGCAGACTCAAAAAATGGTACAACACTATTATCAAAGTTGTTTAGTTCAAAATTTGTTAGCTTACCAATCAGATTATCAAGACTGAGAGTACTGTTAGGTTCTGACCTCATTTCATGTATTGTAGATCTATTCTGATTGCATAAATAGGCATTAAAGTCTTTAGAATTTTGCTTACCACTGTATCTTCATCAATGACACCACCAGATTCTCTGATAGCATTAACTACCTCCTTTATTCGGTTTGTATATTATACTATATTTTCTCCTTCTTTCATTTTCATATCATCAAATCTTCCTTTTAAACTTTCAGCTCTGGCTCTCTTGACATTTGCATCACCACTATAAACTTGAGTAATTTTATCCCACATTTCCTTTGAAGTAAGGCAATCCTTGACATCTGATAGAGCAACAACAATCTCCATCATAGTAACATTATGCTCATGTTTATCTCTCAATTGATCAAGAGTCAAAGGTCCAGTAGGTGGTGCTAAGTAGCCATTATCCACTAGGGTGATGACAGAATTCCCAATTCCAAATATATGAAGTCTCATTCAGCTTTGCCATATTGTAAAGTTGTCCTTATTCAACTTTGGCACTTCCCTCTTATACATTTTGTGCTCTTTCTACTAAATTCCTTAAAACTTTGTTCCAAGCAACCAATATGCTCCAATACCAATTGTTAGAATAACTAAGAGGGGGGTGAATCAGTTATCCACAATCCCAAATATAAAATGTATCACTTAAAACAAATTTAGCTAATTTTTTAGCTCGGTAAACATAAAATACTTTTCTATCTGTGTAATTACCGATTACTAGTTAATTGCTCATAGTGATTACTGACCAAATCAAATATGCAATATGTAAATTATGATAACCAAACAATAACCACATAAACACATAACACAAAGATTTAATGTGGAAACCATGTAAAGGGAAAAACCACCTGGGACCGGTAACCCAAAATATTTTTACTCTTCTAAAGTGAGCTTGGTGAAGAGCCAACCCTATTAAAGGTTACAAAACACACTGTAAGGTGTGACCTTGTTAGAGGATTTAACACTAATAGTTATTGTCCAACCAGCATTCACTATGGGGTTGATAGGATAACAATGTACATTCTATGAATGACATAATAAGACTTTCAAGTCCACTCAATAAAGATATTTTTCTATTACAATGGTTAAATTGAAATTGTATGTGATCTGACTACAATACAACTTGATTTTGTAGATTTTCAGATCTATTCTAAGCCCAAAAAATCCTCTGATCAATATTTCAATTCAGTTCATCAACATTCAATAACCTACTGTCACTCGGTAAAGCTCTCTGATGCTCATTACTATTATAAAGTTTGATTCTTCTTCAACCAGTCTAATCAGGCATGCATGAAGTTGTGTTCACGTGATATCTCTGCAGTCTCCTTTTAGCATCCTTTTCACAATAAAACCAATGTCTCTTATATAGATGAGTAAACCATTTTCTTTTCATCCATTAGATTTTGCCACTTGATCTCCTTCATTGATTTTGCCACTTAAACCTTCCTCGACAGATGTGTCAATGACTCATTTCAATTCCATCCTTTAGATCTTCTTCAAATTTTGTTAGTCGTTGATCTCATAACAAACATTATCTTTCCACCTCATAATCATACACTTTACAACTCATCAATTTCTATCAGCTATACTAAACATTTAGTTCTTTTGTCCATACTCAATTAACAAAGAAATGTGTCGACGAACACAAGCTCATTTGATACTGTCACTCAGTATATACAACACCGGCTCAGTGTATACTAGAATGCTTCATTAACCAACCACACTACTTTGTAACATTTTTCTTCTATCTTTATAACAGATTAATGCAACATAATCAAATCAACAATATGAAGTCATAGACTCATCAATACGTTACCAAGAGTATTCCTTATCCTCATCTGTCATATCCATCTTCCTCTATGTAGATATCTTGGTTCTTTATCTTTTCTCTCCTCTTTATAGATGCGTAAATGTTTGCAACTACCATGATAAGTACTATCAAAACTAGTTGACATCAATGACAACATAATAACTGATTCAATTATCTTACATATCAATTCAATGCTAAGTGATCTCTAATCACTTGTAGTTCATCAATCAGGTTCTCAATCAGTTGTAGTTCATCATTCTCATCTTCCTTTGACAATGTACAACCAAGAGCCATTGGTGTTCCAATCGGTTTTGATTATTTGATATTGAATGTCTTTAGGATCTTCTTGATATACTTTGACTTTGTTATGTAGATCCCATCTTTGACTTGTTGAATTTGAATTCCAATAAATAATTTAATCTCTCCTATCATAGACATCTCAAATTCCTTTCTCATCCCTTCAGCAAATGATTTAGACACAGACTCATTTCCTCCAAATATAATGTCATCGACAAAAAAATTAGTAATAATAATCTTATCAGTACTATCACATTTCAAATACAAATTGTTTTTTTCACTTGTCCTTTGAAATCCAATCTTGATTAAATATGAGTGCAATCTTTCATACCATGCTCAGGGTGCTTGCTTTAGTACATATAAAGCTTTGTGTAGTTTGCATACCATAATCTTGTTAGAATTTTCAAAAAATCCTTCATGTTGTTCAATGTAAACTTCTTCTTCAAGAATTCTATTTAAAAATGCAACTTAACATCCATCTAATAAACTTTGAATCCTTTATAGGAAGCATATGCAAGTAATATTCTTCCATCTTATAATCTAGCAATAGGGGAAAATGTCTCACCATAGTCAATACCTTCTTCTTGTGCATACCCTTTGAATATTAATCTTTCTTTATTTCTGATCACATGTCCATTCTCATTGATTTTATTGCTAAAAATCCACTTTGTTCCAATTACATTCTTGTTCTTGGGTCCCGGTACTAGTGACCAAGTGTTTTTCTTTTCAATCTGATCAATTTATTCTTTCATTGCATTAACCCAATCTTCATTTCCAAGTGCATCCTTAATTAATTTTGCCTCAAACTTAGAAATCAAACATTTATTATCCTTCAACTTACTTCTTGTCATGACTCTGGCATTCTTTTATCCAATAATTTTTCTCAGTGAGTGGTGTCTTCTCACATATTTTGCTAATACAGGCTCCGTAGACTATTCTTCAATATTTTCATCTCTTAGTGGAGGCTCCACTTGTTCTTTAGTTTCTTCTTGTTGCAACTTGGGGACTATTCCTGAAATACCACCTTGTACATATACAAATCTTTTGTAGTTGTAAGGTTCCTTTTTTCTATCTTATTCATTTAGCTCTACAAATTCATCAATTCTTATATTTGCACTTTCTACAATTTTGTTAGTAGCCTTATTCAAACATTTATATGATTTTATCTTTGATGAATATCCTAGGAATATACCTTCATCTCTTTTTGAGTCAAAATTTCCATTCCTAGCATCTTTCAGTATGTAACACCCACTTCCAAAATTTTTATAGTAACTAACATTCAATGTATGCCCATACCAAAGTTCATAAGGGTTCTTATTAGTACCTTTCTTTGATTGTACTTAGTTGAGTGTGTAGATAGTAGTACTAATGGATTCTCTCCAGAATGTTTGTGCAACATCTTTGTCAATAAAAAGTGTTCTAGCACATTCAACAATAAATTTATTTCTTCTTTCAGCTATACCATTTTGATGTGGATTCCTCGGTGAAGATACTTGTCTTTGGATTCCATTTTCATTTTAGAAGACAGTAAATTCATCTGAGATAAATTCACCTCCTCTATATGAACTTAAACATTTTAGTTGTTTTCCTGTTTCATTTTCAACTCTAGCTTTATAACACTTAAACATTTGGAATGCATCATACTTCTCTTTTAGAAACATAACCGACATCATTCTTGAATAGTCATCAACAAACAAAATGAAATTATGATCTCCATGTAAAAAATTTGAATTCTCATGGGACCATAAAGGTCAGTATGAACTAATTCCAAAATACCATTAGATGCGTAATTTTTACTTGAGAAACTTGATTTTGTCATCTTACCAATCTGACATTCCTTACACATCACTTTATCATGTTTTCTTAATTTTGGTAGACCTCTGACTCTATTATTTTTTTCTCACCTTAATCATGTTATCAAAATTTACATGACAAAGTCTTTTATGCCATAGCCATACATCCTCAACTTTAACAAATAAGAAACTCTTTGCAACAATATTAAGATAAAATATATTACCTTTGGATTGTTCACCAGTTCCAATCAAATCTCCAACAACACCATAGATCTTCACTTTTCTATTGTTAAATTCCAGTCAGTAGCTAGTGTTGTTCAATTTTGAAACACTCAACAATGTATAGTTTAGTCCTTGAACCAAATAAGCATCATCACATCTCATCTTTTCATTTAATATAATGGATTCTCTTCCTTTAACAGAACATGGAGCATCACTCCCAAATCTAACAAATTCCCTATCATACTTTTATAGGTTCTCATACTTATCAATATCACCAGTCATATGATGTGAACAACCACTATCAATAATTCATGGGTCAATTTTACTTACATGAGAAATAATGGATTTTTCTCCTTCATGTTTTTCTTCTTCTGAATCATCCTTCACATCAACATAGACAACTTCATAAATTTATTCCGTGTCATCAAATTCATCATCAATTATAGCTTCCTTTGCAAGGTAGAAAGAATTATTTCCTTTGTCCTCGTAGTCTCTAAACCTTCAGTATCGGTTATCCTTCTTATCACTTTTATCATTCCTATAATTATCAGGACATCTAGATGCAATCTGGTCAATCTTGTTGCAATTAAGACATTTCAGGGGAAATTTAACTTTACCTCTCGGTACTGTCTTAGCCACCAATGCTTCCATCTCTTCTTTTTCTATTTCTTCGGTTAGGATACTGACATATTCACTTCCACATGAAGTACTATGAATCTCTCTTTCTCTTCTTGAAGTTCCAATACTTAATGATGATTTGAATGTAGTTTCAATAGTCGATAGACTATTATCATAATTACTTAGCTCAAATGCAGTCAACTTACAGATTAGGGCTTCAAGAGTAATAATATTATTTGGTATGGATCGAAGTTCTTGAATAGAAGATACTTGAATAGAATACTTGGATGAAAGAGATCTCATGATTTTACTTACTACTTCTTCACCAGTTAATGTTCCACTAGCACCTCTGATGGCACTAGCAACTTCATTGATTTTAAAACTATATTGAGCAATGCTCTCTTCATCTTTCATTCTCATTTCATCAAATTTACATCTGAGACTATCAACCTTTTCTTTTTGTACATGCTGATCTCCTCCATAGATAAGTGTAAGTCTATCCCACATCACTTTTTAAGTAATACAATCCTTAACATCATTGAATTCAACATCAGTTAGTGAGGAAGTAATTTAAATCATTACCAAGCTGTGTTTCTAATTTTCTCTCATCTGATCAACTTTCATGGGTCTAGGAGATGTTGGAGTGTAATCATTATCCAAAAGATTTAGTGCAAATTCTCAAATTCTAGATAGGTACAATATCATCTTTCTTTTCCATGTTGAGAAATTTTCCTTGTTCAACTTAGGTACTTCTCTCCTATACATCTTCATATCTTTTTAGTCAAGTCTTTCAAACTTTTCTTTATATTACTTAGCCATGATACCAATTGTTAGATTAAAGAGAGGGGGTGGGGGTGAATCAGTAATCCTTGATTCTATGTACCCTAAAACATTTTCTCTCATTAACTCAGTGTCAACTCAATTCAACATTTACCGAAAATAGTAAATTAAATTTAACAATCATTAAATCAAACAAATATATCATTCAACACATATAACACTAGTATTTCACTGATGAACTACAATTTATTTAGAATCTAATTGAAGATATGTGATTAGAGATTATTGAGTTGTTGATTAGATATGATTTATGATTAAATCAATAATATGTTGTCATTGATGTCAACACTTGTTTTGTAAGTTACAATAAATAAACATCTATAGAAAAGGAGTAAAAGAGTTGAAGAACAAAAATATCTACATGAGGAAGATATATATGATACATGAGGATAAGGAATAGATTATGTAACTTGATGATGAGTCTATAAACTTATGCTATTAACTTGATTATGTTTCATTCATCTATGATGAGGAAAAGAACTAAAAGCCACAAAGAAATGTGGTGGGTTGATGAAGCATTTTAGTATACACCGACAGGATGTAGTGTATGTTAGGAATGAATGCTGGATGTTGGTAGTCATTCTGTAGCATTTGTTGTTGCTTTCATGACTATGATTGTCATTGATGTCAACACAATGATTTTCTGGAGACTAGCAAAGAAGGAGATAGTGTTTTGATTAGCGCACGTGGGATATTTTAGTTGGAGCTATGAAATGTTGAGGTTATACTCTTTGATATGTTATATGTCTATGGTTAAGAGCACAGATGGTAATTCATTGATTCATGAAAGTTATGAGAATTTTGGTAAAAGTAGTATTCAGGCAGTGTTCCTGAGTAGCAGTTTGTGGGAATTGGATGATATCTCCTAATTGGGATGGAATCTAGTTTTGTGCATTTAAAGGGAATTTTGTGACACACTGATGGTGACGTGGTTCATAGTGCAAAATTTGAGGTCACACGAGTGAAGAGATATTGCATTTGGAAGCCGACAATTTTTGTGTAATTTTGATGTAGCGTATGGAAACTTTTATTTTGTAATTGTGTGTTGACTCATTTGTAATTATTTGAGTGTGGTATAAAGAAATGAATTTTTTTCCTTATTGTAAGTAGTTGAAAATTTGAAAGAAGTGTGAGCATGGTTTGGTTGCATGCGAATGTGAGCATAGTTTTGCATGAAGTGAAGAAAAGAGCCTAAGAGGTTGTGAAAGAGAAATCATGAAGGAAGACATGTGAAGTAAAGAGATCTAGAATTGAGATCTGGTGTAGCAGTGAGTGCAATTTGGCATAGTAAGGAGGTAACATATTTCATATTATTCTACTGAATAATATTAAGGTTATTTGGATAGTGTGTTCAGTAATCTTACCTTGAAGTTGTTTGGGCAGTGGGTCCTTTTGTCTTCCATAACTCTTAACAGGGTTAGAATCTTTTAACAGGGATTCAAAATCTCCTAACATGGATTTATATGTACTGAATGTATTTCATAAGACTCCTAACAGATTCCATCCTCTAACAAGGAATATTCATAATAGTGCATCTTTTGTGGGCATCATTCCCACCGGGGTTTACTCTTTGATCAAGAGGTTCCCTAGTCAACATATCTTGTGTTATTGTGTCATTGTGTATGAATATCTTTGTATGGTTAATAATTGCATTGCTTACATGCTTAAATACTGTTGAAGATGTTAAAAGTTATAATTATCTAATAACTGATTCACCTGCCCCCTCTCAGTTATCTTGGTGGACTTTACTTTCTAACAATTGGTATGAGAGTAGTAGGTCCTTGAAAGGAAAGTTTAACAGATTAAGGAGATCCATGGTGAATTTCAGGAAAGAAAGCCCTAAGTTTGGAGTAAATTTTGATAGCTGGAAGGAAAAGATGAAGACACATCTATTGTGTTTAGGACCAGGCTATTGGTTGATTACAAAGAATGAAAGAACTATAATTGAAGAAGACAGTCTTGAAACAAGTTCTAAAGATGATGTAGATCTATTCATGAGTAACATACTTGCAAGAGAAGCACTCTTGATAGCACTTCTGGAGAATGAATACAGTCAAGTAAAATGTTTTAAGAAATCTAATGAAATTATGAAAGCTTTACACTCTACTTTTGAAGGTGATGAACATGCAAAAAGAGCTAGATTACATAATTGGATATGTGCATTTGAAGATATTAGAATGATGGAAGATGAATCTGTTAGAAGCTATATTGGTAGAATGTCAAAAATTGTTGCAAGAATAAAATCTTGTGGAGGATCAAAGACAAAGAATGAAGTGATATGGAAAATTTTGAGGACATTGACTCCTGTATTTAAGGAAACAACACAAATGATTGAACAAGTTATACCTTGTACTACAAACTTTACAAGAGAGACTCTTCTTGGTAGATTGGAAGCAATAGAGATGAACCTAAGGTTATCAGGAGACTTACCTATAATGGAGACAACATTCATTGCTCTTAGTATTCATCCTACTTTGTTAAGAAGTGCCAGTGTGAGTGCAGATTATGCTAGTGGCAGCAGATCTAGAAATGAAGAGGATAAGAAGATTGAAGAAGGTATTGCCTTGCTTGTGAAAAGAGAACCAGACGGTAAGAAATTTTTTAAATGTTGTACTTGTCAAGAATATGGTCATTTTGCATCTAAATTTCCTAAGAGAGTTAAGAAGTACAAAAATAATTTCAAGCCTAGAAGATCTAAGGAATGTTATTATGCTAATGATGAAGATCTTGAAGCTAGTATAGAAAGAACTTTGAGTGAAAGTTATACTGAGAATAATGATGAAATAGGATTTGTAGCAATTAAAGAAGAAAAAGCATTAGTTTCCCAAGTTGGAAAGAAAGCTAATTGGATTATAGATAGTGGTTGTTCACATCATATGACTGGAGATATGAAGAAGTTCATAAAGTTTAACAATTATGATGGAGGAGTTGTTAGAGTTGGTAACAATGCACCTTGTTTGATTAAAGGTATAGGATCTATTACTCTTGATGAAAAGACTAATACTGATAATGTTTAATTTTTTGATGGATTGAAACATAATCTTTTGAGTGTTGGACAGTTAGTGGATAAGGGATATCAATTTTGGTTTATTGAGAAAACTTGTGTGATAAAGGATAAATATGGAAATCTAATTGGAACTAAATCTAGAACCAAAGGTAATGTATTTCAGTTGAATCCTACTGAGATGACATGCTTGATTACTAAAATTGATGACAGTTGGTTATGGCATAGAAGGTTTTGTCATATAAACTTTGATAACATTGTGAAAGTGAGTACTACACTTGCAGTAAGGGATTTGCCTAAAATTATGAAGCCTACTAACATGATTTGTAAAGAATGTGTGATGGCTAAGTAGAAGAGAAGTTCATTTCCTAGTAAGAAGTTCACATCGGCAGAGAAGTTGGAGATTGTTCATACAAACTTGAGTGGTCCTACCAGGACTAGAGGATTCTATGGAGAAAGGTATTTTATGATTCTTGTTGATGATTTTATAAGAACGATGTGGATTGCATTTCTGAAAGAAAAATATGAAGCATTTGATAAGTTTAAGATCATTAAGAATAAAGTTGAGAATGAATCTAGAATGAAGATTAAATGTTTGAGATCTGATAAAGGTGGAGAATTTACTTCTAGAGAGTTTAACACCTTTTGTGAAGTGAATGGTATTAAGAGACAGTTTTCAGCCCCTAGAACACTTGAACAAAATGATATTGCAGAAAGAAGAAACAGGTTAGTAACTGAAGCAACAAGAGCTATGTTATTTGAGAATAACTTGGCGAAGACATTTTGGGGAGAAGCAATGAATACAATAGTATATACTATAAATAGAGTACAAATCAGAGTAGACATTGATAAGACACCTTATGAATTATGGTTTGGACATGCACCCTCGGTTAAGTATTTTGGAATTTTTGGAAGCAAATGTTATATAAAGAGAGATGATGATATTGGAAAGTTTGATCCTAGAAGTGATGAAGGTATTTTTCTTGGATATTCTTTGAAGAGAAAAGCATATACATGTTACAATAAGAGAACTAAAACTATTGTTGAGATCTCAAATGTTAAAGTTGATGAGAATTTTAAAATTTAGGAAAGAATGCTTGATTATGAATTTGATGAAGAAGCTAATCCTCAGCCTAACATTGAAACTACTGAATTATTCTATGAGACTGATAGTGAATTGTTGAATGAGAATCATACTGCACAATAAACTAGAGAAGAATCTATAGTTGAAGCAAGATCTATGACTATGACACCAAACAGGTATCTATCTAGACATCATCCTGTTGAACAAGTTATTGGAAGTTTGGACAAAGGAGTTATGACTAGAAATAAGGTACATTTATGTTTGATTTCTCAAATTGAACCTAAATCTAGTAATGAAGCTTGTGAAGATGAACATTGGATTAATGCTATGAAAGAAGAACTCAATCAAATTGAAAAGAACAAGACATGGGAATTGGTTCCTAGACCTAAAGACAAGATTGTGATTGGAACTAAATGGGTATTCAGAAACAAGATGAATGAACAAGGAGAAGTAGTAAGAAACAAAGCAAGATTAGTATGTAAGGGATACTCGTAGCAAGAAGGAATTGACTATGAAGAAACCTTTGCACCAGTAGCAAGACTTGAAGCAGTAATAATGTTTTTGGCTTATGAAGCTTATAAGAAATTCAAAATGTATCAGATGGATGTGAAGTTCATATTTCTAAATGGTGAATTGGAAGAAGAAGTCTACATTGAGTAGCCTGAAGGTTTTCCTTTGACTCAAGAAGGAGATATGGTATGTAAACTAAACAAATCATTATATGGACTAAAGCAAGCACCTAGAACTTGGTATGCTAGATTGGATAAATATTTGTTGAAATTGGGATTTACTAAAGGAACAACAGATAGTAATCTGTACACAAAA
This sequence comes from Chamaecyparis obtusa, assembly GCA_027943335.1. NCBI lineage: Eukaryota > Viridiplantae > Streptophyta > Pinopsida > Cupressales > Cupressaceae > Chamaecyparis > Chamaecyparis obtusa. Next base: position 370,925 of record BSBK01008037.1, read on the forward strand.
TAAATTGAAAATGGATTGTTAGTTATAGTTATTTTTGTTGATGACATTATCTTTGGAGGAGAAGATGAAGCTAATGAAAAATTTGCTGATGAAATGAAGACTGAATTTGAAATGAGCATGATTGGTGAGATGAAATACTTTTTGGGATTATAGATAACACAAAAATTTGATGGTATCTTTGTTAGCCAGACAAAGTACTTGAATGATTTGCTGAAAAGATTTGGAATGGAGAATTGTAAACTAGTTGGAACACCTATGGTTATAGGAAACAAACTATCAGGCAAAGTTGAAACACCAACAGTTGAGAAAAAGAAATACAGATCCATGATTGGAGGATTACAGTACTTAACACACACTAGACCCAATATACAACATTCAGTTGGAATGGTAGCAAGATTTCAAGAAGAACCTAGAGAGTCACATTATGCAGCAGTAAAGAGGATATTGAGATATTTAAGATGCACAATGGACTATGGATTGTGGTATGAAAAATCTGATGATTTCACCCAATGTGCATATACAGATGTTGATTGGGGAGGTAGTGTTGATGATAAGAAAAGAACTAGTGGTGGAGCCTTTTTTCTTGGAGGAAGATTGGTTTCCTCATTAAGAAAGAAGCAAAATTATATTTCACAGAGTATAATAGAAGCAGAATATGTAGCAGCAGAAAACAATTGTAACCAGATAATTTGGATGAAGCAGATGCTAAAGGATATTGGAATTAAATTTGTTGAACCTGTTGTCATACATTATGACAACACCAGCACAGTCAGTATCTCTAAGAATCCTGTATTGCATTCTAAAACTAACCATATAGAGATCAAGTATCATGTTGTAAGAGAGAAAGTTTCTCAGAAAGAAGTCAGACTGGAGTACATAAGCACAAAGGAATAGATAGCAAACATATTTACAAAGCCTTTGCCTAAGGATACATTTGAGTATTTGAGAGGTATACCTGGCGTTATGCCCCAGCCTACTTTTGAGTAATGATGTAGTTGATTGCATCTGTCTAGTTGTATATGAGCCCTATCTTTCTCTAGATTAGATGTTGGTACTTCCTCTATGGGGGAGTATGTGTATCTGAGTTGAGTCATGAGGACTCTTGTGAAAGTATTTTCTGAAATAGTGTCTTTGGACATTGAGTTGTTGTTGACATAGTGATGAAATTTCTGTCATTGATGTCAATGGGGGAGAAGCATACATGAAAAAAATATAGAACATCTATTGGAGAGAACTTAATAGGATAACAAAGAAAGATTTGATTGATGAAGAAGATTTGAAGAATTTTCAGAACATCAGTGCAACAGTGTTGCAGTATTGGATTTTTGCAACATTGGATGTTTTTCATCTATGTTGCCATGAAAGCCAATGGGGGAGATTTTTAGGAATAAATGTTAGATGTTGGCAGTCATTTTGTAGTAGCTGTTATTGCATTCATGACTATGATTGTCATTGATGTCAACACAGTGATCTTCTGGAGACTAGCAGAGAAGCAGATAGTGTTTTGATTAGCGCACGCGAGATATTGTAGTTGGAGCTATGTGATGTTGAGGTTATAGTCTTTGATATGTTATATGTCTATGGTTAAGAGTGCAGATAGTAATTCATTGATTCATGAAAGTTATGAGCATTTTGGTAAAAGCAGTATTCATGTAGTGTTCCTGAGTAGCGGTTTGTGGAAATCGTATGATATCTCCTAATCAGGATGGAATCTAGTTTTCCACAGTTAGAGGGAAGTTTGAGACACATTGATGGTGATGTGGTTCATAGCACAAAATTTGAGGTTGCATGAGTGAAGAGATATTGCATTTGGAAGCCGACAATTTTTGTGTAATTTTGATGTAGCATATGGAAACTTTTATTTTGTAATTGTGTGCTGACACATTTGTAATTATTTGAGTGTGGTATAAAGAAAGGAACAATTTTCCTTATTGTAAGTAGTTGAAAATGTGAAATAAGTGTGAGCATGGTTTCTTTGCATGCGAATGTGAGCATGGTTTTGCATGAAGTGAAGAAAAGAGCCTAAGAGGTTGTGAAAGGGAAACTGTGAAGGAAGACATGCGAAGTACAGAGATCTGGAATTGAGATCTAGTGTAGTAGTGAGTGCGGTTTGGCATAGTAAGGAAGTAACATATTTCATATTATTCTACTAAATAATATTAAGGTTATTTGGATAGTGTGTTCAATGATCTTACCCTGAAGCTGTTTCGGTAGTGGGTGCTTCTATCTTCCATAACTCTTAACAAGGTTAGAATCTTTTAATAGGGATTTAAAATCTGCTAATAGGGATTTATATGTACTAAATTTATTTCATAAGACTCCTAATAGACTCCATCCTCTCACAAGGAATATTCATATTAGTGCATCTTTTGTGGCATCATTCCCACTGGGGTTTACTCTTTGATCAAGAGTTTCCCTAGTCAACATATCTTGTCTTATTGTGTCCTTGTGTATGAATATCTTTGTATGGTTAATAATTGCATTGCTTACATGGTTAAATGTTGTTGAAGATGTTAAAAGTTATAATTATCTGATAATTGATTCACCCCCCCCCCTCTGAATTATCTTGGTGGACTTTACTTTCTAACAGTGTATACCGAGCATAGTTTAAACTGAGCTTGTGTTCACCGATGCATTTCTTTGTTAACCGAGTAGGAAGAAAAGAACTAAATGATTAGTTTAGCCGATAAGGATTGATGAGCTGTAAAGTACATTGAAATCAGTGATGGAGATAATGTTTGTTATGAAGATCAATGACTACAATAATTCAAGGAAGATCTAAAGGATGAAATCAAAATGTTTTACTAGCACATCAGCCGAGGAAGGTTTAAGAAGAAAAATGGATGAAGGAGAATAAGAAGAAAAATATTATGGAGGAGAAGAAAATGGTTTACATGTCTATTTAAGGACTAGAGTTTCATTATGAAATGTATGCTGAAAGAAGGAGACTGGAGAACTATCGCATGAACAAGCTTCATGTATGCCTGATCAAACTGGTTAAGGAGAACCAAACTGCAAAGTTTATTGAGCATCAGAAAAGCTATTACCGAGCGACAGTAAGTCATTGATTATTATTGATATAGAATTGAAATACTGATCAGATGATTTGTATGGGCTAAACATAGATCTGATAATCTACAATTGAAGTTGTATTATAATCAGATCAATTGTTGTTACATTTTAACCATTGTAAATAGAGAAATCTCTTAACAGAGTGGACTTGAAAGTCTTTTATGTATCATTCATAGAATGAACATTGTTATCCTGACAACCCCATAGTGAATGTTGGTTGGATGATAATGGTTGGTCTTAAATCCCGTAACAAGGTCACACCTAACAGTGTGTTTGTAACCTTTAATAGGGTTGGGTCTTCACCGACCTCACTTTAGAAGAGTGAACATTTTTGGGTTGCCGGTCCAAGATGGTTTTTCCCTTCACAGGGTTTCGATGATAAATCTTTTGTGGTATGTGTTCATTGTGGTGATTTTTTGTTATCATACTTTACATATTACATGTTAGATTTGGTCAGTAATCATTATTTGTTATTGACTGGTAATCGGTAAATGCACAGACATAATAGTATTTTAAGTTACCGAGCTGTAGAATTTTAAGTAAATTGCTAGGGATTATACATTTTCATTTGGAACTATGGATATCTGATTCACCCCCCTCTAAATTATTCTAACAATTACTATCAGAGCATTGGTTGCTTGGAAAAGATTTTTAAGGACTTTAGCACAAAGGTCTCAACATGTTTAAGAGGGAAGTGCCAAAGATAAACAAATATATCTTCACAATATGGAAAAGTCAAATGAAGCTACATATATCTAGGATTGGGAATTTTTCCCTAGATCTAATGACAAATGTATACCTTGCACCATCTACTGGTCCCTTGACCCTTGATCAACTAAGGGACATGCATGAACATAATGTTACTATGATGGAGATTGCTGCTACCTATACAGATGTGGAATTTGAAGACATAAAGGACTATACTACTACTAAGAAGATGTGGGATACATTAACTCAAGTTTATAGTGGTGATAAAAATGTCAAGAGAGCAAGAGCTGAAAGATTAAGAGGAAGATTCGATGATATGAAGATGAAAGAAGGTGAAAACATTGTGCAGTACACAAACAAAATAAAAGAGGTAGTTCATGCTATTAGAGCATCAGATGGAGTCATTGATGAATACATTGTAATAAGAAAAATTCTAAGGACCTTATTGCCTATCTATGCCATCAGAATATCTGCAATTCATGAAAATAGGTCAGCACCTAACAATACACTCACTCTTGATATTCTAATTGGAAATCTTACAACATTTGAACTGAACAATTATGATAATAGTGTTGTACCATCTATTGAATTTTCTTTTATGACTTCTCTAAAGATTGGTAAGTCTAGAAATAACAATGATGATAGTGATAGCAATACTAATGATGAGCTTGATGAAATTGAAGCTCTTATGGCTAGAAGGTTACCTAGAGGTAAAGGAAGGTATAGAGGTAAGTTACCTTTAGGATGCTTTAATTGTAAAGAAGTTGGTCACATTGTTGCTAGATGTCCACAAAAGAAAGATGATGAAAGAACTAGAGACTGATCTGAAGGAAGCTATGGGAGAAGATACAATAGAGGCTACCGACATTACAATAGAGACAACTGAGACAATAATGACAAAGGCAAGAAGGTATGCTACATTGCTGAGGAAGAAGATATCACTGATACTGATACTAATGATGATGTGGAGGTAGTATTTGTGGCAATGAAGGATGATTCCAAAGAAGATGAAAGGTATGTAGACATAACACTTATCTCTAAGGTTAATAAAAATGATACATGGATTATAGATAGTGGATGTACACATCACATGACTGGTGATGAAGAAAAAATTCATTATCTTGAAGAATAAAATGGAGGATCTATAAGAATGGGAAATGATGCACCTTGTATGGTAAAAGGTAAAGGATCCATGATGATAAATGATAGATTAAAATGTGAAAATGCTTATTGGGTAAAAGGATTGAACTATAATTTGCTAAGTGTGGCACAACTAAACAATTTAGGCCACCAAGTTGCTTTTGAGAGCAAAAAGGTGAAAATATTTGATGATGAAGGAAGACTTGTTGGTACTGGTACACAATCCAGAGGTAATCTATTTTATCTTGATAATGATCAGTCTTCTTGTTTAATAATGAAAGATGAAGATGCATGGTTGTAGCATAAAAGGTTATGCCATGTGAATTTTGATAACATGATTAAGATCAATAAAAGGAAAAGAGTTAGATGTCTGCCTAACTTATCTAAGTTGGAACATGTTATGTGTCATGAATGTCAGAAAGGTAAGATGACTAAGTCTAGTTTCAAAAGAAAAGACTATTCAAAAAAGAAGATACTTGAGTTAGTGCATACCAACCTATGTGGTCCTATGAGAACTTAGAGTTATTATGGAGACATATATTTTATTCTTTTTGTTGATGATTATACTAGGTTGATGACTCTCATGTTCTTAAAAGAAAAATCTGAGGCATTTAAGATGTTCAAGTGGTATAAAGAAAAAGTAGAAAAAGAGACTGGTAAAGATTTGAAATGCTTAAGATATGACTGAGGAGGTGAATTTATCTCTGATGAATTTACTAATTTCTGTAATGAGCATGGTATTAAAAGATAGGTCTCTGCATTGAGGACACCGCAATAGAATGGCATTACTGAAAGGATGAATCGATCAATTGTAAACTGCACAAGGACATTAATGATAGGAAAGAATGTTTCCCAGACATACTGGATGGAAGTTGTGGGAACTGTAGTTTATGTGCTAGACCGAGTACAACTGAAGAAGGACACTAATAAAACACCCTATGAGTTATGGTTTGGACACAAACCCATTGTAAGTTATTTCAAAATTTTTTGAAGAAAATGTTTTATTCTAAAAGATCAAAGAAATGGAAAGTTTGACTCAAAAGGTGATGAAGGGATATTTCTAGGATATTCCGGTAAAAGTAAAGCATATAAGTGTCTGAACATAGTAACTAATAAAATGATTGAAACTACTAATGTTCGAGTTGATGAGTTTGATGACAAGAATATAGAGAAAAGAAAAAAGGAACCAACAGACTATAGTAGAATCACTTACATTGAACAACCCAAGTATCTACCAAAGCCATAGACTGTGACAACCGGTTAGCAGGAAAATAATATCGAGGAACATGAAAGAGAAATCGATGAGCAGAAAGCACCCACCAAGCAAGAAAATGAACCTACACCGGATGAATAAGAAAGAATAAATTAGATACTAGTGATTTTTGTTAGAAGACACCATCTTAAGACACAAATCATTGGAGACAAACAAGCTGGCATGCAAACAAGGAGTAAAGCAAGACAAGGTACATGTCTAGTTTGTGATTATGAACTGAAAAATGTAAAAGCATCATTAGAAAATGATGAATGGGTTAATGCAATGAAAGAGGAAATAGAATAGATAGAGAAGAATAAAACCTAGACCTTAGTACCCAAACCTAAAGATAAGAATGTTATTGGTACTAAGTTGATATTTAGAAACAAGGAAAATGAGAATGGAGAGGTAACAAAGAATAAAGCTAGATTGTTATGTAAAGGATATGCACAGGAGGAAGGAATTGATTATGGTCAAAAATTTGCACCTGTTGCTAGATTAGAAGGATTCAGAATGTTACTTGCATATGCTACACACAAAAAGTTCAAATTTTATCAAATGGATGTCAAGTCAGCATTTCTGAATGTGATACTTGAAGAAGAAGTCTACATAGAACAACCTGAAGGGTTCGTTGATCCAGAAAACAAAGACATGGTATGTAGATTACATAAAGATGTATATGGTTTGAAGCAAGCACTAAGAGCCTAGTATGAGAGGTTGCATACTTATTTTTGAAGTATTACATTTGTTAGGACAAGTGAGAACAACAATTTGTATATGAAAGGAGATACTGATGATACTATTCTTATTGCTGAAATATTTGTGGATGACATTATATTTGGAGGACAAGATCAAATTTTTAAGTCACTTTCTGATTAAATGAGAAGTGAATTTGAAATGTCTATGTTCAGAGAGATTAAGTTCTTTCTAGGACTACAAGTGATTCAATAGAATAATGGTATATTCATCACACAATCTAAATATATCAAGGAAGTATTGAAGACATTTGGCATGGAAGATGCTAAACCTGTGGGAACACCGATGGCTAATAGATGTAAACTAACTAAGGAAGATGAAATCATAGAGGTGAACCATACACTATACCAATATATGATTGGTAAGTTAATGTATGTAGTGCATAGTAGACCAGAGATAACACATGCTATGGGAATTGTCGCAAGATTTTCTGCAAACCCTAGAGAGTCACCCATGGTTTCTACTAAAAGAATCCTAAGATACCTGAAGAAAATAGAAGATTATGGATTATGGTATCCTAAGGAAGGAAAATTGAACTTAGAGTCTATATCGATGATGATTGGGCTGGAAATGTGCATGACACAAAAAGTACCACCGAAGGAGAATTTTTTGTTAGAAAGTAAAGTCCACCAAGATAACTGAGAGGGGGGGGGGATGAATCAATTATCAGATAATTATAAATTTTAACATCTTCAAAAAAATTCAACCATGTAAGCAATGCAATTACTAACCATACAAGGATATTCATACACAATGACATAGTAACACAAGATATGCTGACTAGGGAACCTCTTGATCAAAGGGTAAACCCTGGTGGGAATGATGCCCACAAAAGATGCACTAGTATGAATATTCCTTATGAGATGATGGACTTTGTTAGGAGTCTTATGAAATACATTCAGTACATATAAATCCCTGTTAGGAGATTTTTAATCCCTGTTAAAAGATTCTAACCCTGTTAAGAGTTATGGAAGACAGAAGGACCCACTGCCCAAACAACTTCAGGGTAAGATCATTGAACACACTATCCAAATAACCTTGATATTATTCAATAGAATAATATGAAATATTTTACCTCCTTACTGTGCCAAATTGCACTTACTGCTACACTAGATCTCAATTCCAGATCTTTGTACTTCGCATGTCTTCCTTCACAATTTCGCTTTCACAACCTCTTAGGCTCTTTTCTTCACTTCATGCTTACATTTTCATGCAACCAAACCATGCTCACACTTCTTTCATATTACAATTGCATAAAATAAAGAAAAACATTCGTTCCTTTATACCACACTCAAATAATTACAAATGAGTCGGCACACAAATACAAAATAAAAGTTTCCATACGCTACATCAAAATTACACAAAACTGTTGGCTTCCAAATGCAATAAATCTACACTTGTGTGACCTCAAATTTTTCACTATGAACCACATCACCATCAATGTGTCTCAAACTTCCCTTTAATTGTACAAAACTAGATTCCATCCTGATTAGGAGATATCATCTGATTTCCACAAACCGCTACTCAGGAACACTGCCTGAATACTGCTTTTACCAAAATGCTCATAACTTTCATGAATCAATGAATTACTATCTGCTTTCTTATCCATAGACAAATAAATATCAAATAATATAACCTCAACATTGCATAACTCCATTTAAAATATCCCATGTGCACTAATCAAAACACTATCTGCTTCTCTGCTAGTCTCTAGAAGATCATTGTGTTGACATCAATGACAATCATAGTCATGAATGCAACAACAACTACTACAGAATGACTACCAACATCCAACATTCATTCCTAACAATCTCCCCCATTGGCATTGATGGCAACATAGATGAAAAACATCCAATGTTCCAAAAATCCAATACTACTGCACTGATACTCTGAAAGTTCTTCAAATCTTCTTCATCAATCAAATCTTGCTTCGTTATCCTATTAAGTTCTCTCCAATAGATGTTCTATATTGTTTTTCATGTATACTTCTCCCCCATTGACATCAATGATAGAAATTTCATCACTATGTCAACAACAACTCAATATCCAAAGACACTATTTTAGAAAATACATTCACAAGAGTCCTCATGACTCAGCGCAGAGACACACACTCCCTTATAGAGGAAGTACCAACATCCAATCTAGAAAAAGATAGGGCTCATATACAACTAGAGGAATTCAATCAAGTGCATCATTACTCAAAAGTAGGCTTGGGCATAACCCCAAGCATACCTGTCAGATACTCAAATGTATCCGTAGGCAAAGGCTTTGTAAATATGTTTGCTATCTATTCCTTTGTGCTTATGTACTCTAGTCTGACTTCTTTCTTAGCAACTTTCTCTCTTACAACATGATACTTGATCTCTATATGCTTAGTTTTAGAATGCAATACAGGATTCTTAGACATACTGACTATCCTGGTGTTGTCACAATGTATGACAATAGGTTCAACAAATTTAATTCCAATATCCTTCAGCATCTACTTCATCTAAATTATCTGGTTACAATTTTTTGCTGTTGCTACATTTTCTTCTTCTGCTGTACTTTGTGAAATACAATTATGCTTCTTGCTCAACCATGAAACCAATCTTCCTCCAAGAAAAAAGGCTCCACCACTAGTGCTTTTCTTATCATCAACACTACCTCCCCAATCAGCATCTGTATATGCACATATGGTGAAATCATCAGATTTTTCATACCACAATCCATAGTCCATTGTGCCTCTTAAATATCTCAATATCCTCTTTACTGCTGCAAAATGTGACTCTCTAGGTTCAGCTTGAAATCTTGCTACCATGCCAACTGAATGTTGTATATCTAGTCTAGTGTGTGTTAAGTACTGCAATCCTCCAATCATGGATCTATATTTCTTTTGCTCAACTGCTGGTGTTTCATCTTTGCTTGATAGTTTGTGTCCTATAACCATAGGTGTTCCAACTGGTTTACAGTTCTCCATTCCAAATCTTTTCAGAAAATCATTCAAGTACTTTGTCTAGCTAACAAAGATAACATCATTGTTCTATGTTATCTACAATCCCAAAAAGTATTTCATCTCACCAATCATGCTCATTTCAAATTTTGTCTTCATTTCATCAGCAAATTTGTCACTAGCTTCATCTTCTTCTCCAAAGATAATGTCATCAAAAAAAATAACTATAACTAATAATCCATTTTCAATTTCTTTTGTGTACATATTAATATCTGTTGTTCCTTTAGTAAATCCCAATTTCAACAAATATTTTTCCAATCTAGCATACCAAGCTCTAGGTGCTTGCTTTAGTCCATATAATGCTTTCTTCAGTTTACATACCATATCTCCTTCTTGAGTCAAAGGAAAACCTTCAGGCTGCTCAATGTAGACTTCTTCTTCCAATTCACCATTCATAAATGTGGACTTCACATCCATCTGATAGACTTTGAATTTCTTAAAAGCTGCATAAGCCAAAAACATTCTTACTGCTTCAAGTCCTGCTACTGGTGCAAAGGTTTCTTCATAGTCAATTCCTTCTTGTTGTGAGTATCCCTTACATACTAATCTTGCTTTGTTTCTTACTACTTCTTGTTCATTCATCTTGTTTCTGAATACCCATTTAGTTCCAATCACATTCTTGTCTTTAGGTTTAGGAACCAATTCCCATGTCTTGTTCTTTTGAATCTGATCTAGTTCTTCTTTCATAGCATTAATCCAATGTTCATCTTCACAAGCTTAATTAGTAGATTTAGGTTCAATTTGACAAATCAAACATAAATTTACCTTATTTCTAGTCATAACTCCTCTGTCTAAACTTCCAATAACTTGTTCAACAGGATGATGTCTAGATAGAAACCTGTTCGGTGTCATAGTCACAGATCTTGCTTCAACTATAGATTCTTCTTTAGATTCTTCTCTAGTTTCTTCTCTGGTTTCTTCTACTGTATGATTCTCATTCAACAATTCACTATCAGTCTCATAGAATAATTCAGTAGTTTCAATGTTAGGCTGAGGATTAGCTTCTTCATCAGATTCATAATCAAGCATTCTATACTGAATTTTAAACTTCTCATCAACTTTAACATTTGCAATCTCAACAATAGTTTTAGTTCTCTTATTGTAACATCTATATGCTTTTCTCTTCAAAGAATATCCAAGAAAAATAACTTCATCACTTCTAGGATCAAACTTTCGAATATCATCATCTCCCTTTATATAACATTTTCTTCCAAAAATTCTAAAATACTTAACTGAGGGTGGATGTCCAAACCATAATTCATAAGGTGTCTTATCTGTGTCTGCTCTGATTTGTACTATGTTTATTGTATATACTATTGTATTCACTACTTCTCTCTAAAATGTCTTCGCAAAGTTATTCTCAAATAACATAGCTCTTGCTGCTTCAGTTACTGACTTGTTTCTTCTTTCTGCAATACCATTTTGTTTAGGTGTTCTAGGGGCTGAAAATTGTCTCTTAATACCATTCACTTCACAAAAGGTGTTAAACTCTCTAGAAGTAAATTTTCCACCTCTACGAGATCTCAAACATTTAATCTTCATTCCAGATTCATTCTCAACTTTATTCTTAATGATCTTAAACTTATCAAATGCTTCAGATTTTTCTTTCAGAAATGCAATCCACATCATTCTTGTAAAATCATCAACAAGAATCATAAAATACCTTTCTCCATAGGATGGCTCATGTCTGTATGAACAATTTCCAATGTCTCTACCGATGTGAAATTCTTACTAGGAAATGTTCTCTTATGCTTAGCCATCACACATTCTTTGCAAATCATGTTAGTTGGCTTCATAATTTTAGGCAAATCCCTTACTGCAAGTGTAGTACTCACTTTCACGATGTTATCAAAGTTTATATGACAAAACCTTCTATGCCATAACCAACTGTCATCAATTCAAGTAATCAAGTATGTCATCTTAGTAGGATTCAACTGAAATACATTACTTCTAGTTCTAGATCCAGTTCCAATTAGATTTCCATCTTTATCCTTTATCACACAAGCTTTCTCAATAAACCAAACTTGATATCCCTTATCCACTAACTATCCAACACTCAAAAGATTATGTTTCAATCCATCAACAAAGTAAACATCAACAGTATTAGTCTTTCCATCAAGAGTAATAGATCCTATACTTTTAATCAAACAAGGTGCATTGTTACCAACTCTAACAATTCCTCCATCATAATTGTTAAACTTTATGAACTTCTTCATATCTCCAGTCATATTATGTGAACAACCACTATCTATAATCCAATCAGCTTTCTTTTCAACTTGGGAAACTAATAATTTTTATTCTTTAACATCATATTAGAAATTTTATTCTTTAATTTCTACAAATCCTATTTCATCATTATTCTCAGTATCACTTTCACTCAAAGTTCTTTCTATACTTCTTAACTCTCTTAGGACATTTAGATGCAAAATGACCATATTCTTGAAAAGTCCAACATTTAAAAATTTTCTTATTGTGTGGTTCTCTTTTCACAAGGAAGGCAATACCTTCTTCAATCTTCTTATCTTCTTCATTTCTAGATCTATTGCTACTGGCATAATCTCCACTCACACTGGTACTTGTTGACAAAGTAGGATGAATAGTAAGCACACTAAATGCTATCTCCATTCTAGGTATGTCTCTTGATAACCTCAGGTTCATCTCTGTTGCTTCCAATCTACCAAGAAGAGTGTCTCTTGTAAAGTTTGTAGTACAAGGTATAACTTGTTCAATCATTTGTGTTGTTTGCTTAAATATAGGAGTTAATGTCCTCATAATTTTCCATATCACTTCATTCTCTGTCTTTGATCCTCCACAAGATTTTATGCCTACAACAATTTCTGACATTCTACCAATATAGCTTCTAAAAGATTCATCTTCCATCATTCTAATATCTTCAAATGCACATATCCAATTATGTAATCTAGCTCTTTTTGCATGTTCATCACCTTCAAAAGTAGAGTGTAAAGCTTTCCAAATTTCATTAGATTCCTTAAAACATTTTACCTGACTGTATTCATTTTCTAGAAGTGCTATTAAGAGTGCTTCTCTTGCAAGTATATTACACATGGATAGATCTACCTCATCTTTAGAACTTGTTTCAAGACTGTCTTCTTCAATTATAGTTCTTTCATTCTTTGTAATCAACCAATAGCCTGGTTCTAAACACAATAGATGTGTCTTCATCTTTTCCTTCCAGCTATCAAAATTTACTCCATCAAACTTAGGGCTTTCTTTCCTGAAATTTTCCATGGATCTCCTTAAGCTGTTAAAATTTTCTTTCAAGGACCTACCGCTCTGATACCAATTGTTAGAAAGTAAAGTCCACCAAGATAACTAAGAGAGGGGGGGGGGTGAATTATTTATTAGAAAATTATAACTTTTAACATCTTCAACAACATTTAACCATGTAAGCAATGCAATTACTAACCAAACAAAGATATTCATACACAATGACACAATAACACAAGATATGTTGACTAGGGAACCTCTTGATCAAAGAGTAAACCTCAGTGGGAATGATGCCCAAAAAAGATGCACTAATATGAATATTTCTTGTGAGAGGATGGACTTTGTTAGGATTCTTATGAAATATATTTAGCACATATAAATCTCTGTTAGGAGATTTTGAATCCCTGTTAAAAGATTCTAACCCTATTAAGAGTTATGGAAGACAGAAGGACCCACTACCCAAAAAGCTTCAGGGTAAGATCACTGAACACACTATCCAAATAACCTTGATATTATTCAGTAGAATACTATGAAATATGTTACCTCCTTACTATGCCAAACTGCACTCACTACTACACCAGATCTCAATTCCAGATCTCTGTACTTTGCATGTCTTCCTTCACAATTTCTCTTTCACAACCTCTTAGGCTCTTTTCTTCACTTCATGCTTACATTCGCATGAAACCAAACCATGCTCACACTTATTTCATATTAAAACTACATAAAATAAGGAAAAAAATTCCTTCCTTTATACCACACTCAAATAATTACAAATGAGTTGGCACACAAATATAAAATAAAAGTTTCCATACGCTACATCAAAATTACACAAAACTGTCAACTTCCAAATGCAGTAACTCTTCAGTCATGCGACCTCAAAGTTTTTACTATGAACCATGTCACCATCAATGTGTCTCAAACTTCCATTTAAATATGCAAAACTAGATTCCATCTTGATTAGGACATATCATCCGATTTCCACAAACTGCTACTCAGGAACACTGCCTGAATACTGCTTTTACCAAAATGCTCATAACTTTCATGAATCAATGAATTATTGTTTGTGCTCTTATCCATAGACAAATAAAATATCAAATAATATAACCTCAACATCACATAGCTCCATCTGCAATATTCCACGTGCGCTAATCAAAACACTGTTTGCTTCTCTACTATTCTCCAAAAGATCACTGCGTTGACATCAATGACAATCATAGTCATGAATGCAGCAACAATTGCTACAGAATGACTGCCAGCATCCAGCATTCATTCCTAACATTTTTCTTTGGTGAAAGACTTGTTACATGGATAAGTAAGAAGCAGGCTTGCATTTCTCAATTTACAGCCGAAGCAGAGTATATTGTTGCTGCTACAAACTATTCAAATATTGCATATATTAAGCTGGTGATTATATAAGTTTGCAATTTGGATGATTTGATTACATAGATGTTTTAATTATGGCAACATATGATCAACATGAAGATCACACAGGTCAGAGAGCTAGTATGACAGAGCGCATTGCAAAATTGTCTAAGTATGAGACAGTATTTTTACCAGTCAACCTGAACATAGTTTTTCTTTGTGATGTTGATTGGAGTAAGTTCAATGCTTGTGCACTTGAACATAAACTCTATGATGAATATTGAACACTCATCTCAAAGCTCAAGTTAGTACGAAATGTACGGAAGAAGTTATGACAGTTTTACTAAAGACAGTGTCAAGCCGACATGACAGAATATGAACACAGAATTAGTAAAGAGTTAAGGGATTATTTTGTTTATCAAAATAATGAATTAACAATATAAAGGGATGACATCCTAGATGTTAACTCTTGGATAAATTTATTTTTATAAATGTAATTGTAATTGTAAGTTTTAAAGAGTGGTAATGTGATGTAATGAAGTAGTGACATGATGTGAAATATATGCTGCATATGTAATAGTGATAGTGAAAGAGAAGCGAAGAGATATTGATGAAAAAAAATAAGGTTATGTACCTTAAACTTCTTTTGTAATCAGTGTTTATTGTACATTACTTTTTTGGACAGTGGGCTCATCTGGTAATCATAATTTTTACTACCAACTCCTAACAGGATTGAGGCTTCTAACAAGGCCTATAGTCCCTTAACCAAGACTAATACACTATATGCTTGTAATAGACTCCTAATAGCATCGACATCCTTAACATGACACTTTTGATTAGTGGATCTTTGTGGGTACCATCCCCACCGAGGTTTTCCCTTGGCCAAGGTTTCCTCAAGAAAAAATAGCGTGTTATGAGTTCTTTAGTTTTATTGCTATGCATGTTGTTTAGCTTCTTATGTTATGCATGTGTAAAGATAATATGTTATATCCATAATTGGGAAAAATTTAAAGTTTTTAGAATACTGATTCACCCCCCCCCTCTGAGTATTCCCTATTTCTAACAATTGGTATCAGAGCTTAGTTACTTGGAAAAGAATAATTCAAGGAAAGCCTAGCAGCTTGAGTAAGATCTCTATGGATATGGATCAACTACAAAAGAATTTTGAAGAAGCTCTTGAACAGATTGACTTGCTTACTATTGAAAAAGATACTTTGAAAAGAAAATATGATAATGCAAAGAACCTCATTGAGAAACTGAAAAAGAAGTTGGAAGATCTGAGATATGAAAAGGAATCCGAACTTTTTATTGAAGATTGTGATGACAATTTAGAAAAAGAAAATGAGATCCTTAAGCATGAACTGAATATAGAAAATCTAAAGCTTAGCTTGAAAGATGGAAATGTCAAGAATGAAGAAAATCTAAAATCTAAGAATGAAAGTCTAAAGACTGAAAAATGAAGGACTAAAATCTAAACTTAGTAAAGTAACCTCTAAATTTGAGAAAGTCAATTTACAGTATGCTGAACTTGAGAAATACAATAAGATTGTGAAAGGTGAACTGACTCAATCCAAACAACAACTTGAAAGGCTATATTCAAATAGTGAGGAGATTGATGAAAAAATATCTTATCAAAAACCATTCTATGATAAGACTGGTATTGGATTCAACACTTTTAAAGCAAATGATGAAAGCAAGGAACCAGATTTGAAAATATCTAAAAGCATAGATGAGAAGAAGTCTAATGAAATTAACAAATCTGAAGATACACCTAAAGAATAAGAATCACCGAAGCAAGCTAAATCACCCAAAGGTATGCAAAGAGAATTCAATGGTAGATGTTTTGCTTCTAATACTATTGGTCATATGAAGAGAGATTGCACAGGTAAACAATTTAAACTTCTTAATGGTTATTGTTATAATTGTCATGGTTTTGGACATAGAGCTATTGAATGTAGGAAACCTAAATTTATTGAGAATAATGATGGTAGTAGAATGTTTAGGAATACTAACAATGAAGATAAGAAACCTACTGAAGATATGAGTAGAAGAAATGGAGTAATATGTGATAGATGCAACAAGGTTGGACATATTGATAAAAACTGCAGATCACAAATCAATCAGCCTAGACCAAGATATGGAAATAATGGAATTGTTTTTCAGATATGTAACAAGATTGGACATACATAAATGTTTTGCAGAATGAACAATAGAGTTGTTTATCCTAATCCTAATCCCATAAATCATGCAAGAAGAAATGAAGATGAAAGTAATAGTTAGAAAGGATGTTGTAGTACTTCAAATGAAGTGAAGTTTATCAAAATAACAAACCAAGGAGACATATTCAACATTGAAGGTAATCAGGAAGGTGAAGTATTGAAAGGTAAGAATGAATCCTTACCTGACCCATCTCAAAGTACTTAATTTATGAAAATTGCAGTAGAATAGGAACTTAGATTAGTGTAGAAGTATATATATGATGAACTGAGTCTTGTGTAGTTAATGAAAGGTATTTTATGATGTTCTAATGCTATGGTTAAGAGCGCAAAGAAAAATATTATGTTTTGTGAGATCACAAGAAGTTTTATGTTTTGTAGGTTAGCAGAAACAACTTTTTGGAAAGAAGCGACAAAAGAATTGAATGCGATGTCAGATCTAAGTGAGATTGAATTAATGAAAGCTCATGATCAGTATTATTTGATCATCAAAGAGATTTCAAGTGTTAAGGAGATCAACGAGGAGTGATTGGAAGCATTTTGCAAGGATTTGGAGAAGAATTTTGTGTCGAATCTACGCAAGCCCTAAAAACATGAAATCAAGGTATTTTACTTGAGAGATCTTTTAAATCAGTGGAGGAATTTGAAGAAATCATGGATGTTTCTTTAATACACAATGTTAGAGATAAGAATAGACCTAGGTTGAAAAGGGAACCAGTAGAACCCTTGGAAGATGATCCTAGGTTAGCTTTATCATCTGTACCAGACAGAGTTTTACACCCAGAGAATGTCAGAAGTTATCTCAGATGAAAACTAGAGACTGTTAGTGATAGTGATTTCACAAATGAATATAAGAAGATCTACAATCAGGATATGACACTAAAAGAAGGATTTGAACATTTGAAAGACAATGAAATCATTAAGTATGCATTACAGTATGAATTTGATAATGAAGAATGTACTAAGATTATCTTAAGAAGAATTCATAATGGGAAGTTTTTGTAAGAAGATAGAGTGATAGATATCATAGCTAATTTGATTCATGAAGTTAGTGGATTATCTAAAACTAGAGCCATTCCTTTAAATGAGAAAAACATGAGGAAAATAGTCATTGATAACACAAATTCATCCTATAATGGTAGAGGAATTGTGATTAGTAAGATCAAACAAGATGATGTCAGATACTTATGCACGATCCTAACCACTAAGTTTTGTGTAAATTCAAGAGAGGATTACATGGCAGCTAGAATGATACATGCAGCTTATCTAATGTGTTGAAAAGGTACAAGTGGATATGTGTGAGATTCTAAGAATTCAACTATTTGAGAACTTGGAAAAGATTAAGAAAACTAAGAATACACAGTTTAGGTTCTCATCCTTAACCACCTATATGTTTTTTTCATCTATTGAGAAGATTTCCTTACACCATTGGAAATGACTGGAATGATGGCCAAACTATAATGGAAAGGATTAACCTAGTGTACAGAAGGCATGTTATTGACAAAGTGAATGAGAGTGTAGTACTGGTAATCAAGACATTTCAGGATATTATGTCTAGCAGATCAAGGATCCCAAAGTCTCTTGTGGAGAAGTATAAAAATGACATATGTTTTATGGTTGATAATGACTTTACCTACATTGAAGCAGTAGAACCTAGAATAGAGTTCATAGACCCTCTTGGCTATGAGATATCTGAGGTAGAGACATAAGAGTATGTTAGAAGGTTACTTAAGTGTATGTTGGACACTCAGTGTAATAGGTTTGGAAACTTTAAGGAGAACTTCAACTCCACAAAGACCTTACTTGAAGAAAAGCAGTCTAAGAAAAGAGTTGAGAGTACTATAAAGAAAATCCTAAAAGATATAGGGATGACAGAGCATGAAATTTTAGTAGCAAAGTAAACAATAGCAACAATAAGAGAGAGTGGACAAAAAGAAGTTTTTTCTATTCCACCTTTATCATCAATTACTGCACAGAAGGAAGAATCACAAGTTAAGGTGAAAGTGGAAGAAATTGAGAAGGATCAAGAAGAAAAGATATCCACTAGATCCACTTCCTCCACACCTAGCAAAAGAGTAAAGGAAAGTGCTACTAGATTGGGAAAGAGATAGAAAATATTAGTGCAACCAGTTCCAAGAAAAATTGCAGAAATCAAAGATGATGGAACTTCTATTAAGAAGAAAGCTTGGAAACTTAAAGTTGAGAAGCTTAATGAGCAGATCATTGAGGATGGACACTTTACAAGAATGAGTAAGTACTATGATCTTTATGATTATACAGAGAGACTTAATCTGGAGAATGTAGTAGTAAAGCATATGATTTTTTTCTAATAAGAAGTTTGATACAATTCAGGGTTAGATACCTAATGATTTGTATAATAAAGTTGTGAATAGGAAGAAGAGAGCATCAGAAGAAGACACAACTATTAGAGAAAATCTTGTAAGGAAGCTTTGTGTAGTAAAATATGAAACTCATTTTAGTTAGATCATGAAAGCCTTAAGAGCCCATCTGAGAACCAAAAAGAGAACCATTCAGATTATGGGAGGTAGATATGAAGAAGTTAACTCAGAGACAGAGCAAGCAATAATCAAGGTTATGTCAGAAAATGTTGGAGAACCATCAGTTGTAGCAGAGCAAGCAGGTGTAACAGAACAAGAGGACATTCCCTCTCCTCCAGCCATAAACATTGAAGATGAAACCATGAATGTAGAAGGACCAAAGATCACCTTGGATACTGATGATAATGTATTCAAGAATTTGGAGAACATTGTTGACAATTCAGCCTTTGAAGAGGAGGAAACTACAAAAGGAGAAGAGAAAGTAGAAACCATTGTTGTAGAACCCCCAGTAACAGAAAAACAAGTACCCATTCCCACTAAAGAAGATATCAGTCTTACTCCTAAGATTGGAAAGAAGAATCAGATTGGATCTATGATTGAGCACTTGGGAAAGGAAGTAGATGATGATGATCAATTGGAATTGATCACATCCTTGAACAAAATCATTGGCAAGAACAAGAAAGTAAAAATTCTTGAAGGATGCATGAAGGAACTTACTGAGAAGTTAAAAAGCATTGTAACTACACAAATTGCAGAAGATGACCCTTTGGATAAAGTAAAGAAGGTAATGAGCACTTTTGACAATGATTTCACAACTTTATCTAATATTGCAAAAGTGAAAGCACAAGCAGCCTATGAGGCCAGAATGCTTTTGAACATCAGCCAGAATATTAAGAATGATATCAACAATATTGATATCTGTATCAAGGACTTGAGGAAGAATTTGGAAATAGGAAAATCTTTGTACATCCAGTGTACAAAAATAGAGACCTTGACAGCAAAAGAAGATAAAAAGATGAAGATGAAGGAAGCAGAAATTCAGAATGAAACTAACTTTCTTTTAAGCCCCAATGTGAAGGTATTTGATGTTGAGAAGAAAATTCATAAGTTATATGATGAAATCAGAGTTTTGCAAGATGAGAGAGATAGAAAAAGGAAAAGATTAACTCTTTTGAGAGAGCACACTTCTATGAAGTTAAGCATTATTGAAGAGTAGTTGGAAGAATGTCTTTCAGCTAAGACATCTTTTCAAAAGTTTAACTTTGAGAACCTCCAAGCATGTGAAATAGAATCTTATGGACTGAGCACACTACTCAATGTGGTAGATTCCATTAATAAATTATGGGAGAAGGAGTTAGAAGCTATAAAGATTGATTTTGCAGATTATGTTGCAAGCCTACCGGCTTTGCAATAATGAATTAACATATAATCTTTTTGTGATATAGTTTTGTAACCCTCCTTGCCTTTATTTTATCATTGTTGTCAAAGGGGGAGAGATATATAGCAGAAAATTGATAGTATATGATAAGGATTGATACTCTTAGGGGGAGTACTATATTAGAGATAAGATTTTTGAGGAGTTATAAGGATAGTATATATATTTTATACTATGGCCACAATTTTGTGATTTTGAAGTTGTACACTTAGCCAATTTTCTCATATGTTGCCACCAATGAAAAAGGGGGAGATTGTTGGCAATTTGGCTGAGTTGATTACATAGATGTTGTCATTATGGAAACATATGATCCACATGAAGATCACACAGGTCAGAGAGCTAGTATGACAGAGCGCATTGCAAAATTGTCTAAGTATGAGACAATATTTCTACTAGTGAACCTAGACATAATTTTTGTTTGCGATGTTGATTGGAGTAAGTTCAGTGCTTGCACACTTGAACATAGACTCTATGATGACTATTGAACACCTATCTCAGAGTGCAAGTCAGTATGGCATGTATGAAAGAAATTATGACAATTTTACTAAAGATAGTGTCAAGCCGACATGACAGAATATGAACACAGAATTAGTAAAGAGTTAAGGGATTATTTTGTTTATTAAAATAATGACTTAAAATATAAAGGGATGACATCCTAGATGTTAACTCTTGGATAAATTTATTTGTATAAATGTAATTGTAATTGTAAGTTGTAAAGAGTGGTAATGTGATGTAATGAAGTAGTGACATGATGTGAAATATATGATGCATATGTAATAGTGATAGTGAAAGAGCAGCGAAGAGATATTGATGCAAGAAATATAAGGTTATGTACCTTAACCTTCTTTTGTAATCAGTGTATATTGTACATTACTTGTTTGGGTAGTGGGCTCATCTGGTAATCACATTTTGTACTGCTAACTCCAAACAGGGTTGAGGCTTCTAATGAGGCCTATAGTCCCTTAATCAGGACTGATACACTATATGCTTGTAATAGACTCCTAACATAGTCAACATCCTTAACAAGATACTTTTAATTAGTGGATCTTTGTGGGTACCGTCCCCACCAATTTTTTCCCTTGGCTAGGGTTTCCTTGAGAACAAATAATATGTTATGAGTTCTTTAGTTTTATTGCTATGCATGTTGTTTAGCTTCTTATGTTATGCATGTGTAAAGATAATTTGTTATATTCATAATTGGGAAAAACATAAAGTTTGTAGAATACTGATTCACCCCCCCTCTTAGTATTCCCTATTTCTAACAATATACTGTGATAACACAAGTGCAACAAACATTTCAAAGAATCTAGTGATGCACTCTAAAACTAAGCATATATCCATTAAGTATCACTACTTAAGAGAAAAAGTACAAGAGAAGCAAGTTAAGATAGAGTTTGTTACATCAAAAGAACAACTTGCAGACATATTTACAAAGCCTCTACTGAAGGATACATTTGAATACTTGAGGACTAGACTTGGGGTTCATCCCCTATCTACTAGTCACTAATGTGATTTGGATGTTGCATCAGCCTAATCTTATCAAAAGATCATTCATGTTGATGCAGCATAGTTCACACTTTGGATCATGTCTAAGGTTGTGAAAAGTTTGGGAAAATGGAATGGATTGGCATATCAGTATACAGAGATATAGAGTATGCATCGGGATAATGGAGAGTTACATGGGTACTACAGAGCTGCATGTTTATTTGTTTCTTTGGCATTATTGTCAAAGGGAGAGATAAATAATATGAAACAAGATGGACTAATGAGAACACTGAAACATCTATCTAAGGGAGAGAAAAACTAAAATAAAGGGAGAGCACTGAAGATCAGTTACTGAGAATAGAAGAAGGAATTTGAGAGCTGAAAAAGATCATATCTGCAGAATGTCAAAGCTGCATTGGTAATGCTATTGATTAATGTAGTGATTAAACATATTAAGATAGGGAGAGCTTGTACAAAAAAAATTCATAGAGTTGTAGAGTACATGTTTGGTATGTGTATGGTATATTTCATATTACTTGAGTTGCCATCAATGCCAAAGGGAGAGATTGATGAACTACAACTGATTTAGAATCTAATTGAAGATCTATGATTAGAGATCACTGAGTTGTTGATTAGATATGACATATGCTTAAATCAGTAATATGTTGGCATTGATGTCAACTAGTTTGACAACACTTATTTTGTAAGTTATAATAACTAAACATTTGTAGAAAAGGAGTAAAAGAGATGAAGAACAAAAATATCTACATGAGAAAGATGTATATGATAGATGAGGATAAGAAATACATTGTGTAACTTGCTAATGAGTCTATGACCTTATGTTATTGACTTGATTATGTTTCATTCATCTATGATGAGGAAAAAAATTGAAAGACACAAAGCAGTGTGGTTAGTTGATGAAGTATTTTAGTATACACCAACGAGATGTAGTGTATACCGAGCACAATATAAATCGAGCTTGTGTTCACTGACACATTTCTTTGTTAACTGAGCAGGAATAAAAGAACTAAATGATTAGTTTAGCTAATAAGGATTGATGAGCTGTAAAGTACATCAAAATGAGTGATGGAGATAATGTTTGTTATCAAGATCAATGGCTAGCATAATTCAAGGAATATCTAAAGGATGAAATAAAAACATTTTACTGGCACACCAGCCAAGGAAGGTTTAAGAGGCAAAATATTATGGAGGAGAAGAAAATGGTTTACTTGTCTATTTAAGAGACTAGAGTTTCGTTATGAAACGTATGCCGAAAGAAGAAGACTACAGAACTATCACATGAACAAGGTTCATGTATGCCTAATCAAACTGGTTAAGGAGAATCAAACTGCAAGGTTTACCGAGCGTCAGAAAAGCTATTACCCAACGATAGTAAGTCATTGATTATTGTTGATACAGAATTGAAATACTGATCAGAGGATTTGTATGGGCTAAACATAGATCTGATAATCTACAATTGAAGTTGTATTGTAATTAGATCATCTGCTGTTACATTTTAACCATTGTAAATAGAGAAATCTCTTAACATAGTGGACTTGAAAGTCTTTTATGTATCATTCACAGAATGGACATTGTTATCATGTCAACCCCATAGTGAATGTTGGTTGCACAATAATGGTTAGTCTTAAATCCTCTAACAAGGTCACACCTAATAGTGTGTTTGTAACCTTTAACAGGGTTGGGTTTTCACCGACCTCACTTCAGAAGAGTGAACATTTTTGGGTTGCCGATCCCAGGCAGTTTTTCCTTTCACAGGGTTTCCACTTTAAATATTTTGTGTTATCTATTCATTGTGGTGAGTGTTTGTTATCATACTTTACATATTATGTCTTAGATTTGGTTGGCAATCATTATTTGTTATTGACTGGTAATCGGTAAAAGCACAGATAGTATAGTATTTTAAGTTACCGAGCTGTAGAAGGTTAAGTAAATTGTTTTGGATTATACATTTTTATTTGGGACTATGGATAATTGATTCACCCCCCTCTCAGTTATTCTAACAATTGCTATTAGAGCATCGGTTGCTTGGAACAGATTTTTAAGGAAATCAGCACAAAGGTCTCAAAATGTTTAAGAGGGAAGTGCCAAAGCTAAACAAAGATAACTTCACAATAAGGCAAATTCGAATGAAGCTTCATATATCCAGGATTGGGAATTCTACCCTAGATTTGATGAAAAATGGATACCTTGCACTACCCACTGGTCCCTTGACACTTGATCAACTAAGGGATAGGCATGAACATAATGTTACTATGATGAAGATTGTTGCTGTCTATTCAAATGCCAAATTTGAAGACATCAAGGAATGTACTACTGCTAAGTAGATGTGGGATAAATTAGCTCAAGTTTATAGTGGTGATGCGAATGTCAAGAGAGCAAGAGCTGAGAGCTGAAGAGGAAGATGAAAGAAGGTGAAAAAATTGTGCAATACACAAACATAATAAGAGAGGTAGTTCATGCAATTAGAGCATTGGATGGATTCATTGATGAAAAAATTCTAAGGACCTTATTGCCTATCTATGCCATCAGAATATCTACAATTCATGAAAATAGGTCAGCACCTAATAGTACACTCACTCTTGATAATCTGATAGGAAAGCTTACAACATTTGAACTAAACAATTATGATAATAGTGTTGTACCATCTATTGAATCCACTTTTATGACTTCTCTAAAGATTGGTAAGTCTAGAAATAACAATGATGATAGTAATAGAAATATTGATGATGAGCTTGATGAACTTGAATCTCTTATGGCCAGAAGGTAACCTAAAGGTAAAGGAAGGTATAGAGTTAAGTTACCTTTAGCATTTTTTAACTATAAAGAAGTTGGTTACATTGCTGCTAGATGTCCACACAAGAAAGATGATGAAATAAATAGAGACCAATCTGAAGGAAGCTATGGGAGAAGATACAACAAAGGCTACCGACACTACAATAGAGAGAATTGAGACCATAATGACAAAGGAAAGAAGGTATGCTACATTGTTGAGGAAGAAGATATCACCGATACCAACACTGATGATGATGTGGAGGTAGTATTTGTGGCAATGAAGGATGATTCCGAAGAATATGAAATGTATGTAGAGACAAAACTTATCTCTAAGGTTAATTAAAATGATACATGGAAATTTATAGATAGTGGCTATACACATCACATGACTGGTGATGAAGAAAAATTTGATTATCTTGAAGAATACAATGGAGTATCTGTAAGAATGGGAAATGATGCACCTTGTATGGTAAAGGTAAAGGATCCTTGATGATAAATGATAGATTAAAATGTGAAAATGCTTATTGGGTAAAAGGATTGAACTATAATTTTCTAAGTGTGGCACAACTAAATAATTCAGGCCACTGAGTTGCTTTCGAGAGAAAAAAGGTGAAAATATTTGACAATGAAGGAAGACTTGTTGGTAATGGTACATAATCTAGAGGTAATCTATTTATCTTGATAATGATTAGTCTTCTTGTTTAATAATGAAAGATGAAGATGCATGGTTGTGGCATAAAAGGTTATGCCATGTGAATTTTGATAACATGATTAAGATTAGTAAAAGGAAAAGAGGTAGAGGTTTTCCCAACTTATCTAAGCCAGATCATGTTATGTGTCTTGAATGTCAAAAAGGTAAGATGACTAAGTCTAGTTTCAAAAGAAAAAACTATTCAATAAAGAAGATACTTGAGTTAGTGCATACCGACCTATGTGGTCTTATGAGAACTCAGAGTTATTATGAAGACATATATTTTATCCTTTTTGTTGATGATTATACTAGGTTGATGACTATCATATTCTTAAAATAAAAATCTGAGGCATTCAAGATGTTCAAGTGGTATAAGGAAAAAGTAGAAAAAGAGATTGGTAAAGATTTGAAATGCCTAAGATTTGATAGAGGAGGTGAATTTATCTCTGATGAATTTACTAATTTCTGTAATGAGCATGGTATTAAAAGACAGGTCTCTGCACCGAGGACACCACAACAGAATGGCATTGCTGAAAGGAGGAGCTGGTCAATTGTTGATTGTGCAAGGACATTAGTGATAGAAAAGAATGTTACCCAGACATACTAGAGGGAAGTTGTTAGCACTATAGTCTATGTTCTAAACTGAGTAAAACTGAAGAAGGACACTAATAAGACACCCTATGAGTTATGGTTTAGACACAACCCCACTGTAAGTTATTTCAAAATTTTTGGAAGAAAATGTTTTATTTTGAAAGATGAAAGAAATGGAAAGTTTGACTCAAAAGGTGATGAAGGGATATTTTTAGGATATTCCTGTAAAACTAAAGCATATGTGTCTGAATAAAGTAACTAATAAAATGATTGAAAGTACTATTGTTCGAGTTGATGAGTTTGATGACATGAATATAGAAGAAAGAAAAAAGGAACCGACAGACTACAATAGATTCATTCACATTGAACAACCTGAGTATCTACCAAAGCTGCAGACAATGACAACTGGTCAGTAGGAAAATAATACTGAGGAACATGAAAGAGAAACCGATGAGCAGGAAGCACCCATCGAGCAAGAAAATGAACCTACACAGGATGAAAAAGAAAGAATAAATTAGATACTGGTGAGTTTTGTTAGAAGACACCATCCTGAGACACAAATCATTGGAGACAAACAAGCTGGCATGCAAACAAGGAGTAAAGCAAGACAAGGTACATGTCTAGTTTGTGATTATGAACAAAAAAATGTAAATTTGCATTAGAAAATGATGAATGGGTTAATGCAATGAAAGAGGAAATAGAATAGATAGAGAAGAACAAAACCTGGACCTCAGTACCTAGACCTAAAGATAAGAATGTTATCGGTACTAAATGGATATTCAAAAACAAGAAAAATGAGAATGGAGAGGTAACAAGGAATAAAGCTAGATTGGTATGTAGAGGATATGCACAGGAGGAAGGAATTGATTATGGTGAAACATTTACATGTGTTGCTAGATTAGATGGAGTTAGAATGTTACTTGCATATGATGCACACAAAAAGTTCAAAGTTTATCAAATGGATGTCAAGTCAGCATTTTTGAATGTGATACTTGAAGAAGTCTACATAGAACAACCTGAAGGGTTCATTGATCTAGAAAACAAAGATATGGTATGAAGATTACATAAAGCTTTATATGGTTTGAAGCAGCACCGAGAGCTTGGTATGAGAAGCTACATACTTATTTGTTAATTATTGGATTTGTTAGAACAAGTGAGAACAACAATTTGTATATGAAAGGAGATACTGATGATACTATTCTTATTCCTGAAATATTTGTGGATGACATTATATTTGGAGGACAAGATCAAAGTTGTAAGTCATTTGTTGATGAAATGAGAAGTGAATTTGAAATGTCTATGTTCGAAGAGATTAAGTTCTTTCTAGGACTACAAGTGATTCAACAGAATGATGGTATATTCATCACACAATCTAAATATATCAAGGAAGTATTGAAGACATTTGGCATGGAAGATGCTAAACCTATGGGAACATCAATGCCTACTGGATGTAAACTGACTAAGGAAGGTGAAACTACAGAGGTGAACTAGACACTATACTGATCTATGATTGGTAAGTTAATGTATGTAGTGCATAGTAGACCAGACATAGCACATGTTGTGGGAATTGTTGCAAGATTTTCTGAAAACCCTAGAGAGTCACACATGGTTGCTACAAAGAGAATCCTAAGATACTTGAAGAAAATAGAAGATTATGGATTATGGTATCCTAAGGAAGGAAAATTTGAACTCAAAGTCTATACCGATGTTGATTGTGTTGCAAATGTGGATGATAGAAAAAGTACCACCAGAGGAGCATTTTTCTTTGGTGAAAGACTTGTTACATGGACAAGTAAGAAGCAGGCTTGCATTTCTCATTCTACAGTTGAAGTAGAGCATGTTGCTGCTACTACAAATTGTTCAAATATTGCATATATTAAGAAAATATTGGAAGGTATGAATGAGATAATCACTGAGCTAGTGATTATATACTATGATAACACAAGTCCAATAAAAATTTCAAAGAATCTAGTGATGCACTCTAAAACAAAGCATATATCCATTAAGTATCACTAATTAAGAGAACAAGTAGAAGAGAAGCAAGTTAAGCTAGACTTTTTTACATCAAAAGAACAACTTGTAGACATATTTACAAAGCCTCTACCGAAGGATACATTTGAATACTTGAGGACTAGACTTGGGGTTCATCCCCTATCTACTGGTCACTAATGTGATCTAGATGTTGCATTAGCCTAATCTTATCAGAAGATCATTCATGTTGATGCAACATAGTTCACACTTTGGATCATGTCTAAAGTTGTTAAAAGTTTGGGAAATTGGAACAGATTGGCATATCAGTATATATAGATACAGAGTATGCACTAAGATAATAGAGAGTTACATGGCTACTACAGAGCTGCATGTTTATTTATTTCTTTGGCATTTTTTTCAAAGGGAGAGATAAAGAATATGAAACAAGATGCACCGATGAGACCACTGAAACATCTATCTAAGGGAGAGACAATCTAAAAGAAAGGGAGAGCACTAAAGATCAGTTACTAAGAACAAAAGAAGGAATCCAAGAGCTAAAAAAGATCATATCTGCAGAATGTCAAAGCTGCATTGGTAATGCTATTGATTAACATAGTGATTAAACATATTAAGCTAGGGAGAGCTTGTAGAACATTTTTTCATAGAGTTGTAGAATACATGTTTGGTATGTGTATGGAATATTTCATATTACTTGAGTTGCCATCAATGCCAAAGGGAGAGATTGATGAACTACAACTGATTTAGAATCTAATTGAAGATCTTTGATTAGAGATCACCGAGTTGTTGATTAGATATGATGTATGATTAAATCAGTAATATGTTGTCATTGATGTCAACTAGGTTGAAATCACTTATTTTGTAAGTTATAATAACTAAATATCTATCGAAAAGGAGTAAAAGAGATGAAGAACAAAAGTATCTACATGAGGAAGATGTATATGCCAGATGAGGATAAGGAATACATTGTGTAACTTTCTGATGAGTCTATGACCTTATGTTATTAACTTGATTATGTTTGATTCATCTATGATGGGGAAAAGAACTAAAAGACACAAAGCAGTGTGGTTAGTTGATGAAGCATTTTAGTATACACTGATGAGATGTAGTGTGTACCGAGCATAGTATAAACTGAGCTTGTGTTCACTGATGCATTTCTTTGTTAACCGAGCAGGAAGAAAATAACTAAATGATTAGTTTAGCCGATAAGGATTGATGAGTTGTAAAGTACATAGAAATAAGTGATGGAGATAATATTTGTTATGAAGATCAATGACTAGCATAATTCAAGGAAGATCAAAAGGATGAAATCAAAACATTTTATTGGCACATCAGCCGAGGAAGGTTTAAGCGGCAAAATGGACGAAGGAGAATAAGAGGAAGAATCTTATGGAGGAGAAGAAAATGGTTTACTTGTCTATTTAAGAGACTAGAGTTTCATTATGAAATGTATGCCAGAAGAAGGAGACTGCAAAACTATCACATGAAAAAGCTTTATGTATGCCTGATCAAACTAGTTAAGGAGAACCGAACTACAGAGTTTACCGAGCATCAAAAAAGCTATTACCCAACGACAATAAGTCATTGATTATTGTTGATATAGAATTGAAATACTGATCAGAGGATTTGGATGGGCTAAACATAGATTTGATAATCTGCAATTGAAATTGTATTGTAATTAGATCAACTGTTGTTACATTTTAACCATTGTAAATAGAGAACTCTCTTAACAGAGTGGACTTGAAAGTCTTTTATGTATCATTCATAGAATGAACATTATTATCCTATCAACCCCATAGTGAATGATGGTTGGATGATAATGGTTGGTCTTAAATTCTCTATCAAGGTCACACCTAATAGTGTGTTTGTAACCTTTAACAGGGTTGAGTCTTCATCGACCTCACTTTAGAAGAGTGAACATTTTTGGGTTGCCGGTCCCAAATGGTTTTTCCCTTCATAGGATTTCCATGTTAAATCTTTTGTGTTATGTGTTCATTGTGGTGATTTATTTTTATCATACTTTACATATTACATGTTAGATTTGAGTAGTAATCATTATTTTTTATTTATTGGTAATCAGTAAAAGCACAAACAATATAGTATTTTAACTTACCAAGCTGCAGAAGTTTAAGTAAATTATTTTGGATTATACATTTTGATTTGGGACTATGGATAACTGATTCACCCCCCTCTCAGTTATTCTAACATTAATGTGGAAACCTAGCTTTGGAAAAAAACCACTATGGGAATTGTCACCCACTAAAGAGAATACTCTTCTAAAGTATGCTTGTTTAAAAGCCAATCTGGTTAAAGATTACAATGCACACTGTTAAATGTGACCTGGTCAAGGGATTTTCCTCAGATCTATTAGGATCTTCACCCTATTAGGAGTGGCCTAGTTAAAGGGCTTTAAACACTCTTTAGAATGTTAGCTTTTGCAAGGATTTTACAATAAGACTGTTAAGTCCATTTGATAAAGAGATTTTTCTATTACAAAAGTTAATAAGAAATATTGAATATATTTACCTATAGATTCACAACTATATTTTCATAATCATATCATTTGTGTGCTCACTATCTTCACTTCAATCCTTCACTTTCCACTAGCTTCAACACTTCATCAAATCCTTCTTTACTAACTAAAAATTCACCTTTTCCTTCTTTAGTACATTAGTCAGTGACTTATAAACTCTTCAATTTTTGAGCCATTTGTTCATACAAATTCATCCTTTATATAGATATTTTTTTCCTTCTTAATCTCCTCTATTATGTTTTCCTTTGATTAATTTCAGTTGTCCAATTAATTTCACAAACTTATTCATTGAATCTCAATCTCGATAACATGTTTTATCATCACCTCAGAACTTGAACTTTCTTGAAAATTGTTCCTTCTCTTTTTGCCACTTGGATCTATACCATAGATCATCACCTTGAATTTTCCTGATCATATATCTCTCTAACTAACTCCTCCTTATCATCATGATCTTCTAGCTCATGATAGCTTGACATTAAATGTCATCATGATCCTTGTATTTAATTCTTGTTCCTTATTTGGTGGCTTATCCTAAATTTTGGTTAACTTTAATTGGTGACTAAAAAGTTTTGCTCAGTATATTGTGTTCCTTTTCCTTTACTGAAATGTTCTTTCCTTTTATCGAATGACCTTTCCTACTCTTACTGAATGACTTTTCTTGCTCGATAGCGAAAATTGTTTTGCTTCCCGACTTGATATAATCATATATTTGGTAGAAAAAAATAATATCAACATAATCTTAACATTGTCTAATCTGTATCAGTTGCCCAATTAAGTTCTTCATCTTCATAACATTTCACTTCTTCTTTTTCTTATCATACTCTGAATGATATGGCAACACTATAAATTAGATATCAATTTCTTGACATCAATGATAAGATAATATCTAATCTAATCATTCTACAATCTTATATATCTCTGATCTTGTTCGGTCTTCATCATCATCACCATCAACTATAGTAACAATATATACAGTTTAAAAGAATTTCTTTTTGTTGGTTTAAACTAATATGGTCTCTTTTTTTTCATCCTCAGTATAAATTGTTTTGATTTTATTTTATTTTTATATAAATTTGATAAAATCAAACACACAAGTTTTCAAACATGAATTGATTTAAACACAAGGCTTTTTTTAATCAAAATTGAATCAAACCCTAACTGAATTAATTTCAAGTTTTTCCCTATAATTTTTTAAATAATTCTTAGTTTTTCACACAAGAAAAATTCAATAACCAATTCAAACTTAAAATAATGAAAAATCAAACAATAATTCACAATCCAAATAAAACCATAATTTTCAATAATCAATTCCAATCACAAAGTAGAAAACATTTTCAAAAGTATGATAAACATAGGTTTCAAACCCTACATGAAATCCTCCAACTAAATACAAAAAATAAGGCCAAATCAAAGACTCCCAAAAATCCAAGCTTTAAAAACAATTCTTTAACTTTGAAGCACTACGATTCTCCAAAACCTGATAGACATAATGAAATAATAACCCAAGAATATCTAATATAGGAAACCTATTCCACCTAGGGTTTTTAAAATATGCAATTCCAAATTAATAAAACTTAACTCTCAAGCTTATTTTATCAAACTCTTCCGCATGATTAATTATAATTTTAATAATAAAATATGTACTTTCTCAATTATCAACTCCTAACTCAACTCTAACTTAAAAATCATATTTCACTTTATTAATTAAATGTGTAAATTGAATTGTATTTAATATTCTAATTTACTAATTTAATATTTATGACATCTTAATAACATGCATCTTGATCTATAATTATCAATTGATATTATCTATGCATTTAAATTCTAATTTAAAGTTAATATTTAATTACATCTCCATTTTCCATAATTAGACTTTTAATTAAGTCTTTTTTAATAAATAAAGGTACTTAATTAACTCTCATTAACTAAATATCCTTATATTTAATATTTCCATATTCATAAGATGTAATTATTTTAATCTCATAATTAATCTTATTTTAATTATTTTAACCAAATAAACCACACAATAAAATCACTTGACATATAACACATGAAAATCAACTAACTCCAATAACAAACAAACTCCAAGGAAGGACTCAATGATTTACGTCACATTGACAAATTAAGATGGGTAGAAAAATAGATACTTGTCTATTATTTTAGGACAATCAATGGCTTGGCTTGGGATTTGGATCTGTATGTTATATCCACTCTCTTACCATTGACATATTATGATATGGCACTCTCATCCTAGAAATTCAAGGAAGTCAATGTCTAACCTAGAAACCTGCATAAAAGATGAGCATGTACATACATGTGTAAATATACAACAGACAATGACAAAGATCGACCGATCATGTGGATCTCACAAGAACGTAACTACGACTCCATCCCACAACCATATGAGGAACATGAAATAGAAATATAAAATATACACGTCAACCATACACATGCTAGTATGGGGTCAGTAAAATCTTAAAAATCTGCTACACACCCACAGATCTTCACTTCTAGATTTGCAACCAACACACACATCTGCTACACATCCACACTCACAATGTTTTTCCTAGATCCTTAAATAATTCATCAACCATAGTCAGAAAAAACCTAACTTTCAAATTTTCACTTCATTGTGTCAATTTTTTTTATTGATGAGGTATGTCAGCCAAAACATAGCATTGATCCTTATTAAACACCTCGATATCATAACTCCACCTTAAAACATCTTACCAATCGATCATAAGATATTTTTCCAATCATGATGACCAAGAACATGAGAAAAACCAGCACAAATTAAAAAAAAAATTAAATCTCATCACCTTAATCTGTAGACCACTAACTTAGTAGGAACACAATCAAAGAATATACTTAGACATCATGAATAACACACAAATAATCAAATCCACCCCAACCATTCGATTTTCCAACATTTTATGCTTAAACCTCAAGAATACTGTCAACTACCTTTGTGAAAAAAAAAATATACCTTATGGATCTTTTAATCACAAACCATTTGAATTTAGGACACCTCACAATGTCCTAATAAAAATCCCATATTTCCAACCAAAAATATCAACCTGGAAGTGCACACCGAACCGATCTTTGCTACCTTGTCAACACTGATAGATAGTAAAATAACTAGTCACAACTCCTGGCCTCATAACTCATCCAAATTATCATGCCAACTCTTGGAACTTGACATAGACTGAGTAGACAACCTCTACATCATCCCATGAGGTTCATTACTCATCTTCAATAACTTATCCTCACTGAACCTATGAACATACTGCACCACTGTCCAAAGTTCACATGTAGATATATTGTCATGAATGACAACACATCCTACTTGCCAACACAGACATTTCTAGTCCTTTTCCCCAATATATCTTTGTGCCACTATCCCTCAATATATGGAAATACCTCAGTTGGAGACATATAATATAAACGGTGATCCCTTGACTCATGTGAAAATATTACAAACCTTGTATAGTCTTTTCACTAATGATCATAGACTTATGGCTAAATTTTTTACCAGGACATTTAAAGATAAGACCTTACAATGGTTTTTTATTTGTCTCCTTTTTCTATTAATTCATTTTTAAAAAATTATAATGCTTTCATTCCATATTTTCTAAATAACATTGATGCTCAAGTTTGTTTAATTGATTTAATTCACTGTAAGAAAGGTTTTAAAGAAAAAGTGATTGATTTTATTTAAAGATTAAAACATTTTCATTCTCAAATTTCTTATAATGGTCCTGATATGGATTTTCAACATACTTTCATTTATAATTTGAAAAAAAAAAATTAGATCTATAAGATATTGATTTTTGAGTTGATCTCTTTATTCAATTTTGTGTAGCACTTCATAATTATTAGCTTTAAGTGAGCCATTTTGAGTCATCCACTCCAACGACTCTGGTTGATAAGAGTGATGCCTCTCACCAATCATCTCAAAAGTACCAAAAAAACAACAAAGGTTTTATCAAGATTAATAACTATTCCAAAAATATAGATGTGAAAGTGGTAGCTTCTACATTAGGTATGGCTCCTTTGTTATCCATGTTTAATCCATCACAAAATTTTACATCTCTTTCTAAATCTTTTCATAATGTTATGTTGAATTTGATTAATGCTAAACTTTTGAAACTTTCCCTCATCAAACTAGTTGACCCTTTCAAACCATTTCTAGCTTCCTACAATCCTAAAGCCTTTTATTGCAGATACCTTCATCATCCTGACCATGATACTAAGAAGTGTTTCCATTTGGAGACCATTATTCAAGATCTTATTGATAATAATATCATCACTACTGAGGGTGAGAATGATAAAGGAAACAAATTTGTTCTACCCCTTGAAAAAGACTTGAAAATATACACCAATCCTTTACCTTCCCATTCAACCAATACCATTGAGTCTACCATATTGTGTTCTTCCACTAATGTTATTGTGCCTAATGAACCTATTTCCATGAATATTGCTAATGATTATGATATGGAAAATAATATTTTTAATCTCATTGATCAATCCAAACCAAACCCAAACCCAAACCTAAACCTAAGCTTTGTATTACATTTGATCCTAAGGAGACTATTAAGGCACCTAATGGTCATCTTTATATTTATGAGAAGATTAATGATAAGTTATCTCAAGGAGTGTTTATTGATCCTACTTTCATGGTGAATGTTATAATTGAGGAACATTTTTATACAATATGATTTCATCAAGCCTTATAACTAAGAATTTTAATGATTTTCCTTATCCTACCCATGGTTCCATCTATTTTCCCATAGAAATTGGTAAGAAATGGCTAGATGTCAACTTTGTTGTTATCCAAAATTTTGATCAAATTCAAGTGAGACTTGGCCTTCCTTGGCTCACTTTTATAAAAGCTATTGTCTCTTCTATTCATAATTGTGAAATTTATCCACAATGGAGAAATCATCATGATTGACCATTGTCTCTATCACCCTTTAACGAGTCATGGGAACTTTGACATTGAATAATTTTGGACAACCACACCTTAACCATTACAACCTCACCAAGGTCATTTCTTCTTGTCCTACCAAAAACTCAAAGCCCAAATATTTTTAAGCTAATCATTCCTAAGGATGTTCTATCTCCTTGTCCTAGACCTGGATTCCTTCCTACTCCTACCTATACTTCTATTCCACCTCCTATATTATACAAGCATTCTACATCCTCTATCTCTAAGCCTAGTAAGGTCCCTTTTTTTATTCCTCCTAAAGATGAAAAGGGGTCAATGTTTATTGATCCTAAACATTCTCAAATATCAAGAAAAAATAAACGCAACTACTTTTCTTATCACTTCCATTGTAGATGTCATGCTAGGACCCATGAGGTAGATTCCCAAACCATTTCCTCTTCTAATACACCTCATAATTCTCTTATTCCCTTTGGCCAACCTATGCATATCCCAAGGGAGGAAAATCTAAATAAAATTAAGTTTTCTAGACATGATGATTGTTCTTTTCATATCAAATATCTTATTGTTATTAATTTAGATGACAAAAATACTCTTCATTATGATAACAATGTTAATAATAAAAATAATGTTGACCCTAATGATTTTTATGACATGTATAGGGTTATTGATATAAATCTTGAATTATATACACAATTTTCACAAATGTTATCTCTAGCTCCTTGTTATAAACAAAATGATTCATCATTAGAGCATGGTCCTTGTTTAGAACTTGTAGTAGCTCTATCTTTCATGCTTGACATTGCACCTCTTACATGTTTCCCACCTTACCTAAGCAATGATAACTAATATCGAGGGAAAATCAATATGCTTGTCTAGCTCTTTTGTGTGGTGGACTCTCTTATATATTTCCTTGTTTGTATTGTTCTTCTCTTATGATGTGTTATTTTCTATGTATTTTGTGATGATTTCCTCACAACCCTTTATGCTTTTTTGGCACAAGTTGATAAAGGAATTGAGCCTTTTTTGATATTCCTCTATTTACATCTTATTTATTCTATATGTTTCTTACATATTATATCACGCATGTTCTTTTATCATAAATGTGATTTTGTGTTGTCTACTCGACGATGATGCAAAACACTAGTAACCATCAACCTTTTTGATCTCTGCAATGTTGACTCAAAATGATTTTTGTTCACATCTCTTACCTGTTCTTCTTCCTTTTTTCTTGTAGTTCTACTGCATTTTAGGGATCATGTCAACCCATTTTTATATAATTATTGATATAAATGATCTATAATATGATCATACAAACCCTAAAGTTAGTAGATCCCTTTTGTGGTCTCTTTTCCATGTGATTCATTTCCCTTGATTTGTCTTCATCTAGGGGAAAGTCATAGTAGAAATGTTCTTTTCTTTTGGTGGTATCCTACCTTAACGATATTTCTCTCGTTAAGGGATACACAAATTATTTTATAGTGGGGTATACACTCCACTCTTTGTTACAAATTATGCACACATCATATAGATCAATACTTTGTAGATTACTTAGCAAACCCTACCTTTTTCTTGGGAACTCTCCTTAGTGTACTACTTTGGAAATAATTATTTCCTTAGGCATAATCCTCCTTCATGGATTCTTTTGAATACAATGCTTCATTAGGCCTAATACCCTATTTTTGGCCTTATTTTTTACCAGATTCCTTTGGTGACAATGATTTCCTTAGGCCTAATCATCCTATGGAGGATTTCCTTGAAGAGAATGCTCCACTTGGTTATCACTTTGAGGTTAACTAGTATAACAAAACTTTATAGAGCATAACATTTATCTTTTATTTGCATGACCCATAGTAAGTTTATCTTACTAGGATATCTCTCTCTCTCTCTCTCTCTCTCTCTCTCTCTCTCTCTCTCTCTCTCTCTCTCTCTATCTTTGTGTCTCTATGTCTCTCTCTCTCTCTCACTCTCTCTCTCTCCGATGTTTCATTTATCTTAGTTTAAGATTGATGAGGACCTAAGTATAACTTTGGGGTTTAGTGTTTTCCTTGTCTCTTTTAACTTGAAGAGATTTTCACTACGCTTTGATCTAATTTACTATGAGTATGAAGAAGTTTCATACTCTCGCTAAAGTGAGGGTTAAATATAGCGTACTAAATTGTATGCACTTAAAATTTTGATTTTTAGTTAGGCCCTATTTGAGTATCTAAGGTTTCTATTCCATTATGTGTGATTAGATCCCAATTTCATGCATATTTTTGGAATTATCATATCGAATTGACTCTTGATTAAATTTTTAGCCATTTTTTCCTTCTCAAGGGTGACAATATAGATGTTAGGATTGTAAATTTTGTGACACTAAAATCATAATTCAGTCTAGACATTCTTACTTGGGGCCAGATTTGAATTGGAGATTTCTATTGTTATTTTGAGTGGGATTATATATCCTATGTTTGTGTGGTATAAAATTGGTAATCAATTGGAATGCAACCAACACTCAATAAACCATTAACTCAATAATTTAGCTACAAGATTTCAAATTGAATGAACAACTAAATTCCCAAAACTGTCTTATTGCTTCCTAGTTGAAGCGAGTTTAATCCTTTTGTAATGCTCATTTGATTGGCATGAAGGATTAGTGACTTGACTACTCCAAAATGGAAGATTCAATACATGAATAAAATGAAATACTTGCATTCACAATTCTAAGATGATCTAAATATGCAATGCAAAGCTAAAATGAAGCTATAATGCAAGATTAAGCTAACAACATTAGTACTAATATGAAAGAAAACTAGATTCCAAAACTAGATAACAATTCTAGATTATTCTAGAAATGATCTAAAATAAGGATGTAAGAGAGCTATGAGTGAAACATAATATGATGAAAAAAACTAAGAGTTCTCAAAATAGCATAGTTGTTGGAGATTTTCCAGCAAGCCAGATTGCTGACTATATGTTTGTCATTGATGACAACATATGGTAAGCAGCATGCATGGAAGCCTGATGGAGTGAGCCTTGAGAATATGTTGCATAGATATGTTATCAGCATTATACCATGGATGTAGAGGTTGATTATGAGTATAGATAGTTGTGTAGCAGTTTGTGTTAGTAGTGTTCCTAATAGAGTTACAGACAAGAGTTTGGTATGAGATTCAAAGTATAGTTATCATGGAGCCTTGCACATTTATATGTATGTTGTAGATGTGTATGTAGCCATATTCATAGATGTAGAGTCAAACATGCAGTAGAAGTTAAGCTATGATGTTCATAGTTAACAGTAACAGGTTCCTGAGTTTATCAAGAAGAGCCGACAGAGATTATATTGGTATAGGAGTTGCGCCTATCATTTTGATATGCACAGTTGGATTAGTGTTTCTTGGAGAGTTAAGAATGTTTGGTTAAGAGCACATGACATAATTCAGCATAAGGAGTAAGTATCAATTAATTTGGTGGAGCCAAGAGTGTGAAGCAACGCATTAACTCATATTTTGTTGAACAGGTCCCAGTTTGTGTTATGTGCTTAGTAGAGCCGATAGAGATGTTATTGGAGAGTTTTATTGTTTCTCTAATGTGATTTCAAGGTGGTTCTAATAGGCTGACTTGATTATATCATTTAGAGGAAAGATACTTATAGGCAGTCATTTGTGATTGCTAGGCATGGCTTAGAGTTAAAAGAGGAAAGAAGAGAGTGCGAAGTGTTGTGCCATCAGTAGAAGGTCGATATGACATAGTAAAGAGTATATGCTATTCATTGGAACTAATCAAGACAATAGGTCTATGTCAGTTCACCAAGATCTAGACATAGTGTGTATCTAATAAATAGAAGGTTGTAGCCTTCACCCCTTTGAGCAGTGAGCTCTCAAATAGTGCATCCTCACCCCTAGTAGGGTTAATTGTAAAAGACTCCTAACAGGGTCTGACCCTTAACCAAGTCACTATACTTATTGCATTGTAAAGATTAACTCCTAATAGGGTTGTAAGGTCTTCTAGCAAGTATCATAATACACTACTGCAGTTCTTAGAGGGTGTCAATTCCCACTAGGGTTTTTACCTATTTGGGTTTCCTGGTAGCCAAAATTGTGGTTGTGTTAAGTGTTATTTCATTGTGCTTATGGTTAATACTCTTCTATAGTTAATTGGATAAAGAATTAAATCTTGTAGATAATTGATTCACCCCCGCCCCCCCTCTCAATTATCTCTTGAGACTATTCCTAAAAATTGGTATCAGAGCCAAGTGCCTCAGAGAAAAAGTTTAATATATTGAGGTTGATCAGATGGAATTCTTTAGAAAAGAAAGTCCTAAGTTTGATGGAGAGAACTATCTAGCCTAGAAGAAAAAAATGATGACACATCTGCAGTGCATTGCCTTTGAGATTTTTGAAGTGGCTATCAAAGAAGTTCAGATTCCCTCTATAGTAGATCTTGCAAAAGATGATGCAAACTTGAAGCAAAAGGACATGTTCACATCAGATGCTATTGGCAAGGAAGCCCTCATCAATGCCCTATCTAACAGTGAGTTTTCAAAGATCAAGAAAATGGACAAAGCCTATAAGATATGGAAGTATCTAGAAGACATGTTTGAAGGAGATATTCAAGCCAAGAATGCATGCAGAAAGACATGGAAGAAAAGATACAATACATTAGAGATGTTACCTGATCAGAATGTTAGAGCCTACAAGCAAAGGATTAATGAAGTAGTTGCTAGAATCAGAAATAAAGGTGGAGAAATTTTGGAAGAAGACATAATGGACAAACTAATGACAACCTTGACACCATAATATGACAACAAGATATGCATCCTAGATGAAACTATGCAGTCCAAGAAAGACTTCAAAAGAGAGACCTTAATGAGAAAGCTTTCAGCCTTTGAGATGTCAAGATTAAAGACAAAGCTTGAAAGCGAAACAACATTCAAAGCTTCAGTCCATGGTAAGAAATCTTTGAACACCTCTGGTAATTTTGATGATGATGATGAAGAAAAAGATCTATATGATTTCATTGCCTAAATTGCTAAGAAAGAAAGAAAAGGAAAAGGGAAATATGAAGGTCAGTTACCATTCAAATTTTTTTCATGTAACAAGATTGGTTACTTTGCCTCTAAATATCCTACAAGAGTCAAAAAGCTCAAAAATAACTACAAGCCCAAGTACACAAAATAATGCTACTATGCTAGTGATGGAGTATCATATGAAGAATTAGCAAAAGATGAAATTTGATTCATTTCTCTTGAAGACATGGAGAAAATGGACCTTGAAGATGAAAAGAAAACACAAGAATTAGCACTAATTTCACAAGTTGACATCAGGATAGATTGGATCATTGACAACAGTTTCTCACATCACATGACAGGAGACAAGGATAGATTTGTACATCTGGATAGATACAAAGGAGGCATGGTTAGATTTGGAGATAACACTCCTAAAACTATCATAGGTAGAGGAGCTATCACCTTGGATTGAAAAAAAAACACTGATAATGTTCTTTATGTTGATGGGTTGTGGCATAATCTACTAAGTGTTGGACAGTTTCTGTTAGGAATGAATGCAAAGTATTTTGGCAGTCATTCTGTAGCAGTTGTTGTTTCATTCATGACTTGGATTGTCCTTGATGTCAACACAGTGATATTCTAGATATTAGCAAGAAAGTAGGTACAATTTTGTTTTGTGCATAGTGTGAATGAGGTAATATATTTCATATTATTCTATTAAATAATTCTAAGATCTTTTGGACAGTGGGTTCAAAGATCTTGCCTTGAAGCTGTTTGGGCAGTGGGTCCTTCTATCTTCCATAAACTCTTAACCGGGTTAGAATCTTTTAACAGGGATTCAAAATCTCCTAATAGGGATTTATATGTACTAAATGTATTTCATAAGACTCCTAACA
Source organism: Chamaecyparis obtusa (assembly GCA_027943335.1). Classification (NCBI taxonomy): domain Eukaryota; kingdom Viridiplantae; phylum Streptophyta; class Pinopsida; order Cupressales; family Cupressaceae; genus Chamaecyparis; species Chamaecyparis obtusa. The sequence goes on from BSBK01008037.1 coordinate 412,335, forward strand.
GGGTCCATCCTCTAACAAGGAACTTTCATATTAGTGCATCATTTTGTGGGCATCATTCCCATCGGGGTTTACTCTTTTCAAGAGGTTCCCTAGTTAACATATATCTTGTGTTATTGTGCAATTGTGTATGATTATCTTTCTATGGTTGGTCAGTACATTGATTATATTGTTTAAAGTTGTTGAATGGATAAATTATCTGATAACAGATTCACCCCCACCCCCCTCTCAGTTATCTTGGGGATCCTTACTTTCTAACAATTGGTATCAGAGCAGCAGGTCCTTGAAAGAAAAGTTTCACAACTTAAGGAGATCCATGGTGAATTTCAGAAAAGAAAGCCCTAAGTTTGATGGAGTAAATTTTGACAGCTGGGAAGAAAAGATGAAGACACATCTATTATGTTTAGGACCAAGTTATTGGTTGATTACAAAGAATGAGAAGACTATCATTGAAGAAGACAATCTAGAGGTAGGAACTAAAGATGAACTAGATCTATTCATGTGTAACATACTTGCAAGAGAAGCACTTTTATCAGCACTACCGGAGAATGAATATAGTCAGGTAAGATGTTTGAAAACATCTCATGCAATTTGGAAAGCTTTACATTCTACTTTTGAAGGTGATGAACATGCAAAGAAGGCTAGATTACATAATTGGATTTGTGCATTTGAAGATATCAGAATGATGGAAGATGAATCTATTACAAGCTATATTGGTAGGATGTCTGAGATTGTGACAGGAATAAAGTCTTGTGGAGGTGATAAGACAGAGAATGAAGTGATATGGAAAATTCTGAGAACTTTGACACCAGTATTCAAGAAGACAATGCAGATGATTGAACAAGTGATACCTTGTACATCAAACTTTTCAAGAGAGACTCTTCTTGGAAGATTAGAAACAACAGAGATGAACTTGAGATTATCAGGAGAGCTACCTAGAATGGAAACAACATTCAGTGCTCTTAGCATTAGACCTACAAGAAGTACTAGTGTGAATGGAGATTATGCCAGCAGTAGCAGATCTGAGGAAGATAAGAAGATTGAAGAAGGTATTGCATTATTTGTAAAAAGAGAACCAGATGGTAAGAAAATCTTTAAATGTTGGACTTGTCAAGAATATGGTCATTTTGCATCTAAATGTCCTAAAAGAGTTAAGAAGTATAGAAGCAACTTTAAACCTAGGAGATCTAAAGAATGTTATTATGCAAATGATGAAGATTTTGAAGCAAGAATTGAAAAACATTTAAGTGACAGTGATAATGATAACTTTGACGAAATAGGATTTGTAGCAATTAAAGAAGAAAGTTCTAAATCTAATAAAAGGGAAGAAAAAGAATTAGTTTCACAAGTTGAAAAGAAATCTAATTGGATTATAGATAGTGGTTGTTCACATCATATGACTGGAGATAAAAGAAATTTTGTTAAGTTAGATAATTATGATGGAGGAATTGTTAGTGTTGGTAATAATGCACCTTGTTTGATTAAGGGTATAGGATCTATTACTCTTGATGGAAAGACTAACACTGATGATGTTTACTTTGTTGATGGACTAAGACATAATTTACTAAGTGTTGGACAATTGGCTGATAAGGGTTATCAAGTTTGGTTTTCTGAGAAAACTTGTGTGATAAAAGATAAAGATGGAAATCTGATTGGAAAAGGATCCAAAACTAGCGGTAATGTATTTCAGTTGAATCCTACTGAGATGACATGTTTGATAACTAGGATTGATGATAGTTGGTTATGGCATAAAAGATTTTGTCATATAAACTTTGATAATATTGTCAAGGTGAGCACTATACTTGTGGTAAGAGATTTACCTAGAATTATGAAACCTACTAACATGATTTGCAAAGAATGTATGATGGAAAAGAAAAAAAGGAGTTCATTTCCCAATAAGAAGTTCACATCGATAGAGAAGTTGGAGATTGTTCATACAGACTTGAGTGGTCCTACTAGGACTAGAGGATTCTATGGTGAAAGCTATTTTATGATTCTTGTTGATGATTTTACAAGAATGATGTGGATTGCATTTTTGAAAGAAAAATATGAAGCATTTGATAAATTTAAGATCATGAAAAGAAAAATTGAGAATGAATTTGGAATGAAGATTAAGTGTCTAAGATCTGATAGAGGTGGTGAATTTACATCTAGAGAGTTTAACACTTTTTGTGAAAAGAATGGTATTAAGAGACAACTTTCAGCCCCTAGAACACCAGAACAAAATGGTATTGCAGAAAGAAGAAATAGGTCAATAACTGAAGCAGCAAGAGCTATGTTGTTTGAAAATGATTTGGCTAAAACTTTTTGGAGAGAAGCAATGAACATGACAGTATACACTATGAACAGAGTACAAATCAGAGTAGATACAAACAAGACACCTTATGAATTATGGTTTGGACATACACCCTTAGTTAAGTATTTTAGAATTTTTGGAAGTAAATGTTATATTAAGAGAGATCATGATATAGGAAAGTTTGATCCTAGAAGTGATGAAGGAATATTTCTTGGATATTCTTTAAAAAGCAAAGCATATAGATGTTATAACAAAAGAACTAAGACTATTGTTGAAAGTGCAAATGTAAAAGTTGATGAGAAGTTTAAAATTCAGGAAAGAATGCTTGATTATGAATCTGATGGAGAAGCACAACCTCAGCCTGACATTGAAAATGCAGAATTATTTTTTGAAACTAACAGTGATTTGCTGAATGAAAGTCATACTGAAGAAGATGGAGAAGAAAATAGAGACAAAAATAGAGAAGAAAGCAGAGGAGAATCTATAGTCAGAACAAGATCAGTAACTATGACACCTAACAGGTATACTTCAAGACATCACCCTATTGAGCAAGTTATTGGAAGTTTAGATAGAGGAGTTTTGACTCAGAATAAGATACATTTATGTTTTATTTCTCAAATTGAACCTAAGACTGCTAATGAAGCTTGTGAAGATGAACATTGGATCAATGCTATGAAAGAAGAACTAGAGAAGATTGAAAAAAACAAGACATGGGAATTGGTCCCTAGACCTGAAGACAAGAATGTGATTGGAACAAAGTGGGTATTCAAAAACAAGATGAATGAACAAGGAGAAGTGATAAGAACCAAAGCAAGATTGGTATGTAAAGGATATTCACAACAAGGAGGAATTGACTATGAAGAAACTTTTTCACTTGTGGCTAGACTTGAAGCAGTGAGAATGTTTCTAGCATATGCAACTTACAAGAAATTTAGAGTGTATTAGATGGATGTGAAGTCAGCATTTTTGAATGGTGAATTGGAAGAAGAAGACTACATTGAGTAGCCTAAAGGTTTTCCTTTGACACAAGAAGGAGATATGGTATGTAAGTTAAAGAAAGCTTTATATGGATTAAAACAAGCACCTAGAACCTGGTATGCAAGATTGGATAAGTATTTATTGAAATTGGGATTTATAAAAGGAACAACAGATAGTAACTTATACACAAAAGAAATTGAGAATGGTTTGTTGTTTATAGTTATATTTGTTGATGATATTATCTTTGGAGGAGAAAATGAAGCTAGTGACAAATTTGCAGATGAAATGAAATATTTTTTTGGATTACAGATAACACAAAGCAAGGAAGGTATATTTGTAAGTCAGACTAAGTATTTGAATGACTTATTGAAAAGATTTGGAATGGAAGATTCTAAACCTGTTGGAACACCTATGGTAACCGGGCATAAGTTATCTAGCAAAGATGAGACACCAACAGTTGAGCTAAAAAAGTACAGATCTATGATTGGAGGATTGCAGTACTTGACACATAGAAGACCTGATATAGCACATTCAGTGGGGATTGTAGCAAGATTTCAAGTAGAACCTAAAGAATCACATTATGCAGCAATAAAGAGGATACTGAGATATCTAAAAGGAACAATGGATTATGGATTATGGTATGAGAATTATGATGATTTTACTTTATGTGCCTATACTGATGCAGATTCGGGAGGCAACGTTGATGACAAGAAAAGCACTAGTGGTGGAGCCTTTTTTCTTGGAGGTAAATTGGTCTCTTGGCTAAGTAAGAAGTAGAATTGTACTTCACAAAGCACAACAGAAGCAGAATATGTTGCAGCAGCAAATAATTGTAATCAGATTATTTGGATGAAGCAGATGTTGAAAGATATTGGAATAAAGTTTGATGAGCCTATTGTTATACATTGTGATAACACCAGTATAGTGAGTATGTCAAAAAATCCTATTTTACATTCTAAGACTAAACATATTGAGATCAAGTATCATGTTGTAAGAGAGAAAGTAATAGAAAAAGAAGTAAGATTGGAGTACATAAGTACAAAGGAGTAGATAGCAGATATATTTACAAAGCCTTTACCTAAGGATACATTTGTGTATCTGAGAGGTATGCTTGGGGTTATGCCCTAACCTATTTTTGAGAATTGATGTAGATGATTGCATCTCTCCAGTGGTATATGAGCCCTATCTTTCTTCTGGATTGGATGTTGGAACGTCCTCTATGGGGGAGTTTATGAGCTGAGTCACGAGGACTCTTGTTATTGTATTCTTTTGAAAAGTGTCTTTTGACATTAAGTTTTTGTTGACTTAGTGATAGAATTTCTATCATTGATGTCAATGGGGGAGAGATATACATGAAAAACATTGTGGATTGTATGAGAGAGCTGAATAGGAAAATGAAGCAAGATTTGATTTGATATTTTGCAGTGATGTTGCAGTATTGGATTTCTAGAACATTGGATGTTTTTCATCTATGTTGCCATCAATTCCAATGGGGGAGATTGTTAGGAATTAATGCAAAGTGTTTTGGCAGTCATTCTGTAGTAGTTTTTGTTGCATTCATGACTTGGATTGTCATTGATGTCAACACAGTGATATTATGGATATTAGCAAGAAAGTAGGGACAATTTTGTTTTGTGCACATGTTGTATTGTAGATTGGCTTTTGTGTAGTTGATGGTATGTTCTTTGGTGTGTTATTAACCTATGGTTAATAGCACAAAAAGAAATTCATTCATTTGTAAGAGTTATGAGCATTTTGGTGAAAGCAGTGTTTAGATAGTGTTTCTGTGTAGCGATGTTCAGAAATTGGAGGATATCTCTTAGCTGGGATGGAATCTGATTTTGCAAAATTAAAGGGATTTTGGAGACTCATTAATGATGAGGTGCTTCATAGCTCAAACTTTGAGGATATGTTTGGAGAAAGTTACAGTAACTGGAAGCTGACAGTTTTATGTGAATTTTGTGTGTAGCATGTAGAATTTATTATTTTGTAATTGAGGACCAACTCATTTGTAATTATTTGAGTTTGGTACATAAGAAGGAATTTTTTCCTTATTGTAGTGTGTACTATGAAGATTTTGATGCGAATATATGCATGAAGTGAAGAAAAGAGCTAATTTAGTGATGAAGGAAGACTTGTGAGTACAAAGATCTGGAATTGTGATCTTGTGTAGCAGAGAGTGCAGTTTTGGCATAGTGTGAAGGAGGTAATATATTTCATATTATTCTATTGAATAATTCTAAGATCTTTTGGACAGTGGGTTCAGAGATCTTTCCTTGAAGCTATTTGGGGAGTGGGTCCTTCTGTCTTCCATAAACTCTTAACCGGGTTAGAATCTTTTAACAGGGATTCAAAATCTCCTAACAGGGATTTATATGTACTGAATGTATTTCATAAGACTCCTAATAGGGTCCATCCTCTAACAAGGAACTTTCATATTAGTGCATAATTTTGTGGGCATCATTCCCACTGGTGTTTACTCTTTTCAAGAGGTTCCCTAGTTAACATATCTTGTGTTATTGTGCAATTGTGTATGATTATCTTTCTATGGTTGATCAGTAGATTGATTATATTGTTTAAAGCTATTGAATGGATAAATTATCTGATAACTGATTCACCCCCCCTCTCAGTTATCTTGGTGATCTTTACTTTCTAATAGGTAATATATTTCATATTATTCTATTGAATAATTCTAAGATCTTTTGGACAGTGGGTTCAGAGATCTTGCCTTGAAGCTGTTTGGGCAGTGGTTCCTTCTGTCTTCCATAAACTCTTAACTGGGTTAGAATCTTTTAATAGGGATTTATATGTACTGAATGTATTTCATAAGACTCCTAATAGGGTCCATCCTCTAACAAGGAACTTTCATATTAGTGCATCATTTTGTGGGCATCATTCCCACCAGGGTTTACTCTTTTCAAGAGGTTCCCTAGTCAACATATCTTGTGTTATTGTGCAATTATGTATGATTATCTTTCTATGGTTGATCAGTACATTGATTACATTGTTTAAAGTAGTTGAATGGATAAATTATCTAATAATTGATTCACCCCCCCCCCCCCCCTCTCATTTATCTTGGGGATCTTTACTTTCTAACAGTTTCTTGAAAAAGGATATTAGTTGGAATTCAAAGACAACAAGTGAATCATTAATAATAGAGAAGGAGAGATGATTGCATCAGGTTCAAAGACTAAAGGTAATGTTTTTCAGCTTAATCCTGAAGCAAGTTGTTTTTTTGCTAAAGTAGATGATAGTTGGCTATGACACAAGAGACTATGTCACATTAATTTTGACAACATAGTGGAGATAAGAAATGTAAAGGCAGTAAGAGATCTTCCAAGCATAGAAAATCTAGTTGATACAATATGCAGAGAATGTGTAATGGGAAAGCATGTAAGGAATTCATTTAGGAGAAAGAACAATTTAGTAGAGAACAAGTTGGATCTAATACATAAAGACCTATGTGGACCAACTCAAACAAGATCATACTGTGGTGAAAGGTACTTTTTTTTAATTTTTATGACTATTCTAGAATGATGTGGGTTGCCTTCTTAAAAGACAAATTAGAAGCCTTTGAGAAGTTCAAAATATTCAAAGCTAAGGTTGAAAATGAGTTTGGATTGAAGATCAAATGTATAAAATCAGATAGAGGAGGAGAATTCACCTCTAATAGATTTTATGGGTACTGCAAAGAACATGGGATAAATAGATAGTTAAGTTCACCTAGAACCCCTCAGAAAATGGAATAGTAGAAAGGAGGAATAGGATCATTCTTGACATAGCGCACACCATCATGATTGAAGGAAAGGTCACACACACCTATTGGAGAGATGCAGTCAATACTGTAGTCTACATAATCAATAGAATTCAATTGAGGCTAGGTGCCGACAAGACACCTTATGAGCTATAGTTTGGGAATGTACCTATAGTCAAATACTTTAGAATCTTTGGAAGAAAGTGCTACATCAAGAGAGATGAAGCAATTGGAAAGTTTGATGCAAGAAGTGATGAAGGTATTTTTCTTGGTTACTATACTAAAAGGAAAGCTTATAGATGTTTTAATTTAAGATTGAAGAAGATCATTGAAAGTGATCATCTTAAGATTGATCAGAAGTTCATGATTCAAGAAAGATATCATTATTATGCACCTATGATTGAAGAAGAACCTAGACCTACCATTAGTGAAGTAGTTGTTGAAGAAATGTTTGACAGCACAAATGTTCTATTCAATGAACCTGAAACAAGTGAAAAAGAAACACAAAAGGTAGATGAAGTAGTCACACCTAATGTTCCTAAATTCACATCTAGATATCATTCAAAAGAAGACATCATTAGAGATCAGAATAGTAATGTCATGACAAGATCAAAAGAAAAGAGCTCCATAACAAATGAAGAGGTATGTTTACTATCACAGATTGAGCCCTTAAGTGTTGAAGATGCATGTAATGATTATGATTGGCATAAAGCAATGAAAGAATAATTAGATCAAATAATTAAGAATGATACATGGGAACTGGTCCCTAGGCCTAGTGATAAGAATGTAGTTGGAACAAAATGGATATTCAGAAATAAGATGAATGAATATGGAAGAGTGGTAAGAAACAAAGCAAGAGTAGTGTGTAAAGGATATGCGCAAAGAGAAGGAATTGATTATTCAGATACCTTTTCCCCTATAAGAAGATTGGAAGCCATAAAGTTATTTCTAGGCTATGCTACCTTCAAAGATTTTAAGGTATACTAGATAGATGTTAAGTCAGCATTCCTAAATGGAAAGCTGAAGGAAGAAGTATACATAGAGAAGCCTGAAGGATTCAGCTTATTAGACAAACTTGATATGGTATGAAGATTAAAGAAAGCCCTCTATAGACTTAAGAAAGCCCCTAGAGCATGGTATGAAAGACTTGATGGATATTTGAAAAAAATTGAATTCAAGAAAGGAGCAGAAGATTGTAATTTATTCGTAAGAGAAACTTCTGATGGATTATTGTTAGTTGCCATATTTTTTGATGATATTATCTTTGGTGGTAATGATAAGCTTAGTGCAGAATTTGCTAAGGAAATGCAGAGCAAATTTGAGATGAGCATGATTGGTCCTATCAAGTACTTTTTGGGATTGAATGTGCAGCCGAGAGACAAAGGTATATTCATAAATCAGACTAAGTATGTGAAAGAGATCTTGAAGACATTCAAGATGGATGATTGCAAGCTAGTAAGTACCCCTATGATAATAGGATGCAAGCTTTCAAAAGAAGATGACTCACTAGCAGTAGACATAACCTTGTATAATTCTATGATTGGTAAACTTATATATCTTACTCAAACTAGACCAAACATTTCCAATGCAGTTGGTATTGTTGGAAGATTTGTAGTAGAACCTAAGCAAAGTCATCTCATGGAAGTAAAAAGAATATGTAGATACTTGAATGGAACCTTAGACTATGGTTTATGGTATCCTAATTTGGAGAATGTAAAGCTTCATGTATATACATATGTAGATTGGGCAGGATGCATGGATGATAGAAAGAGTACCTCTCTAGGAGCTGTATTCCTTGGAGATAGACTTGTTACTTGGACAAGAAAAAAGCATAATTGTATCTCTCAGTCAACAACAGAGGCAGAATATGTAGTAGTAGCATTGAATTGTTCCACAATTATGTGGATCAAGAAGATGATAAAGAATTTTTGTATTCAGATCGATTATCCTATTGTCATTCATTGTGATAACACGGTCGCTATCAATATGTCAAAGAACCCTATGGTGCATGCAAAGACAAAACATATTGAGATAAATATCACTTCCTAAGAGAGAAAGTAGCAGAAAAGGAAGTAATGGTGGATTATGTGAGTACAAAAGATCAACTAGAAAAAATATTCACAAAGCCTTTACCTAAGGATACTTTTGAGTATCTCAGGGAGAAGTTGGGAGTAATTCCCTTCCCTGAATTTGATTAGAGATAGAAGGAGTGCATCACTCCTCAGTGACTGATGAAAGGTTGACTACTCTACCTTAGGAGTAGTACCGGTGCTTAATGTTTTTGGTGCCCTTTTCCATTTATGTCAAAGGGAGAGAAGTATATAGTCATGAAAAACATAAAAAGAAGGAATATATAGTAATAAAAACAAGTAGAAAGGGGGAGTAAAAATATAGTCATGGGAAGCAGTATAGTTGAGGAAATGGAGAATATTATAAAAGAATTGGACATTTGGATTGGTGGTGTTTTTAATTTGATATGTTTCCATCAATGCCAAAGGGGAAGATTGTTGGAGATTTTCCAGCAAGCCAGATTGCTGACTGTATGTTTTTCATTGATGACAACATATGGTAAGCAGCCTGTGTGGAAATATGATGGAGTGAGCCTTGAGCATATGTTGCATAGATAAGTTATCATCATTATACCATGGACGCAGAGGTTGATTATGAGTACAAATAGTTGTGTAGTAGTTTATGTCAGCAATGTTCTTGATAGAGTTACAAACAAGAGTTCGGTATGAGATTCATAGTATGGTTATCACGGAGCCTTGCACATTTATATTATGTTGTAGACATATGTATGAAGCTATGTTCATGGATGCAGAGTCAGACATGCAGTAGAAGTTAAGTTATGATGTTCACAATTAACAGTCACAATTTCCTGAGTGTATCCAGAAGACCCGACATAGATTATATTGGTACAGGAGTTGCACCTATCATTTTCATATACGCGCTTGGATTAGTGTTTTTTGGAGAGTTAAGAATGTTTGGCTAAGAGTGCATGACATAATTCAGAATAAGGAGTAAGTATCAATTAATTTGGTTTAGCTGATAGTGTGAAGTGACGTGTTCACTCATATTATGTTGAACAAGTCCTAGTTTGTGTTGTGTGCTTAGTAAAGCCAACAAAGATGTTATTGGAGAATTTTATTATTTGTCTAATATGATTTCAAGGTGGTTCTAATAGGCTAACTTTATTATATCATTTAGAGGAAAGATACTTATATGCAATCATTTGTGACTACTAGGCATGCCTCAGAGTTAAAAGAGGAAAGAAGAGAGTGCGAAGTGTTGTGCCATCAATAGAAGGTCTATGTGACATAGTAAAGAGTATATGCTATTCATTGGAACTAATCAAGACAACAGGTGTACGCGCAGTTCACCAAGATCTAGATATAGTGTGTATCTAATAAATAGAAGGTTGTAGCCTTCATTCCTTTGAGCAGTGAGCTCTCAAAGAGTGTGTTCTCACCCCTAATAGGGTTAATTCTAAAAGTCTCCTAACAAGGTCCAACCCTTAACCAGGTCACTGTACTTATTGCATTGTAAAGATCAACTCCTAATAGGGTTGTAAGGTCTTCTAACAAGGATCATAATACATTAGTGCATATCTTAGTGGGTGTCAGTTCCCACTGGGGTTTTTACCTATTTGGATTTCCCTGTAACCAAAATTGTGGTGTTGTTTTAAGTGTTCTTTCATTGTGCTCATGGTTAATACTCTTCTATACTTAATTGGATAAAGAATTAAATCTTGTAGATAACTGATTCACCACCCCCCTCTTAGTTATCTCTTGAGACTATTCCTAACAATAGTAACTTTGGAATGCACATAATGATCAAGATAGGTCCCCTTGAGCCAAGGAAGAGCTTCCTTTTAAAGAAAGTGCCTCAAGGATGGAGGGTGGAGATTAAGAGGAAAAAGTTGTTAGGTATAAATGAGTGGTGAGGGAGATCATGTTATCTCTATTGAGCCTTCTAAAGTTGACATTAGTACCAAAGGTGTGTAAAGATATCAGTCAGTTACTTAAAATGAGCTAATCGGTAACATAAAGCATAAAAAACTAGTCGGTAAAGCCTATACACCAAGTAGCAGATAGTTTACTTAGTACCAACAGACACTGACATCGATAGACAGTAAACACCGAGCATCATAGTATACACCGATTAGTTTACACAGTGTTTATTAAGGATCACAGGAAACATCATAGTAATCAGGAATGACACATTCTTCTATGCAAATGGTTACAATGGTTTGTAAAATGTTTTACCAAGATCGAGGAACATTTAATGTAATGATATTCATTAAATATAATGTATATCTTTTGTAATAGATGATCTAGATTATTATTGTACACCATAGATCTTAGGGTTATGATTATAGTGTGTAATCTAATTGTGTTAAAGCAGAAAAATAGAACACTATATATTTATGTGTTTGCATCATTTTTGGAGAGAGTTGATATATGAATCACAGAGCACTTGAAGCATTTTGCCTATCTTCAAGTCTATCAGTTAATAGAGCAGAACTAAGTACAGTAGAATTTAGATTGAGCAGAATTAGCAGAGGCTACCAAGTAGTTCAAAGAAGAGATTCATCACAAGTAAGGTGATATTTTATCAGAGCTTACAGATCTGTAAAAAATAATTGAGTGTCAAATAGTAGATAAATACCTATTACTTTCTGACAATTGTAATAGAGTTTTTTGGATAAAATCTCTTAACAGAGTAGACTTAATAGTCTTATGTAAATCTCTTAACTGAGTGCACACTTCATTTGTGTTGCTAAAATACTATAACTAGGTAGATCTAGCTGATCTAACATGTCACTCCTAACAAGGTGAGATCACCAGAAGTGATTAAACTTGTAGCCCTAATAGGCAAACCTTTTCTATCTGCAGTAGTGAAGAATTTTTGGGTGTCATCCCCACCCCAATTTTTACCTTTTAACAAGGGTTTCTGCGTTACCAAAATACTTTTGTCATGTGATTGTGTTATGGATTTCATGTTGTTTACTTACTTATGTTAAGTGGGTAAATGATTCATGCAATTAGATTCAAGTTATATTGGTCGGTTATCACTGTTTATAGTTTTAGATCTGAAAGGTTTTACAAGTAAAGTTTTGAAGGCACTGATTCACCCCTCCCCTCTTAGTACCTATCTCTCCTAATTCCAACAATTGGTATCAGACCATAGTTCTCTTATTGAATAGTTTAACCACTAAAGGGTAAAGATCTAAGTCATGGAGAGATACAAGCTTGACAAGACTATTGAGAATCAAAAGATACAAATGCAAATGTTTGTGGAATAGTATAAGCAAGCCAAGGAAGGACTAAAGAAATTACTGGATGAAAGGGAGAGCCTAGCTAGACTATAGAATGAGATCAGTTATCATGAAGAACCTATTGATGACATATTCAAGCATATTGGATCTAGTTCTAGAAGCATCTCTGATGGATTTGAAAGCATAATCACTGATCTATCTAAAAATAATCAATATTTAATTGATCAAGTGAAACCACTACAAATCGGTCAAGAATCTCAGATGGTGAGAATGGTAGAAACAATGAACAAAGCAAATCAAGCTGAGCAAGAAAGAAACCTGGCAATTGATGATCGAAGACAAATGAGTGAACAACTTCAAACCAAAGAAAGTGAGATACAAAGACTCATTGACCGACATTTCCAAGTAACTAATCAAGTGATGACTGTGAATCAAGAGGTAAACTGAGTGAATGCAGAATTGTCAAGAAAACTAGAAGATGTTGCAAGACTTAGAGAAGAAAATGAGAAGCTGAGAAATGAAGTGTAAAATCAAGAGGAGCAAAATGAAATGAAGAAACTTGCTGAGGAAAGCTCCAAGAAGATTGATGACTTTTTAACTAATCAGAGAAGATATGGGAGCAAAGCCGGTATAGGCTACACTGGTGAAGGAGAATCATCACAACAAGATAAATAAGTCAACATCAGTCAAAATTAGAAACCTAAAGTGTTGACATGTTATCACTATGGCAAACTAGATCTAATGTGTGCAGATGCAAAGCACAAGGTAAACCTCCTATCACTCCTAAGTTTAATGGACATTGTTACTAATATGGAAAGTTTGGACATCCTACTTATGAGCGTAGAGCTAAGCAAAATAATATTGCTAATAATCCTACTATGGAGAAATTTCCTATACTTGTAACAAGCATGGACACACTGCACGAGACTTTAAGGCAAAAATAAAGCAAGTCTGGACACCTAAGGAGAAACCAAAATGTAGACCATATCAACCGAAGAGACAAGGAAACTCTTATGTTTGGGATTATAATACATGGACTAACTGTGTTGTATGTGGTAGATCTAGACACATTGCAACAAACTATTATAGAAAGAGTCGGATTGGACAATCAAGAAACTGGACAAACTTTGGGATGGCTTGTATGCACTGCCATAAGGTCATTCATTTAAGAAAGAACTACAAAGACTAAGCACTAGATGAAAACCATATATTTGGAAGTGAATATACTATTGCTGATATCAAAAAGTTAAGGAACACTATGTGGAAGAAGGCATCTAATGAGAATGTTGAGTCAAGTAATGTTGTCAGTGAAACCTCATCCACTGGATTGGGTGACATCGGTACCTCCACTTAAAGTGAAATAGGTATGTATGGTGTTAGCACGTGCAAAAAAATTCATGGTTATAGCATTTTCACCCCGGTCTCTGCAATTGCTTTTAGGTCTCTGCCTCAAGCCATTGGTTCAATTTTTTGAAAAACTAGTCATTGCATACAAAACCCTAAGTCGTTTGGCCCTGTTCTAATTTTGTGTTACTTTATTAGGTCACTTAAAATATCAATAATGCATGTGCTTTAATATTTTATCACCTTGTGGGGTCAGTTGTTAACTTTTCCTAAGTTTCCACCCTCGGCGGCCTTAAATATTTCCTAAGGTCCTGCGCCTTTATTTTTCTTTAGTCTACCATTTTAATATTTCCAAGGTTTCACCCCTTTAAAATATGTGGTTGTCATTAATTTGTAAGACTGTTTGGTGTCAGAGGTCTCTGACATGCGAAATCATGACCATATGCCATCTATCTCGGTAGGCCCCATCTTCCTTCCCTGTTGACTTGTTAACGAGTGAGCAGAATCAATGATCATCGATATATCGCTGAGGGAAGATGTGTGGGTTTTAACATAACACTTTAACGATGGTCATCCGATGCATTCCCTAAAGAAGGCTGGCAAAGGTGGGTCCAAAGTGACACATAAGTACAAATGGAAAGCCTTGATTGGTCCACAGGCGAGTGACTAGATATACTGTCAGTGGGACCTAGTTTTTGGATGCGTCAAAGGGTCCTGACATTGTCAATAAATAAATGAACGACATAAATTATTATAGGATTTGTTAGAGGTTTGAGATTTTGTGACAGCCGTTGATTTCTTTTGGTGTCAAGGGGTTGCCAGGGTAGGGAGGAGATTCTAGATCAACGATTCTCTTATGATTTGGAAGAATCTTGTTAGGCCATGCGAAGTTGAGATGACTGTCAATTTTTTGATAGGCGGGGGTCTAATGGTTTGGCAGTCCTGATAAATTTGTTTAGTGGCCTGACAATTTTCAGTGTTTTTTTCTGATTCACAAAATGAAATGGCGGTATTCTAAAATGGTTGGCGATTCAATGAGTGTGTATTTGCATGATCGCTAAACTATTTTTTAGATAGATAAAGTTCTTCACGAACTGACGAAAGCCTTCGGTCGCCAGTTCGCCAGATGTAGCTGGGATGAGTTAAATTCCTTTGGTCACCAGTTCATGGGATTAAGTGGTGAGTTAAGGTTTTATTTTGTGAATAAGAAATGCCTTGTCGTGTGTTCACTAGAGGTAAACCCGAGGGTGGTGATTGAGTTAAGACTTAAAGACCACGAAATAGAAAGATCGGATGATGAGGACTTAAAGTTGACCGAGATTCAAATTTTGACCGTTGATTTGCTATTGGCACCATGAATGTGACCATTATTTTTCAAATTTGAATTTTTCAAGGTTTCCCAGCGATAGAAAGGACCCAAATTGAATGCTTTCATAGCTGGATTTGATTTGTTTTGTGGTGCTTGTTGTTGCAGTGTGGTCCAGGGTGTGCCATGATCGTCTGCAGGGGTCTGTACTATGTTTTTTTTGTGCTAGAGGCGTGCTGTAGGTGGCCAAATAGGTTGACATTTTGGATGTTTTTGTGGTTCTTATTACCTTCTCAGTGAGATTTGTCATGATTGGAATCACTCCAGGATTTTCTTTCTCTTGGTTTCTTGGGTTTCTTCCCCTGTAATAAATTTGTGACCATTTCTAACGGGTTTAGTGGGTGAAACCCTAACCCTAGTCATTCGTAGCTTGTTGCAACCTATTTTGGGTTTCCAAGATGACTAGGGGGTATATATTGTAGGATTTTTGACTTAGTGTTGGTTCCAAAACTTTTGGTCCCTGGTTGTTGTTGATGGTATTATACTGAGTAGGGAGAGCCTAGATTTTGGGTCTGTTTATTTGGCATTTTTCTGTTTGATAATGTATTGATTCTGCAAGTCTTAATGAGAATATAGTTGAATTCCAATCTTATAGTGGTGTATGTCTTTTTATTTTGTTCTTGAGCTCATATATGTTAACTTCACAAAGTGGGTTAGTATATGGTAAACAAAGAGTATTTTGAGATTATCTTTGAGTTCCTAACAAAGTTAGGATTAAATTCTTTCAGGTAGTCTCAGTGAGTTCATGGCTTGATAAGAATTTGATGTCCTGATATGTGAGTGAGAGGGATAATAGGAAAAGCACTTATCCTTAATTTAATTGTGTTTGAGTTAAGGTCTTCGGTTGATGTATACTATTAGGTGACTCTATGCCCTGGTTAAGGCACTGATCCTTTCTCTAGAGGTAGTCCATCATCATCAATCACACACACATTCAAATGATAAAATCTTAAATCAGTTAGTAAGGGGTATAGTTGTATAATATTTTTTGATTCCTTTGAAGAAGTGAATCAAGGGTACACCCACCTAAGCATCTTGGCTCAAAGTGTAGGAGGATCTCTTTGATCCTTGTTAATTGGACTTTTCCTTGTAGACTTTGGAGTGGTGATAGAGTCAAAGTATTATTGTAGTTATCCATCAAAGTATAAATCTACAAGTTGAAGATCAAAGGGAACTCCCAACAAAATGGTGACTCTACTGGGGAGAGTCTAGAAGATAAAGGTTGTTAAATGCACTCTTGTTTTCCTATTATATTCGGTGAAGATTTCCCACTTAGTGGGTGGCGACTCAAAAGGTTAGAACCAGTGCTATAAGTTGTAAATCATGGACAAGAGGAGGAATACTAGGTCCTTTGTCAGAAAGAATCTAGAGGTCACTCTGGTGCAATTGCCTAGACAGGAGAAGAAGAGTTGGATCAGAAGGAATGGTGAGTCTACTAGTGCTCCCATAAGAGAACAAAGAAATACCAGAGGTAGAGCACCACATGTTTCCTCAAGTGAGGAAGGTTCATAGGATAGAGTTTCTAGATTAGATGGTGGTTTCTCTGAAGAAAGATTTTATGATACCCCAGAGGCTATATTTCAGGACAAGGGTCCATTGCCTATAGGTTAGGATGAGCAGGCTAGAGAGATGGGTTTGGAGATTGATTTAGATCTTGATGAAGATAATTTCAGAAGGGAGCCCATGAGACCAAGGCAAGTCCACTTCCCATATCAAAATCTTACTAATATGGATGTGTCATTAGGTTTTGATGACCTTATGGTAGACCCAGATGATTTAAAGGCACTAAGGTTATAGTTGGTAGAACGGGATGCCATACATAAGAGGTTACAAGAGGAGAGAGAGGCTGAAAAGGTGAATGCTCTAATAGAAACATAGTCTCTCCTTAGAAATATTAATGAGATGAAGGAGAGAAACAAGATGCTTGCTTCTACTCCCAGGGTGTTGCAACATGATGTTTTTGGTGATCTTGAGGCTCTAAGAAGTGAGCAAGAATGCTTGTTGCAAGATCATGAGTTTGATGAAGAGGGGCATATGATCAGAAAAGAGCAAAGTTATTCTCCTTTGCCTAAGGGTGGGAATGAGCATGAGATCACTAGGACTGCTATTTCTGCTGGTGAGAAATGAAAGCAAAAGATGGTGGGACATCAAACAATTAGATCATTGACAATACCAGGGGTCCCACCACCCAATTCAAATAAGGAAATAGAGATAGAAAGAATAAGAAAAGAAGATGAGGACCTTGCAAGAGAATTAGAAAAGGCTGAAATTGAAGCTTCCATTGCAAAAAAGAGAAGAAAGATCTAGTTCTTGAAGGCTTCATCTACAAATTCTCTTGGTCCATCTACTACTAAACTAGGTATGCCATCTATGACTACTACTATTCCACTTAGTAATGCTACTACTAGTTCAATTCCTTCTTCATCTGCTAGGATAGGTGTTGATCCTAGAGAGTAGTCAAATGCACAAGTAGATGGAAATGTAAATGCAAATGTTGATCCTAGGGTTAACACTAGTTCAAGTTTTCAAAGAAGACCTATGCAATTAGAAGGCTATAGGAAAATTAGTTTTGATGGGATTCCTGGCTACCCGAATGCTTTTCCAAATGATATAAGAGATAAGGTACCTAAGTTTTTTGGTAATAATGCTATTAGTTGTGAGGAGCATCTTAGGTTATTTGTTGATATGCTTAATGATTATGAGGTAGAGCATGAGGATGTAGTCATGAAATTGTTTGTTCAATCTCTAATGGAGGATGCTAGAGATTGGTTTAAGAGACTTCTTGATAAATTTATTGATACTTGGGATTCTTTTGAGAGATGTTTTAAAGAGTAGTATGGTGATGGGCCTAATCCTAGTTTCATGTTGAATGAATTCAATGCCATAAGGAAAATTAGAATGAGTCTGCAACTAAATTCAACATGAGATTTCAGAAGGGTATGCATAAGTTGTTCCATGTTATGCAGTTAGATGACAATGTTTGTCTAACTACATACTTCAATGCATTTGATGGAAAGATGGGATACTTGTTGAGGGAAAAAGAATCAAGAACTCTTAAAGATTATTTTAGGATTGTTGTCAATATTGAGAACAATATGAAGATATCAGGAAAGTTGGGTGGGAAGAGAGATGACCCTAAGTTGTTTGGGGACAAGAAATACAAAAAAGAAAATGATAGGAGTGTTGGAACTAGGAGGCAAGAAGAAGACAAATTGGATAAGGTGCTTAATGCATTGAAAGATTTGAAGGCACCTACAAATAGGAACATCAATTCTCCTACCAATGAGAGGTCTCATTTCAACAAAAATTTCAATAAGCATAATAGATTGTAGAACTACCCCCACAACACCCAATGGTAGGATGGAAAGCCTATTGTCCTTGCTACAAGAAATAACAATGACAGAGGTGTCCCTAACCCTCTACAAAAAGCTTCAATAAATGTCATGGAGGACATACCTTGGTGTGTTGCATGCCAGTCCCCTCATTCTGTAGAGCATTGTGTGGTTGCACATTCTATGGCTGCAAATCAAGATGGTGGCAGTGACGAGATAGATCAAGAAGAAGATCAAGATGATGTTGGATGCAACATGGCTACTTCATATCTAGGCTATGAAGATGATTCTAATTTTGATGAAGAAGTAGATGTAAATGTGAAGAGACACAATTAGGCCCTTTTTCATCAAGAGGTTTTTTCTGATGGTGAAGACATTGATAAGAAGACATGTAACATGAACTCTTCTTCTAAAATAGTAAATTTAAGAAGACCTTCTAGAGAAGAGATGGATAGGATTACTACAGAAATGATTGCCCAAGTGCAAACTAGAGGCATGGTGGCAAGGGATACAAATGGAAAAGCTACAGGAATGTTTATAAAGAGTGCCAACTCCAGAGAGCCTAATGAGAACAAATCAAAAGGTGATCACATGGTGAAATTCAAGAATGTAAATGGTAAGAATTGTGAGCCTAAGGGAGTTGGAGTTGAAAGATTTTCTAGTGAGACTGAGAAGCCAGTTAGCACAATGGCTAAGATTGAAAAAATGAGGGTGGCCAATACACCTAATGTATCAGATAAGCAAAAGGATATTAAAGCAATGCAGATTGAGATTCCTTCCTCTGCCCCTGTTGATATGTTAGTTGTATTGTCCCAAATTATAGTTAAGGTTCCATTGTCAGAATTGTTGAGGATCCATGAACACAAAGACAAAGCTATTGCATGGGTAGATAATGTTCATAATAATGATGTTGCATGCAATGGATATTAGGATAAAGCTTTGAAAGATGTTGTTGGTCAGGGAATTGTATCTCAAATTCCTCCTATATATTTGGATAGTTCTGTCAATGCTAGCCTTGAAAACATTGATCCATTATTTTTAAGTGTTCTTATGAATGGAATGAAACTAAGAAATTATATGATTGATAGTGGTGCCTCTAATACTATTATGCCTTTTAAGATTATGGAGAGGTTGGGCCTTAAAGTTGATACAGTTCAAGGTAGATGTTGTACAATAGATCAGAGGGAGGTACCAATCATTGGGACTATCAATGCAATGCCATATACGCTGGCAATATATCTAGAGAAAGAATTAACAATGAGTGTTTTGGTGGTGGACATCCCTCCTCATTATGGGATGCTGCTATCTAGAAAGTGGAGTGTTGCCATGGGTGGAAGCTTATAGTGTGATTTGTCCTATGCCACTTTCAAGATTGATGATCAGTTTGTCAAGATTGAGTGAGAGCCAAGAGTATGGCACATGACTGAAAGGAATATTGACAATGAGACTACATGTTTTGTGGATACTGATATTAATGCTTTTAGGGAAAAGTTCCCTGTAATTGAAAAGGAACCTATTTTGTCACCTATCTCTGTTGAGGTAAGTTTTAATTATGTGAAGGGTGATTTGTGGGTAATGTATTTTGATGGTGCAAATTGCAAGGATGGAGCAGGAGCAGGTATTTAACTTATTTCTCCTAATGGAAACACCTACAAATTTTCTTTCACATTGAATTTCTTTTGTACCAACAATATAGTAGAATATGAGGCATTGTTGTTAGGAGTGAGGTTGGCACAAAAGCATTGTATTAAGTGTTTGAGTGTTGTTGGTGATTCTGAGTTGGTGGTGTCCCAAGTCAGGTCAGTATATGCTTCCAAGAACAAGAGGTTGAAACAATATAGGAATGTAGTTTGGGATTTGATTGAACATTTTGATGCCTTCAATATTGAGTGGAAGGATAGGAGTAACAATAAGATGGCTGACTTGTTAGTCAATATTGCAATCAATCCTAGTGATATTACTTTTTCTGGTATCTCTAAAGTTGAAATTCAGGCTAGGCCTAGTATACCAGACAATATTGAAAATTGGCAAGTTTTTGATGATGATAATGATATCTTGAAGTTTATGAATTGTGAAGATTAGTATCATGGTTAGGAATTTGATTGTTTAGCCTTCGTTGAGTCAGTAGAAGAAAAGGAGGTTGTCTTTGGAAATGAAGTTATTCATCTTAGAACTAACAAGGTGCCCAAGGGGCTTGTTGTTTTGGAGACTGTCTTTGATAACCAGGATAGGGTTCAAAATAATATCAAAAGAGAAGATCATGCTGATCTAGAGGAGATATATCTTGGAACACATGAAGCACCTAAGAAAGTATACATTGGTAGAGATATATCTCAAAAGGTAAAGAAATCTTTGATTGAATTGTTAAGAAAATTTAGGCATGTTTTTGCATGGTCATATGATGACCTAAAGGTTTATAGAGAAGACTTGTTTCAGCATATTATTCCATTGAAAGAAGATGCTAAACCTTTCTAGCAAAAAAAAAGGCCTATAAATCCTACTTTGGCACCAAAGATGCAAGAAGAGTTAATGAAGTTGAGAGATGCTAGAATTATCAAGCCTATAAGGCACTCTTCTTGGGTTTCAAACCTTGTTCCTATGAGAAAAAAGAATGGTGACATCAGGCTTTGTGTGGACTTCAAGAATTTGAACATCAGCTCATTAAAGGATAACTATTGTCTGCCCAATATGGAAGCTATGTTGCAGAGAGTGACCGGATCAAAATTGATGTCTATGATGGATGGTTTCTCTAGTTACAATCAGGTAATTGTCAAAGAATCATAACAATTCAAGACAACTTTCACAACACCTTGGGGGACATATGTTTATGTGAGAATGCCTTTTGGTCTCACAAATGCTGCTGCTACTTTTCAGAGGGCAATGGATGTTGCCTTTTCAGATTTTATTAATGATTTCCTTGTTATTTATCAAGATGATTTAACTACCTATTCCAAGAGGGAAGATGATCACTATACTCATTTAGAAAAAATATTTGTGAGGGCCTTGGAATTTGGCATTTCATTAAACCCAAGGAAATGTGCTTTTGGTGTCACTGAAGGTATGTTGCTTGGCCATTTGGTTGGCAAGCAAGGAGTTAGAATTGACCTTGAGAGGGTAGTAGCCATTGATAAAATTTAGAGACCAAAGAATGTTAAAGGGATTCAATCCTTCTTTGGTCAGGTCAATTTCTTAAGGAGGTTTGTGACAAATTTTGCAGAGGTTACTAGACCTATTTCTAAGATGTTGAGGAAGGGATCTATAATAAATTGGGAGGGTGAGCCTGATCAGGATTTCAAAAATATAAAGTAGGCTATCAAAGATGCATCAGTGCTTAAGGCACCTGATTATAATGTCCCAATGCACATCTTTTCCTTTGCATCTTTTCACACTATTGTTGTAGTTTTGTTACAAAAGAATAAGGATGGTTTTGAGCAGCCTATTGCATTCTTCAGTAAATCTTTGTAGGCTACAGAATTGAAGTATGACATAAATGAGAAACAAGCATATGCACTTGTGAAGGTAGTCAAGGCTTTTAGGTGTTACTTGATGGGGGCGGTTGTGATTGCTTTTGTGCCAAGTGCAGCTGTGAAGGATATTTTCTCATAGCAAGAGGTGTCTAGAAGAAGATGCAGATGGATCAATAGGATTCAAGAATTCAATGTTGATGTGTAGATTACTAAATTGGTTAGAGGATAGGGATTGGAAAAATTGATGGCTCAATCAAATCTTGATGCAAATCAGGTAAATCATTCTGAAATTGATTATACATGTGACATGGATGATTGTATCTAGTATCAAGATATTATTTATTACTTGAGAAATATGATATGTCCAGTAGGAATGAATGATAATCAGAGGAGGACATTAAAATTACAGGCCATCAAGTATGTAATTGTGAAATGTAAATTGTATAGAAAGAATTTAGATTTCATACTTTTGAAATGTGTAGATGAAAATCAGGCTGAAGTATTGTTGAAATAAATGCATGAGGGAGTTTGTGGTGGGCATTACATGGGTAAGACAACTACTCATAAAATCTTGAGAGTAGGATTCTGGTGGCCCACAATCTTCAAGGATGCATAACAATTGGTGAGGAGGTGTGATGCTTGTCAAAGGTTCTCTGGTAAGCTTAAATTTTTAGGTAACGTGCCATTAAAACCAGTAGAAGTACAGGCTCCTTTCCAACAATGGGGAATTGATTTCATAGGGGAGATACCAAACAAGTCTAGTGGAGGACACTCATGGATCTTAGTTGCCACTGATTACTTTACAAAGTGGGTAGAGGCTATACCTACAAGAAATTCAACCAGAAAAGTGGTGACTAATTTCTTATTGAACAATATTGTTACAAGGTTTGGTTTCCCTAAGAGGATAGTTAGTGATAATACAATGTGCTTCAGGTCTGTTGAATACAAGGAATTCTGCAAAGGTTTGGGAATTCAAATTTCTAATTCCTCACCTTATCATCCACAAGGAAATGGACAGGCAAAATCTACTAATAAGAGTTTGATTAAAATTCTAAAGAGAATTCTTGAAAAGAATAAGAAGGCATGGAATTCAAAACTGCCACTAGCTGTATGGGCTGATAGGGTAACTGTGACGAGGGCAATTGGTTATGCACCATTTGACCTAGTATATGGAATACATGCAAGGATGCCTCAAAATAATTTGTTGGAAATGTATAAATTTGTTCAGTTATATGATGATGACATAGATGATGAGATGCAATTGAGGATTGAGGACCTCATTAGGTTGGATGAAATCAGAAGAGAATCAGTTGCAAGAAATGCCAGATTGCAATTGTAGGTTAAAAATTTATATGATAAGAAGACTGTTGAAAGGAAGTTTGAACTTGGTGATTTGGTATGAATTTGGAATGCCAGATTGGAGGATAAAGGAAAACATGGTAAATTTGATCCCATTTGGCTAGGGCCATACCTAATTCATGAGAAATGGGACCAAGATTCATACATTGTCAAGGAATTAAATGGTGAAGTTCAGGAATTGCCAGTTCATGGACAATTCTTGAAGAAATACTTCAATTGAAGTTTTTCTATTTTCCACGAACAATAGTTAGGTCTGTATAAATTGTAAATTCTGTAAATAAGCTACTTACCCCTGTTCCATTTTGTCCTGGTTCCTAGGGTTTTTTCCTGTGGCTCTCAGTTGTTTGAACCAGTCATTCTAGATCCTTGTTATGCCTATAGGAGGCATACATCCCCAGACAGAGCCACTGTTAGCATGTGCAAAAAAATTCATGGCTATAGCATTTTCCCCTAGTCATTGCAGTTGTTTTTAGGTCTCTGCCTCAAGCCCTTGGTTCAAATTTTTGAAAAACTAGCCGTTGCATACAAAACCGTAAGTCGTTTGGCCCTGTTCTAATTTTTTGTTACTTTATTGGGTCACTTAAAATCTCAATAATGCATGTGCTTTAATATTTTATCACCTTGCAGGGTCAGTTGTTAACTTTTCCTAAGTTTCTACACCTGGTGACCTTAAATATTTCCTAAGGTCTTGCGCCTTTATTCTTCCGTAGTTTGTCATTTTAATATTTCCAAGGTTTTACCCCTTTAAAATGTGGATGTCGTTAATTCGCAAGACTGTTTGGTGTCAAAGGTCTCTAACATGCGAATTTGCAACCATATGCCATCTATCCTGATGGGCCCTGTCTTCCTTCCCTGTTGACTTCTTAACGAGTGAGAAGAATCAATGATTGTCGCTATACTGCTGAGGGAAGATGCACGGGTTTTAACATAACACTTTAACGATGGTCGTCCGATGTGTTCCCTAAAGAAGGCTAACAAAGGTGGGTCCAAAGTGACATGTAAGTACAAATGGCAAGCCTTGATTGGTCCATAGGTGAGTGACTAGATATACTGTCAGTGGGACCTAGTTTTCGGATGCGTCAAAGGGTCTTGACATTGTTAGTTAATCAATGAACATCGTAAGTTCTTATAGGATTTGTTAGAGGTTTGAGATTTTGTGACGGCCATTGATTTCTTTCAGTGTCAGGGGGTTGTCAGGGTAGGGAGGAGATTTTAGATCGATGATTGTCTTATGATTTGGAAGAATCTTGTCAGGCCATGCGAAGATGAGACGACTGTCGATTTTCTCACAGGTGGGGGTCTAATGGTTTGGCGGTCCTGATAAACTTGTTTAGTGGCCCAATAATTTTCAGTGCTTTTTGCTCATTCGTGAAATGAAATGGTGGTATTCTAAAATGGCTGGTGATTTAGCGAGTTTGTATTCGTGTGATCGGTAAACTATTTGGTAGATAGATAAAGTTCTTCATGAACTGACGAAAGCCTTCGGTCACCAGTTCACCAGATGTATCTGGGATGAGTTAAATTCCTTTCATCGACAGTTCACGGGGTTAAGTGGTGAGTTAAGGTTTTATTTTGTGAGTAAGAAATGCCTTGTCATGTGTTCACTAGAGGTAAACTCGAGGGTGGCAGTTGAGTTAAGACTTAAAGACCGCGAAATAGAAAGATTGGATGATCAGGACTTAAAGTTGATCGAGATTCAAATTTTGACCGCTGATTTGCTGCTGGCGCCATGAATGTGACCGTTGTTTTTCAAATTTGAATTTTTTAGAGTTTCCCAATGACAGAAAGGAACAAAATTGAATGCTTTCACGACCAGATTTGATTTGTTTGGTGGCACTTGCTATTGCAGTGTGGTCCAGGGTGTGCCATGATCATCTGCAGGGGTCTGTACTATGTTTTTTTTGTGCTCAAGGCGTGCTGCAGGTGGCCAAATAGGTTGACATTTTGGATGTTTTTATGGTTCTTTGTACCTTCTCAATGAGATTTGTCATGATTGGAATCACTCTGAGATTTTCTTTCTCCTGGTTTCTTGGGTTTCTTCCCCTGTAATAAATTTGTGACCATTTCTAATGGGTTTAGTGGGTGAAACCCTAACCCTAGTCATCTGTAGCTTGGTCCAACCTATTTTGGGTTTCCAAGATGACTAGGGGGTATATATTGCAGGATTTTTGACTTAGTGTTGGTTCCAAAACTTTTGGTCCCTGGTTGTTGTTGATGGTATTATACTGAGTAGGGAGAGCCTAGATTTTGGGTCTGTTTCTTTGGCATTTTGCTGTTTGATAATGTATTGATTCTGCAAGTCTTAATGAGAATATAGTTGAATTCCAATCTTATAGTGGTGTATGTCTTTTTGTCTTGTTCTTGAGATCATATATGTTAACTTCACAAAGTGGGTTAGTATATGGTAAACAAAGAGTATTTTGAGATTATCTTTGAGTTCCTAACAAAGTTAGGATTAAAGTCTTTCAGGTAGTCTTAGTGAGTTCATGGCTTGATAAGAATTTGATGTCCTGATATGTGAGTGAGAAGGATAATAGGCAAAGCACTTATCCTGAATTCAATTGTGTTTGAGTTAAGGCCTTCAGTTGATGTATACTATTAGGTGACTCTATGCCCTGGTTAAGGCACTGATCCTTTCTCTAGAGGCAGTCCATCATCATCAATCACATGCACATGCAAATGATAAAATCTTAAATGAGTTAGTAAGGGTTATAGTTGTATAATATTTTGTGATTCCTTTGAAGAATTGAATCAAGGGTACACCCACCTAAGCATCTTGGCTCAAAGTATAGGAGGATCTCTTTGATCCTTGTTAATTGGCCCTCTTCCTTGTAGAATTTGGAGTGGTGATAGAATCAAAGTATTATTGTAGTTATCCATCAAAGTATAAATCTACAAGTTGAAGATCAAAGGGCACTCCCAACATATGGGACTAATATTTCAAAAGATCACATTTTACATACAATTCCTTATGCATAATGCTCTTATACCAAATAAGCATGAATAAAGATGCACTATGGTTTAGTTGTCATGAGCTAACAATGTTATACAGTTGGTAAAAGAGAGACCGAGAGTTGGTTACCCGTCGGTAATCACTATCTAAGGTTAACTGAGCATATGTATCAACCGATGAAGAAAGCCTATGTTAACCAAGTGGATGAAAGTTTTAGTAGTCACCGAGCTGACAGTTGTGTTAGTAAAAGTTAGATGGAGAATTTATTACATAAAAGTTTGAGGAGGAACATCGAAAGTCTATAAATACATGGGAACAAAGCTCATTTCTACAATGCGATTTTGAAGAGCGGAGAATTCAAAGAGTAGAGTTTGAGCTAAAAGATTTTCTTAAGGATTCAAGGCTACGCTAGATCGAACCAACATCACTCTTCATGATACTGAGTAAGTTCATTTGCGATCAAACACTTCCTATCT
This sequence comes from Chamaecyparis obtusa, assembly GCA_027943335.1. Taxonomy (NCBI): domain Eukaryota; kingdom Viridiplantae; phylum Streptophyta; class Pinopsida; order Cupressales; family Cupressaceae; genus Chamaecyparis; species Chamaecyparis obtusa. The sequence goes on from BSBK01008037.1 coordinate 438,935, forward strand.
TGTTGCTTTTTGAAACCCTAGAATTAATTTATGGCATCAACATCGTCTGTAAGAAAAACTCAAAGTGTTAAAGAGGAAGTTAATCTAATCATTAGGGCAAATTTTTTCAAACCAAATTTTAAGCCACATCCTAAGGTCACAGCACAGACAGATACAATGGGTGCATTTTTTAGTATACCAGAAAGGGTTTTACTTATAGAAGACATAAGGTCTTATATTCATTGCAAAATCAGAGAAGTTGGGGACTTTGAAACTATTGCAGCATATCAACCACTTTGTGGCCCCGATGGAAAAATGAAATTAGACTACAAGAAGATTGAGGAATCAGGTTTATCATATTTTACACATTTTCCACAATCATTCAAATCGGATTGGATTAGAATCATTTTGAGAAGATATCACAATGACAAGTTCTAGCTGGATAAACCAATTGAGGTCAACAAGAAAATAATCAGTAGGGTTACTGGGCTCCCTACAACTGACATAGCTAAGGCTTTCTAAAGTTCTTCATGACCGGATGTTGATAAATACACTGGAGCTTAATGGGATGGTCGGGCATTGAAGATTTCAACAATCAAGGACCCAGCAGTAAAATTTGCAGCACATGTGATTGGATACAAGCTATTTCAATCAAGTAGACTCAACAACATACCCTATAGTGCAGTAGACATGGTGCACAAAATTGTAGTGAAAGGTCACCAAGTTGATCTTGCCTAGGTACTGTTTCATCAACTTCAAGAGAATATGAAGAACATAAGGAAAAATAAATCTGACACATGTAAGTAAAGATATCTACTTGCATGTATATTCCTCTATTTACAAAAGTATGTGCTTGGCACCGGTAAATTAAATTGGATACCAGATGTACCGATAAGAAAACAAATTGGTGAAATGATGAAAAAGTTAGGAGATAATTTTAATGTAGAGTTTAATGCATACTTCACTGAATTTCAATCTAAAATGCAAAAGAGAAGCAGAATTCCAAGGGAATTAGTTCAAAAATTTGAAGATGACATATGTTTTGTGGTCAACACCGATTATACCTTGATAAAAGCAGTTGAGCCTAGGATAAAATGGTTGGCACCGATGGGATATGAAATAGACCATGATTTCGCACTGAAATATATTAATGCACTACTTGCAGTATCGAAGGATCCCATAGCCACTAGGTTCAGAGTATATGAAGAAGCCAAATCTAGAATATCTACAAATATTGAGATCAGTAAAAAAACTAGAAAGGTAAATAAGATGAAGAAAGATCTCACTGCTAAATATGGAGATAAGTCTAAAACATCTGAAGGGATACCAGTTGAACAGGCAACTGAAGGTTAGCTATAGTTAGCCAACAAACCATATGATAGTGAGGAGACTGAGTTCGACAAAGAAGTAGATCCTACACAGGTTCCTCCACCTAAAATTCCTACAAAGAAGTAATCACCTATACATGAAGGTATGAAGACACATTCGTCAACTGCAGCACCACCTACCGAGAAGGAAGAAGTAGTAAAAGTAACAAAAAGAAGAGCAGCTACACCATCAAAGAAATACATTAAGATAAAGAACAAGGTTGTAGCTGAGGCACCAAACAAAAGGAAGAAATACATAAGAAATAAGTAAGATCTAGAGAATACAGAGATAGAGGATGATGTAAATCAATTCAAAGTGGTTAGTAACAAGGACAAAACAATATATGAAGTCATTGAGGACATAATTGAACATGGAGACCTCACTGATCCCTTGCTAGATAGATTTGACAAAATGTCAAAAGAAGATCAAACTAAAATTGAAGAAGCTGTCATCCAAATGATGATAAAATTTAAGAAAGTTCCAATGGAGTTTGCCTATGCATTACCGAAGAAATTGGATGATACAATTACTGAGAAATGGGTTGTTGCATTAGACACCAAGAAGAGAAAGAGAGAATGCTCTCTAGTTTGGGCAACTGCATACTTAAGCTTTGGACAAGTTAGTGAATACTTGACCAAGGACCAAGAAAACTTTATGATCAAGAATAGAGCCTTAATGATCATGGATGACAATGTAGTAGATATGGATATCACTACTGATTCTATATGGACATCAATTCTGAAAGCCCAAGAAAAAGCTAAGCAACAAGCAGTTTTAAACCTATCTAAGAAGAGACAAAATTCTAAAGGTAAATGTATTTACATTGATGGACTAGCAAAGAAATCAAAGAGTACGAATATATCAGTTATCGAGGCAATTGCTATAACCGATATAAGGAAGAAATAAAAGTTTCACAGGATGCACTGGATAAAGTTGAAATCCAACTGGAGAAGAAAAACGATGACAATGTACTCATTGTAGACATCACACAGGGTGATCCTAATGACCAAGATGATGAAGATGTAAATATTGCACCAAACAAAGATGAAACACTAGACACTGATAGTCTATTTACATGACTATAGGGTGAACTTCCTATACTTGCTGAACTAACTAAAATTATTTCCCAAGTACAACCCGACAGCTTAGATCCTGAGAAAAACAAAGATACAATAGGAGATCAAAACACAGAGAAACCTATAGAGACAGATGAGCTTACACATACAGAGGCACCTTCCACTGAACTAAAGGAAATAGATGAATCAAAGGACACATAGGAACCAAAGGCAATTGATCCCACTGAACACCACAACCGAGACTCCTACTACAACAACAAAGACCACCACTACCAAGGAGCAGAAGAAGGAAGAACAAGTGCTAACAGGGAAGGACACTCCGAAGACTTGAGATAGATCCATTGCCATCATTGAGAAGAAATCACCCCTAGCATAGAAGAAGAAGAAGAAAGGAAAAGGGTTGGTCACCCTAGATGAAGTGATTATTATACCTGAGTGTGACTTGAGGACCTTAAGCCCCGAGGACTAGAGTAAATATGGGGAGTTATGTTCAAGGAAGGCAGCACAAGAGAAGCTAAAGAAAGAGCATAAATGAAAAGAAGTATTAAATGATGTTTTGGATATCCTCCAATAGGTAGTACCTGAGATACATATTGATGAGGATATGCCTATTATAGATCAACCTGCTACACTTGCTGAGAAGATCAATGCCCCAGACACCATTGCAAATAAATGAATTGAAGAAAGGGAAGAATCCAAAATACAACACAAATTAGCAGAGAAAATCAGCCAAGAAGAAGCATTACTTAAGGTCAAATTATCTGAGGTAATTACTAAAAAAAATCCATCACCCAGACAATTTGTCAATACTTATTCAAGCTTTGTACTCTAGACACCTTCATTGTCGAAGTCAGTGAAAAGATCAAAGGTTTGGAAGCAAAAATATAGTCAAGTACCAATGCATCTATCACCGAGCCACGTGCTTTCCTAAAGCATATTCACTAAGCTCAGGAACTCCGGCGACTGATAGAAAATTTGAAGAAACAAGAAGTGCACCTAACAGATCAGGTTACTGAGTTGCAAACCGAACTCATTCCATACCTGAAATTTTTTTAAGCACATATTGTCAAAGCCGAGCTATTAGTTGCAACACCATAAATTTCAATGTTAGAAAACATCTTTGACATGCATGCACAAGTCGGTCTTGACCACATTGCTCTCACCAAATTGAAAGAGGAATGGGAAAACCTCTTGGAGTCACTGAAGAAAACCCATTAGTCAATCTTTGACAAGTTGTGTGTATTTGGCATTACTATCAAAAAGGGGGAAAACAATGTATTAGATGCTATTATGCCAAATAATTATGTGCATGGATTTTATGTATACTATATTACCGGGAGCATACACCAAGGGGGAGTACTTAGTACTTAGAAGATTTTTGATGTGTATATGGTGGAGATATAAGGAGATATAAGTCACATAGAAATTTTTTGTCAAGTTATACATTCAAAGTTTTGATACTAATGCCAAAGAGGGAGATTGTTATATCTATTGAGCCTTCTGAGGTTGTCATTAGTACCAAAGGTGTGTAAAGATATTGGCTGGTTACTTACAATGAGATAATCGGTAACATAAAGAAGAACAGACTAGGCGGTAAAGCCTATACACTGAGCAACAGATAGTTTACCGAGTACTAGCAGACATTGACACCGACAGACAGTAAACACCGAGCATCGCAGTATACACCGATTAGTTTACATAGTGTTTACCGAGGATCACAGGAAATGACATAGTAATTAGGAATGGCACATTCTTCTATACAAATGGTTACAATGGTTTGTAAAATGTTTTACCAAGATCGAGGAACATTTAATGTAATGATATTCATTAAATACAATGTATATCTTTTGTAATAGATGATCTAGGTTATTAGTGTACACCGTAGATCTTAGGGTTATGATTATAGTGCGTAACCTAATTGTGTTAAAGTAGAAAAACAAAACACTATATATTTATGTGTTCACATCATTTTTGGAGAGAGCTGATATATGAATCATAGAGCACTTGAAGCATTTTGCCTATCTTCAAGTCTATCAGTTAATAGAGTAGAACCGAGTATAGTAGAATTCAAATTGAGCAGAATTAGCAGAGGCTACCGAGCAGTTCAGAGAAAAGATTCATCACAAGTAAGGTGATATTTTATCAGAGCTTATAGATCTATAACAAACAATTGAGTTTCAAATAGCAGATAAATACCTATTGCTTTCTGACAATTGTAATAGAGTTTTTTGGATAAAATATCTTAATAGAGTAGACTTAACAGTCTTATGTAAATATCTTAACCAAGTGCACACTTCATTTGTGTTGCTAAAATCTGATAACTAGGTAGATCTAGCTGATCTAACATGTCACTCCTAATAGGGTGAGATCACCAGAAGTGATCAAAACTTGTAGCCCTAACAGGCAAACCTTTTCTATTTGCAGTAGTGAAGAATTTGTGGGTGTCATCCCCACCGCAGTTTTTACCTTCTAACAAGGGTTTCTACATTACCAAAATACTTGTGTCATGTGATTTTGTTATGGATTTCATGTTGTTTACTTACTTGTGTTAAGTGGATAAATGATTCATGCAATTAGATTTAAGTTATATTGGTCGGTTATCATTGTTTATAGTTTTAGATCTGAAAGGTTTTACAAGTAAAGTTTTGAAGGCATTGATTCACCCATCCCCTCTCAGTACCTATCTCTCCTAATTCCAACATATCAATCTATGTGCAAGGATCCAAGAATGTTGGTTGGCCAACTTGATGGGAGAATAATAAAAAATTGTAAATCCCCTTTTAATTGTCATTTAATCAAGATTAAGTTGCACACCCATGTCAGGAATGGGTTCTTTTAATAAAAAGTGTCAGGACTTTATATTAAAGGAAGTATTTTGACATTAATTAAATGGTTTTCAAGCTTTGATATTAGAAATGATTTATGCATGATTTTAAAAATGATTTAATTATGTAAGGGGATTATCCAGGTTACTTACACAATTATGTCTAGTAAATTATGCCTTTGAGTTTTAGTATTTTACTTAAGGAAAATTGATCAAATTAGGGGCTTAGGTTCTACTAGAAAATTTTTAGATGATTACAAAGTCGACCTTCATTTCAACTTATGAGATAAAAAATGGCTAGGAGGTATAAATGAAAAACTACCTTCCTTATTTTGGGATTTATCCATCAACTTTGAATTGGAGAGTTGACATTACAATCACTTCAAGAAATTAAGCAATCCAAAGAGAAATCAAGTCAATTCAAGCATCAAGAATGGAAGATATAGAGTAATTCCTAGATCCTACAATGTGTGAAGGCATTCATGTTTTTCCTAGCACAGATAAAAGGTTAAGATAGCTTTTAAGCATCTTCATGAGCCATCTAGCATTTTGAAAGGTATAACATGTAGTTAAGTCTTTACTATTGAAACACAATTTTTCCTTTATGGAATTTCAATTTAATTTTTAAGGTTAATTTATATATGAGGGTTTGACTAAGGTAAACCCCTTTTTCCCAAAAATTTCCTTGTTTTGTATGTTTAGGTGACAAGTGACAAAATTTCATATTTAGATTTAGGAAGTTCAAATTATGTCCTTTAGTTCCTAGGTCTTGACACCACTTTTTGATAGTGCAAGAAAAAATCCCACTAGCAAGAGAAACTCTATCCACCCTTGTCTTCCCAAGTCACCCTTGACAAACAAAATTGACAACTTTCTATGTAGGTCAATGGTTTTGTCTGCTTCTCAAATCTAGCTCCAGAATTATCATATCTTTTTGTTTCTTTTTTTATATACATATATTTTTCCTCATTAGATCTTATTTTATCACTCAAAATCACATTAATCAATTCTACAAATTATAAGAAGGGAGAAAAATTTACACCCATTCAGCACTTAAGTCCATTTTGAGTATAGTGGGTACTTTCCCCTATTGGAAAGTTGGCTATACTGGTGTATATGACTTAGTATAGTGTTGTAGTTATGGAAAAAATGTCATATAGTAGTTTGGAGTTAGCACACTTGATGAGAAGATCAGAAATAGGCTAAGTGTTGAAGACTGGATAGTATACAGAGTACCTGAAGCTCAGAGCATCAGCACACGTGCATACGACTGAGTTATGGTATGAACCTAGAAGATAAGTTGGTTAGACTATATTCATGCTTATTCTATGAGTGCATGATCAGATATGCAAGTATGCCAAAGTTACAGACAGTTGAAGTTACACAGCCAGTGTGTGCTAGAGAAGAATAGAGTAAGCAACCGACTGTTATCATTTTGATTTGTAGTTATATTCTAATGATGTAAAGGCTATGTGCCTATTGTAATTAGGTTTCTGACATGTAAATATATTTGATTGTAAACACGCTTGGGCCAATTAAATTGGAAGCATTTTATATAATCGGTTAAAGGGCCGACCTAGTTATTTGTCTTGTATGCGCATATAAATATGAGATGTGCCCATTGTAACAAGCAAGGAAGTTGATATAGAGATGTGATAAGAAGAGAAAAAGTATGCGAAGAGTCTATAAGATGTATTAGAGCTTTGCAAGAGGTCAAAAAATCAATGCATCAAAGGAACTGATCAGACAAGCAATGTCATAGTGACAATTCATCCTACAGATATATTGTGTATCTGAGATTAGAAGGTTGTAGCCTTCACCACTTGAGCAGTGAGCTCTAGGATAGTGCGTCCACTCCCCTAATAGGGACTATTGTAAAAGACTCCTAATAGGGTCCTACCCTTGACAAGGTCTACTGTACTTAATACATTGTAAAGCAACTCCTAACAGGGTTAAGGATCTTCTAACAAGGATCATAAAACACTAGTATAGAATATTAGTGGGTGTCAATTTCCACCGGGTTTTTTACCTATTTGGGTTTCCCCATAACCATATTGGTGTTATGTGTTGATTTCATGTTTCATGTTTATGTGAATGTTCATTTTAGTACTTAAGCATTTAAGTTCAATTTAAAGATTAAGTGAAAAGTTAAAATACAGTGAACATTGATTCACCCCCCCCCCCCCCTCTCAGGGTTCCCATTCCTAACAATTGGTATCATAGCCTTGGTCCTCAACAAAGAAGTTTAACCACTTGAGGAGATCATGGACAAAGAAGAAATGAAACATCTGAAAAGAAATCTTGAAGCTGCTCTTGAAGACCTGGACAAATCTGAAAGAGAAATTGAAGAACTAAAATAAAAACTCAGTGATGCTCAATTAGTCATCAAAAGGCTAAGAAAGGATTTGAAAGAATGGTGTACCAGTGATCTAGGGATAATCGTCAAGAAGATGAATGAAGAAAATACATCATTGAAAGAAAAGCTTGAAGAATTTGATGATAAGCTGACTAACAATCAGGAAGTCTATGATGAATAGATCAAAGAGAACCTTTGACTGAATGAAGAATTGAGGCAAGAAAACATGGAAATCTTGGAGCTAAGGAACAACAAAGAAAGCTTGGAATCTAAATTGAAAGATGCTAAGAATCACATTGATAAATTACACACCAGTTCTGATTTGATAGAATCTAAATTATATGTAAGAAGAGCTAAAGGAGATACTAGCTGTATTGGATACAATGAAGCACAAAATCAGATTGACAACACACGAGAAAGAATGAAAGCACCAGAAGGCACCTCAGATGCTAAGGAGATTGGAAGTCAGACTAAGGATCGAATTGAACCAGCTAAGAATGAGTGCAAGCTAGTAGACCATACTTTTTATGCATGTAACAAGCCTAGACACATAGCAAGGAACTATATAGAGGTAAGACCTTTCAATGGTTACTGTTACTCATGCAATAAATTTGGTCATAGAGCTATGAATTACAAGACAAGTCAAAAGAATTGGACTCAGTATAATCAAAGAAATCAGAATCAGTAAAATGTAAGAATTTCTCAGAATGTTACATGACAGATATGTAATTATAATGGTCACTCAACTAAACAATGTAAGATGGTGACTCATGTCAATGCAGCGAGGAATATAACGCCTCTAGTCATTCGTCACTCTTATAACAAGGTTGGAAACATCTCAAATTTTTTTAGATCAAGGATGCTTGATTTGGTCAGAAGCAAAAGAAGGACAAGGTTGATGATTATGTATTGGATGCATCCATAGTGGACACACCCTCTACATATGGATGAATAACCCTTAGGGTCATAGGGGGAGCTAGTTTAGCTCTAGCCCCCTGCATGGCTAGTATACTCACTCTCAAAGTATGTGCCTTTGGAATTAAGCTTTTGGAGACTAGCAGAACCTATGTGCAAAAGTGCACTAGCTAATTGTTTGCAGAATGGAAGATAGAAAATTTCAAGTGACAACCTAGTTTACACGGAAAGCATTAATGGCAGATTTTCCACTTTAAATTACACTGAAGTTTGAAGATCTCTTGTTGCATTTGAATTGAGAGTGATTTGAGAGTAGGAGATCCCTAGCATTTGATTGAGAAAGATTGCAGTTTGATTCATTAAGTGATTTGATGTGCATTTAATCATTTGTGAAAACCCTAGTTCATTGCGTCGATTCAAGAAGTCTTCAAGATCATTTGGAAATTGATATCCAAGTAAGTGATGGCTACTCCTATAGTATTTGATGTTGCAGAGAAGAAAAAATATGTGTTTAAGAGGCATCTATTTAAATCAACACTTGATGACCTAGAAGGGGTATTCTCCCACACACCTATGGGTGTTATGCACATCGAGGACATTAGGGCATATATTCACTGTAAGAAAGAACCGGTAGGATTGGATAGATTAAGAGTGCACATGGACACTATGTTGAAACCAGACAAAACCTTCATGGATAAGTATGCCTAGTGTAACAATCACCCTATAGTGGAGTATGCTACAACATATGAGTTCTATGAATCAGAATGGATTAAGATTCTACTAAGAAGGATTCATGATGACCTATTTTGGAAAGGTGAAGTGCTGGTCAGAATTACTAGTGACCTAATTCATGAGATGAAAGGTCTCTCAAGGACAAGCGTCATCCTTCCAGTAGGAAAAGATGTGAGGAAGATTGTTGAACATAATTGTAAATCAAGAAGTGATAGACGCAGTATGACTATCAAGCCTATTGAGCAAGATGACATCAAAATGATGTCCATGATACTAGGATATAGGTTCCAACACACCAGCAGGGTAAACAATGTGTATGTGGCCTCAATTCTTGCAGCCATAAGAATTGTAAATGAGACTGGAGAGTTCAACTTGTGTGAGATCTTGCGTGCACAACTAATTGACAACATCAAGGCAATCAAACATGATAAGACCAAGATATTCAAATTTGGGTCTTTGATCATTTATATGTACTTCCATATTGTTGGAAAAGTGTCTGATCTATATCTTGAAAAATCTATCCCCACAATGCCACAGATATCTCTCAAGGCATGTACTGAGAGAACCTTGAAGGACTACATGACACTGGAGTTGAAAACATTCAGGGCTAAGATGTAGATGAGGTTTAGAATTCTAGAGAAGCTAGTTGAAAAGTATAAGGACACTATTTTTTTTAATGGTTGAGACTGACACAACTTGCATGGAGGCAATTTAACCAAGGAAAAAGTGGATTCATCCACTAGGATATGAAGTAGAAGAGCCTATTCTAGAGGCTTATACTCATGTTCTATTGTCAGCACCTAAAGACCCTAATGAGACAAGATGGGGAGCTTATGAGGAGAAAACAAGAGAAGTTGCTAAGGTTACCTTAGAGATCTTGAGAATTCATGGAGTGTCTCAAGAAGACCTAGACAAAGCAAGGGAAAAAAAAAATTCTTTGGAATTAGAGAGCGCAAATACAGCAAAGGCAGAATCAAATGATCCTAAGTTGAAGAAGGTGGAGATAGAAAATTATGATGATTAGAAGGGTAAAACTAATATTACTCCTTCTGCGCCCAAGGAAACCATTGACCTTACTGCTCCTCCTGAGTATAAGGCAATTCCTAAGAGGAAGAAAGAGATCAACATTAGTCATACATCCTCGAGAGTAACAAGGAACAGAAAGAACTCACAAGCACCTCCTGAAGTAAGTTTCAAACCTAGTCTTAGTGTGCTAAGTACAAGAATAATTGATGAAGGCAAAATTAATCAAGTAGAAAAGTTCTATGAGAAATACAGTGAGATTGACAAATAAGAGATACACGAAATGATTGTCAAACACATGTTGAAGTTCAAGAAGACAGTCTTGGAACTAAAGACCATGATTCCTAATAGTGTATGGAACATATTAGAATTCCAAAAGAGACAAGCTATTGAAGAAGATCTAAGGATAAGGGAAAAGATTCTAGATAATACCCTTCTAGTATGTTCCTTAGAAGAGAAATCCTTGTTCTTAGACTTAGTGAAGCCACATCTTAGAACTAAGTCAAGGACTTTACACATTATGGACAAGAACTATGAATTAGTTGCAAAGGAAATAGAGAAAGCCTTTGAGAAGGTCTTTATGAATAGGCACATGTATCCATCTACTGCGCCTACAACACAAGTACCCACAATGGTTGCCAAAGAGTCAGAGACCATCAATGTACAATATATAGGTCCACAGGATTCAATGCATATAGTTAATACATCCACAGAGGCAGAGAAGACCGCGCCCATGACAAAGACACCTAAGGATGATTCTATCTTTATTGACAATGTGAAAGTTACTATGGCAGCCACAGACATGGATCTGAACAAGTTTGAAGAAGAATTTGTAAGCACTCAAAAAGCTAAGAACTTGTGTAGCAACACTCCTCCCACTCATCAAGAAGAAATACTGATTGAGGATATAAAAGATGAAAAGAAAGAAGAAGGAAAAGAAAAAGAAAAAGAAAAAGAAGTAGAGAGAAATGAACCATCAGCTGAAGTGATCAAGGTAAAAGAGGAAGTTATGGAAAGTACTCCTATCACTCCACTTCCCTTAGCAGGATTGTTTTCAAGTTTGACACCTGACACAACCAATTTGGATTCATGGGGAGAAGAAGACTTGATTAAGTTCAGTATCTTAGCTATGGAGAAAGCTAAGGAGAAACAAGTGATGAGGAATCTCCTCCATGTAGAGTTGGTGAACATCCTGAACAACTTATTACTAGTAGACAAGAAAGTATCCAAGGTACACTCCATTAATGATGTGAGTGCAGTCATTTCTCAGTTCAAGAGTAATTTCTCTAACCTGGAAGAATCTGCATCCCTAGTTGCAGAAGAGAAGTATTTAAAGAAAAGGCTCAGTGAATTAGTTAGAAATTTTGCACTTGACCTAAGATCACTAAAGACTGTTCAAGCATCCTTGAATGATTTTGCAGAAAAGGGTAGAAAGATCATTGCTGACTGTATGAACTAGGACAAGTTGACTAGTGATCTATACAAGAAGATTCAAGAGGCAGAAGTCATGATATAAAGCATAAGGAAATCAGTGGAAGATCCATCTGTTGATGTGAACATGTGTAATAATTTCTACCAAGGACAGATAGATAAGATTTAGAAAGCAGAAAAAGAGATGACCAAGATAAGGGCTAGGCAGACTCAGTTAAGGAATTCTCTTGCATCCTCATTAGACATACTTAATCAAAATATCAAGGAGATCGATGCCACCATGGTGACATATGATCAAGGTCCTAGCATAGATTTGGAGAAGATGGAGAAGATACATTATGCATTATGCTCCCATCTCTAGATTGTGAATTCACTGATCACATTTTGGAAGAAGGAGATCCAAAACCTAGAGATAGCATATTGGGATGTTTTATCACAATAAGTAGTTGTATATATAGTTTTGAAGAGCTTTTGTCATTAATGTCAAAGGGGGAGTATGTATAGAATATGGTTATAGATATGTATAAGGAGATATAAGATAGGAAGTTATGTATAGGGAGATATAAAACAAAAGTTTTTTTGTATTAAGGAACAATTATCAACTTGGCCATATTCCTTTTTTTCCATCAATGACAAAGGGGGAGATTGTTGGAAAGTTGGCTATACTAGTGTATATGACTTAGCATAGTGTTTTCATTATGGAAACAAAGTCATATAGTAGTTTGGAGTCAGCTCACTTGATGAGAAGATCAGAAATTGGCTAAGTGTTGAAGACTAGATAGTATACAGAGTACCTGAATCTCACAACATCAGTGCACGTGCATACGACCAAGTTATGGTATGTGCCCTAGAAGATAAGTCAGTTAGACTATATTCATGCTTATTCTATGAGCGCATGATCAGATATGCAAGTATGCCAAAGTTATAGATAGTTGAAGTTACACAGCTTGTGTGTGCTAGAGAAGAATAGAGTAAGTAGCCGACTATTAGCATTTTGATTTGCGGTTATATTCTAATGTTGTAAAGGCTATGCACCTATTGTAATTAAGTTTCTGACATGTAAATATGTTTTTTTGTAAACACGCTTGAGCCAATTCAATTGGAAGTGTTTCATGTAATTGGTTAAAGGGCCGACCTAGTTGTTTGTCTTGTATGCACATATAAATATCAGATGTACCCATTGTAACAAGAAAGGAAGTTGATATAGAGTTGTGATAAGCACAACAAAAGTATGTAAAGAGTCTATAAGATGTATTAGAGCTTTGCAAGAGGTCAAAACATCAGTGCATCAAAGGAACTGATCAGACAAGCAGTGTCACAGTGACAGTTCATCCAATAGATATAGTCTGTATCTGAGATCAGAAGGTTGTAGCCTTTACCACTTGAGCAGTAAGCTCTAGGACAGTGTGTCAACTCCCCTAACATGGACTATTGTAAAAGACTCCTAACAGGGTCCGACCCTTGACAAGGTCTAGTGTACTTAATACATTGTAAAGCAACTCCTAGAAGGGTTAAGGATCTTCTAACAAGGATCATAAAACACTAGTACAAAATATTAGTGGGTGTCAATTCCCACTGGGGTTTTTACCTATTTGGGTTTCCCCATAACCATATTGGTGTTATGTGTTGATTTCATGTTTCATGTTTATGTGGATGTTCATTTCAGTACTTAAGCATTTAAGTTTAGTTTAAAGATTAAGTGAAAAGTTAAAATACATTGAACACTAATTCACCCCCTACCCCCCCCTCTCAGTGTTCCCATTCCTAACATCCCCTTCCTAATGTAAAAAATGAAAGATAAAATTTGGGATGTGATGTTTCCTAGCTTATTTTGATCATCCTAGTGAATGTTCATTCCGTGTATCCTCTCCATTTTTCTTTGTTACAATAAAATGTTGAAGGAGTAGTAATGGGTTGCAATTCTTACAATGGTATGTGGATCAAATCTTTATATTGCTAACAAACTAGACATTTCTTGACAACTGACATATGGTCTCAGCCTATAAAATTATAGTTTAAATATTTTTTGGTTAGGATATACCACTAGTGTGTGTACCATATAGACTGTTACAAATTTCTTTTATTAAAAGAGAAGCCTCTTTCAAATTAATGTGTATGGTCGTACCATCAAAATTAATTCTATATAATGTTCTACTGAGGATGATAAAGTAGAATGAGTGTTGGATAATATTATTAACTTATGTGTAAGATAAGTTTAGTGGTAATACTTAGATATGAAGTTAATTATAAATGTTAGGATATTGAGGTGGGGGCCACAAGTTCACAAATGAACTCTAATTTTGGAACATCATTTATGGAGATCAAAAAGTTCTTGAATAAGAATTAATAATATTGACTATTTTGTGACACATCCAACAGGTATTTATTTGTGTTCATAGCTTTTGTGCCTTTATTATTATTGCTAGGAAATTGTGAAACTAAAAGGAGATGAAATTATCATGTTCAGGGTGTCAACCATTTTTTAATTGATACTCATTTTTGACTTGGTTGATAATAAGTGGTGAATATCGATAAGCTCAAAAATGTTGGATATTCCACTATTGTGTGACCTTTGATTAAATCCTCATAATATGCTTTTTGGATATTAGAAGCTAGGGTATTTTGAATTTTCTTAATATGTGACTTATATACTTTCTCTAGAAACCTTATTCTTATAGATTAAGTGTGGAAAAGATTGCATACATGATGCATTAAAAAATGACATACCTAGAAATATTGTATAATGTTGTGCGGAAAGTCCTTGTTGTTCATAGGGTTTTGAGTGAACCCCTTGTTCTTGGGTAGGTTCTAAGTGAAATGCTTGGGGCCCCATATTTTCCAATTTTTATATTTTAGCAACTCAATTAAAATATTTTTAGTCAAATAAGTTTTTCTTAAAACATATTTGATCAAGTACTTAATGTCATGTTGGTGCCACACATATATTACTTGGTTTTAGTTGAAAAGTCTTCTTGACTAAAAAATTATCACTTGAAATTTTTTACTTGAAATGATTTAGTTGGCCTAAAGTGTGATGTACATGTTTGTACTTTTAGTTATCATATGTTATGTTGCTCTAGTATCTAACAAGCAAGGATCATGGCATGAAGCATTTACTAAATTGTAGTAAGCACAAGTTGATATAGAGAAAACCCATTCACCATTGTCATTGCCACATGCAAAATGGGTTGTTCCTAGGCTTTACCATTATAGTGTGTTTTATTTCTTTTTTTGAAAGAATTTTATATCTTATGTCACAAGAGTTTACATTCATTGGCTTTATGACTATGTTTTCAGCCACACCATTTATAGTACACGTGATATATATGGTTTTGATTGTCATGTTGAGTGTCCTCCACCATTTCTACCTCCTTTTCCTCTGTTCTTCCATTGACTTCTATCTCTTCCTCAACCATTGCAAGCACTTCTAGAAGAGAGGTTCTTACTAGGAGAAGTTAGTTTTTAATTAGAAATACATATTTTCATCAATGATATCAATTTTGCTTCCAAAATTCTTCTCATGTTATGTCAACTTTTAACTTATTTAATCAAAAGTGAAAGTGTTCAATTGATTATTTTTTTGAAGAGATTCCAAATAAGTTGACTATGTTGGAAGAACTGGCTTTATGAAGACTATAAGATAGATATCAACTTTACCACCAATAGCATTCAGATCTTGTTTTATAACACCGATTTCAACCATCAAGACCATGACATTGCCATTCCTTAATTCAAGGTTAAATAATTTCAGTGAACTCTAATTAGAATAGGAATAATATAAATCTCATGATTTTCAAAGTGTGTCCAAAGCAAATATACACCTTTGTATGTGTTGAAACATATATTCATTAATGAGAACCCTCGCCACTCAGAAACTAGAAGAATAGTTATAAACAATAAAGTCCCATACAAAGATAGTAAACAAATCATCAGATTCTAATCGATGTACCCTTTAAAAAACGACTATAATACCCTTCCCTTGTAACCAAGAGTTTTTAATTTTCATTGTGCCATACATCCTTTTCTTTAGGTAGGTAAGTGTTAAAAGTTGAACGTCTTCATTACAAATATTCCAAGAGGCCACAAACTGATTTGTTGACCATGCTTCGAAATATTTGCCGTTCCTAAACCCTAACACGTCACAGTCGTCAGCCTGGTCGTTTACCGCTGGAAAGCTATGCAACTGACGTCACCTCTGTCAACAGACCAGTAAAAAGCAGCGTTTTTTTCGGCAAGATTGACGGGAACGCCAGAGTCACGCATCTTATCTCAAACGACTTCAAGACCAGAGTGTAGGTAAGTCTTGACCAAAACATTCATTGAGTAGAAAACAGTGCTGCTTTTAAAAAGTGTTTATATCACCTTTTCAGTGGGTACCACAGAAGCTACTAGAGAAAGTAGTATTTATATAATGGAATAGGGATGGAAATCCATAGGGACCACAGAATCTATGGAATAGGGATGGAAATCCATTAGAATATAATGGAAGGAGGCATCATGTTTATCTATCATCATTTTCCTTCGGTTTATTGTTGGGCAGTGGTTCGAATGGTTGGTTACATAGGTATTTTGAAGGTTGGTGAACAAATTTGAGTCAGTGGTTAATCAAAACTTTGGACGTTTTGCTTTCACTTTCCATGTAGCAATCCTTTGATCTTGACAGACCTTTGTGCTTGCCACCTAATCCCTCAAATATGCTTTACATAAATTCCTTCCATGATGCATACAAGAATTTCCCTACACGGATACTATTGACCTATAATTAAGAAATAATGCACGATAGGGACAACCTTGTTACGACCTAATTATAATGATTTCTCTACCTCTCGTGCATGTTTCCTGCCTATATTAGCAAAAATATTCTTTTGTTATATCCTTAAATTTATAAGTTGCCTCTCTTGCCATGATTATGTGCAAGTGAATCTTATACTAAGGGACATGCAATCCTAATGAGAGTTACTATTATATCCTTTAGACCATGGTTGGTTGTACAGAATGCTCATGATTGAGTGTTTAAAAAGATTTACAAATTTTAAGAAAAATGTAATTAGTAGCTGTAAAATAAAATACAACAATTTTTTGCTAGTATCTGTAAAAATGAAAGCTTTGGAATAAGGTATAGGGATTCATCAAAACATAAAGGAATGAGGTTTCTTTCAAATGTAATAGTTGCAGTTGCTTTGATAGCCATATATTTAAAATGTGAAATCATACACAAGTCATATGAGTTATTTGACAGAATGTCTCAAAGCGATGTGCTTACATAGAGTATAATAATAGTAAGAAATACATATAAAATATGTTGAAAAGTTTTTAGAAACTTTGAAATAGATGCATATACCAAGTGTAAAGAAAAATTATTTAGAATAGTGGCCATGAACCATAGACACACATCATACATTTTAATTATGGCTCTTTTATACCAATTAAGAGTTTTCACTTATGTTTCATTAATTTTCTAATAAATATTTAAATCCTAAATGCTATATTGAATTGATTGGTGACCTTGGTTGTTAATCACTCACACAAATCAACACATGCTATATTTCTCAAATGCTATGACAACTAGTATTACCTCCTAGTGCTCACATGTAGACTATTGAGCTTTGTTGTGTGCAATGCCCATCACCCTTCTCGCACATCCAATGCCCTTTCCAATTGGTAAGTTCTTATTACATGTGTCCCTTTAAGATGCTTTTGATCATGCTTCTTGGGCTAGTGTTGATAGTGGAATACCATTGATTTAAAATGCTCCTTCAATGTCAAATATGCTACGAAAAATAATTTTAATCATTGCAAAGATGTCCATGATAGATTTGAAATGATGGAATTGGACTTTTAAATTCAACTTATGTAACCTTTGACACCATCATCCAAGCTAATTCTAAATACATCTCATCTTATAATTCATTTAATAATTAAATAAATTAGGATATAATATTTAAACTTAGTTACCTTTTGATTATTATATTATGAGAAAATGTGTTAATTCATTATGATGTCATCATTATTTTAATAGACTTTGGCTATGGTTTTTAGACCGACCTATTGATGTGTGATTGAGTGTGACTCAGTGTAGGTGAGAATCAAAGATGGGGACATGGTTGAGGAGAAGAGATCTAGCTATTTTATAAATAATAGATATGATGGGAACCTTGAACACACACCACATAGTTTATTAAGAAATTGCATTTAGATGATGATAAGTTATCTTTCATGTTTAGTTGATCTTTGTGGTTATCATTTTTTTCATATGTTTTGAATGCTATAATAAAGAAAAAAAATGAGAAATATTTATAATTGATTTCATTCATATTTTCATGTTTCATATATACTCATGCTCAACAAATGGATACTTTGATATCAAGTGCATAAAGTACTCTCCTTCTATAGTGTGTTTCTTTATTTTCCTATTTTCTTGTTTGTCTGTCTATCTATTTGTATGTATGTATGTATGTATCTATGTATATGTGAATTTGTAGTTATATATAATATATACACTTATATAATGCATATGTATATACATGAATATATGGTTATCCTCATGAGAATGTGTATAGTAGTATATGCAAATATCTACATGTACTATTATAAGTGAAATGCTATATTTATATTTTGCTAAGCCTCGAGCCAACCTTTAAGGTCAATACATTTTTAGAATAAATTCCACGATGTAATATAAATAATATGTATTCAAGATAAATGTTAAAGAATTGAATGATAGTGCTTCCAAACATTTATGTGGCTTTGACCATACTAGTGATGACTTGGATCATTATGTTTCTCTAATTTGGGGTGACACTTTATAGCCTCTATGCTTGTTATCACTTTCAAGCACTGTTCTATTTCTATGGTTGTTATCATTTGATTTTAGTAAATAAGATAGAATGGTAAATATGTTACTAGAGTAGTGACGTTAGGGAACCTTAGAGGACATAGGCTAGAAAATAAAGTTAATCTAATTTAATGATCTTAGTAATACAATTGAGAAATATTATTTATCTTAATTTTGTAGTCATATTTATAAATAAATAATAATTATAGGCTTACAATGATACACTTGTACGAAATTTTTTTATTGCCACATCATTTGGTTAGTTTAGATGGCATGTGCATGGGTTCACTAGTGGGGCATTACATTTGGTATCAGAGCCCGTGTTTCTATACTGGTAACTTTGGGAGTTATGTGCTTTCTATGTACTCTTAATAAGTGAATTTGGGTCATGTTCATAAATCTCATCTTGTTTTTGTCCTTTGCCTCAATATTGCTTAAACCCTTGGCTTAAGTTGTAGCAAAATGTTGAAGGTATTTTCTTTGAATACCTTCCTTCAATTGTATTGGCCCATTGAATTCATGCTTGATCTTACCTAGTTCTATATCATGTTGTTACTCAAAATTGAGGACTTGACTGAATGTGTATTCTCCTTTTACCCTATGCATGGATGATTGCTACTAAATATTAACTTGATACTATTCTAATGTAGCAATATCATGGATGTATAAAGATACTAGATATATGTTTGATTGTGTCTATTAGCTAGGTGTTTCAATGAAGTATGTGTATATGAGTCAAGTGTACACTATTAAGATATTTTATATAAAGGCTGGTCCAATCCGTATAGTTCTAGACAAGTATAGTTATCTTGTTAAGAGATCCTTATATTATAGTATTACCTTGTAGAAGTTGGAAAAGTGTTTTCCCCCTTCCTCATTGGGCGACTAGTTCCTATTCATATATTAATTTAATGTGGCATTTCATCTTGATTTTGTAAGCTAGAATTTTTTTTATCTTGATATATATCATGCATTTATTTTTGTCTTGTAGCTAGATTTCAACAAGATCATAGAGAAACACACGTTGTTTCACTAAAAAGATTTTTTAGATGCTTGAAAGGCATTGAAAACTATGGATTTTGGTATCCCATAAAACTTCACTTTACTCTAATTTCTTATACCAATGCAAATTGGACTAGTTGTGTCAATGAAAAGAAAGTTACAAGTGGGGGTGCATTTTTCCATGCACCCTAATTAGTTTCTTGGTAAAGAAATAAACAAGATTCAATATCTTTGTCTATTTTTTAGGTTGAATATATTGTTACATTGCATCCTAGTGTACACTAACCTATTATGAAGAAGAAAAGCTTTGAAAGATATTCGAATACTATTTTATGAGTCCATTTATATCTGATGTGACAATACAAGGGCATTAAATATTTCAAATAATCTCATACCACATTCAAGGACAAAAAACATTTCAATCCTAGAACACTTTTTGAGGGAGAAAGTTTTGAAGAATTAGGTGAAGCTTGAATATTTACCTCCAAAATGATATGTTGAAAATATCTTTACCTAGGCACTTTCTAAGGATATTTTGAGTATCTATAGGAGAGATTGGGGGTTATTGGCCCTACTTTTCTAAACAAAATGCATATAGAAGTGTTACAAGTAGTAGTTGTCATTGCACCAATAGATCGACCTGTTAATGCCCGATACAACCACTAGACTTATAGAAGACACAAGAGGTAGTTAAGCCATGTCATGAATCCTGGGGGGAGTGCTGACCATTTTTCCAACAATCTCCCCCTCAGCGTTACCCAAGGGGATTCAAACTTGTGACCAAGCTCTGATACCACTTGTTACAAGTATTAGTTATCATTGCACCAAAAGATCAACCTGTTAATGCCCGATACAACCACTAGACTTATAGAAGACACAAGAGGCTGTTAAGCCAAGTCATGAATCCTAAGGGGAGCACTGACTATGTTTCCAACAAGAAGTGTATTATTCTAATGGAATCCATGTATAATATTAAGTCTCAACTAGAGGTGGAGGCTTCCTTTTAGGGGAAGCTAATTTCAATTATGAGATGATATGTATTTTTCTAAGGATAATGAGTAAGTACTAGATTTTATGACATTGATGTGAAAGGGGGAGAAATTCAGCATAGGAGAGTTGTTGTTGTTTTTTTTTTTTTTATGATGATGATGATGATGATTTGTTACCAACAATGACAAAGGGGGAGATTTTGTAGGTTTGAGAAAAATGAGTTGTTGGTTGAATTAGTGAGGTTGTTATTAATGTCAATATGCTATTATTGTCATTAGTGACTGACTGTTGTAGATGAAATTAAGTTTCCTATGCAATATTGATGATGATTTTTCTCTATATATCTTTCATATTTAAAATCTATTAGTGCAATTTGGATATGTCACTTAGTAGTATTTAGAGATTTTGGACTCAAGTTTGTGTACTTTAGATCATAGTTTAGATGAAATAGTTGTTATATGAGTATTATAGTGGTTGACTGAGTTTCCTATGTGAAATGCATGCTCCACATTTATTTGCATGTTAGTTTCTGGTGTTGTGATTTTTGAACTAAAATTTTAATGTCATTAACTTCATTCAATTTAGATGGTGTGGGTTTTTAAGTTTTTTAATTATGGTTTCAAAGTTTGAATAAAATTTGAAATGTAACATGTACAATGCTTATTTCAGCCCCAAATAAGGTGTGTAGTTTTCCCTATTTCATTCCTTTCTCCTGTGTTAATGTTTAGGTGATGACCTAATTTTAATTGTGTCTTGTTAAGATATTTAGCCAATATTAGGAGATTCTTTAGTGTGAGGATGATATAAGTAAAAGATAAATAGTTGAGGAAATGGTGTGGCACATGTGTATACTTGTGTAAATTTTTTGCAGGTATGTGTATATGTGATGAGGATATATGAATGA
Organism: Chamaecyparis obtusa; assembly: GCA_027943335.1. Lineage (NCBI taxonomy): Eukaryota > Viridiplantae > Streptophyta > Pinopsida > Cupressales > Cupressaceae > Chamaecyparis > Chamaecyparis obtusa. The sequence continues at coordinate 460,370 of BSBK01008037.1, forward strand.
AGATATGTCTCCCTGTATGTATGAGTTAGTGTGAAGTGTGGTATTGTATAGTGTGAAATTTCATGTGTTAGCTAGAAAAAGGCATCTACAAATCATTTGGTTGAGCTGCAAAAGTACATTAGTGGTGGATATTTTCTCTTTTATTCTTCTTCATCTAGGTAGTGATCCCTTTAGTAGTGAGAATTTCTTTGTAAAAATTAGTTTAACTGGTGTTGAACCTTAATAGGTATTTACATATATTTGAGAATTAATATTCTCTATTGATTTTCCCTTAATAGGGGTTTCCATGTAAATCTCGTGTTTGAGTGTGGATGGTGATTTTTTTATTTTCATGTCTACATCTTTGTGTGGTTAAAGATTAAAGATTATTTTATGTAGATCTAATTTAAGGAAATGTTTAAAAGTATATTGACCACTAATTCACTTCCATTAGTTGTCATGTGCATTTAAGTAGCTGCTTGCATAATTATTGAATTCAGGCTCTATTGTAGAGATCTTTATCATTCTCTATAATATTATGTGTTAGGTAGAAGAAATATTTGAAACCCACTTGAGAAAAATATCCCTTGATATTCTTTTTGTAGTATGACCATTTTATGAAAAATTGATATACTTGGAACTACTTCATCAATAAAATCTTTAAATTTCCTTATATTTTTTGTAGTGAAATATGTGCATTGGAACACTAGTCAGAAACCTCATCAATTCTTTTATCATTGAATTTGGCATGCCAATTTAATTTATCAAAGATTAGTTAGGGGCATTGCCTATCCAAAATTATCAATTTATCCTATTAGTGAATGTATTATATATGATTTGTTTCTTATTGTGATTAATGAGGAGAAAGATATCACAATTTATCCAAAATACTTAGGCATCTTTTATCACTACAGTGTTTTGAATTGTACCCCTATACAAATTATTACTCAGTTAGGTCCTATTTCAGTGTTATAAGGCTTTAGTGTCTGTTATGATTGATCCAACCTCCATTTTACACATTTCAAGGAGCTTGTCCCCAAATAGTATTTTTGGTCCTAACTTGGGTCCACTTTGGGTAGACAAGGGAAACTTTGGGTATGTAAAAACTATTACCTCCCCCGTTTTGGAATCTCAATAATTTTCAAGAAGAAAGAATTCAAGCATAAATCAAAATCAATCAAAGCATTCAATAAGAAATCAAGAAAGCATCAAGATCAATTCTAGAGATCAAGAATTCAATTCATGGAAGACAAGGAGTAGTTTATAGATCTTAGTGTTTGTGAAGGCATACATGATCTTATTATTGGAGTTGATGAGCAAGAAACTCACAACTCTCAAGAACACCTACATGAAAACACCTATCACAGAAAGAGAGAGAATAAGAAAGAAGCCATGGAGGCCTGAACGCATTGATCCATGAGAGAGGAGAAATCACTCTTGATGTGCAAAAAAAAAGTTGCAATTCAATAATATAAATAAAGGAGATCAATCCTTATAAAAGGAGATCTGAAAACCTAAAAAGGTAAAACCTAGGTTGCACAATAATAATTAATAAAATAGTTAATTATTGTATGCCTAAAGTTTAGCTTAAGCATAAAGAGATAATAAGTGACTTAGTTTAATTAAATCAAACATGATTTAATTAATAAGCAAACACTTTATTGCTCTAACACCATTCCTTAAGATGAACTTTGGGAGAAGCTAAAAACCTAGAAAGAACTACTAAAAGCAAATGGATCCCAGTAACAAAAGGCCCGATCAGGTACCCAACTACAAAAGAGAGTCTCTATAAAGTGGAGAAATAGAGAAAACCACATGAGAAAAACTCTACTCCAAAAGAAGACAAAGACTAGTCTGAAGGACTGAAGAAGCCTCCAAAACAAGGAATGTTCTAGAAAATAGGAACAAGGATGAACATGTACAACATCACTAAATCAAGAAGCTGAAAACTCTATCAAGAAGTAACTGATGATCCGAAGATCCTTCACTAAAATATGACCAGGTAGAGAAGACTATAATATGCATGAGTACCCTCAAATGATACTACTCAAATCAGGAGGCAAACAAAGGTAAACACCTGAAGTTGAAGATACAAAATACTGTAATCTGTACGAGTGCCCTCAAATGACACTACTCGAATCAGGACGCAAATAAAGGAAAACACCTAAAATTGAAAATATAAATGGCATAAAAACACCAAAGTCTGAAGAGCTGGAAGAGTGCATCCAAAAAATAGGAAAGAAAGAGTGTGGTGTAGGGGTACCATGGGTAAAAAAGGCTAAGGTTATGAAGGTCATGAAGACATTCAAATCATGGGAGCCATATAATGAAGACGAAAGGTCAGAGGAGATAAAAGACATATTCAATGATGAATATCACATCAACTACAATATTCTAGCACCTATAATGACTTTCATCTAATATAAAGCTTTCATAGTTGTAAAGTGCTAAAAAATAAAAGGACTAAAAGTTGGTTTGTAATGGACTAAGGTTGTCCAAATTTCAATAAATGGTTATAGACATCTAGAATAGGCTATTGAGGAATTCTAAGTCTTTAGGAGTCCCTAAGAAAGGATTTATTGTGCAAATAAAGCCATTTTTGTTGTTTAAAATTTAAATATTTAAACACAAATGACTATTTTTGGAATTTAGAGGGAACTTTAGTTTGTTATTGTTTTAAGAGTTAGTTATTCAACTCAACGATGGTAGTTTGTTGATATAGTTAATAGAAGTTTCATGTATGAAGGAGAGATCTATTGTACAGGGGGAGAACCTGACTATGTACAGACTGGTGAATAATAGCAATAGAAATGCACTTTGGTACATCTTGAATCCCTGTCATTTGATTGAATTGTTCATTTAGGAAGATAGGATATATTATAAATTTCATGTCAATCCAATAAGGTGTAATAGGAGTTTATCTTCATCATTATTTGTATTGTATACATTTAATATCCATTGTGGCAGGAGTTTAGATGCCTGGTGTTGTTTGACAGGTTATAAGTTTGAGTTTCTTCTGCAACAGTCTAGGGTTTTATCGAGATATGGATTTCCCATGAATTCCAAGGGCCCAGATTTCATGGGAAGCACTCTTCTAACATGTATTATATCACATTAACATGTTTTGTGCAAGAACAGTGCTGACAACAGGGACTGTTGTGAAATAGGGGAAGTTTCCTAATTGAAGAAGGTGGGTACAGTGTAGCAGTGGCACTTTGACCCAAACAAGGGGTAATTTTTTCTAGTTGGATCAGCTTAGGATATTGAAATAAAGATGAATCCATCACTATTTTGATGCTACAGTGTGTGGAGACAGGGTTTGGAGAAAGCCCTAAGAAATAAGGTTTTGAAGTCACAAATTGGGGGTTTCGATGCTGTAGAGCCCTTGAGGCTAATTCCTCTTAGATTTATTCATATTTTTCTATTATAAGACTCTACTAATGGTTTGAAGTGATAAGAGTATAAGGAAGATATAGATGCTTTGATAATTCATGGTTTTTAGGCCATTTTGAAGGTCCCTATGTTGGAACAGTCAGACCTGCCCCAAGAAATCTTTAATAAGGTTTGGGTAGGTTATAGTACTTGTAAAAGGGTATTTGTGAATGCTCTCACTTTATTAAGTTCTTTTGAAAAATTTTGAGTTATGTGAGTTTTTGTTCTGCTACAGAGCTACTAGGTTGTCAATTAGGTCTCTAGGATAGATTGAAGAAGATTGTGAAGAGTGGGAGTTTGGAATTGACCTAGAACTCTGAAAGTCTTTGAATCCAAGTTAATAAAACCTTATAAGTTTACAAATCCCATTTAGGAATCTTGGGGAAAGAATTTGAGTCAAGTACTTCAAGTACTTAAAGGCTTTACATAGACCATTTGTGCCTAAACCTCTGAAATTTATAAGTTCTCTTTTTTTTTGAATACCACCACCCTTCCCTCTACATCAAGTGGTATCAAAGCCTAGGGAAAGGTCTTGTGGAAGTTGCATTGGTTTTGTGAAGTTGGTTCTTGAATCCTTAGACAAGCCCTTACAGTTGAACTATCCTGGGAGGAGTAGCCCTAAGTTGATTCTTGTACTAGGTCAAGAAAGTAACCATGGCTGATGGAGAAGATGGAGAGTTGCCTATCAGGATGACCAACATGGAGTTGGCAAGGATTGTGAAGGAGCAATTGGCTGATAACAAGAAGCTTAAGGCAGTCCTAGATCAAAGAGATAAGGAAAGTCATGAAAAGGATAGATTGATAAGAACTATGATGGAGAGGATAGCAGCATTGGAGAATAGGGATAAGAGCATTAGGAAAGATGGAGAATTAGTAGTGGAAGAAGAGGGAGGAGAAACCCAAGCAGAGGAACCAGTAGACCCTGAAGATGCAAGGATGGCTAAATTGGTGAAGGCCATAAAGAGTGGAGATGTAAGGGTAAGGACAAACTTACCTATGTATGGAGGAAAGATGGATGATGAAGAGCTGATAGATTGGTTTAGTGCAATTTAAAATTGCTTTGAGTGTGAAGGGATAGAAGAGAAGGACAACATGAAGATAGAAAAGTCTAGGTTGAAGGGACACACTTTGTTGTAGTGGGATTGTATCCAAGCGGATAGATGGAAGAATGGGAAACCCAAGATCACTTCTTAGTATACCATGATGGAACAAATGAAGGCAAAAATTTTTCCAAGAGATTATAGAGTACAGTTGTACAAGAAGACGAGGGATTTTAGGCAAAAGGAGATGGATGTACAGAAGTACACAAAGGAATTCCATAAGCTTCATAGTAGAGTGGATCATGAGGAAGAGATGGAAGAAAAGATTGCAAGGTATATGGGGGGGCTAAGGTTCAATATCTAGGATGAACTTAATCTTTCTACCCCAAGGTTAGTTGATGAATGCTAGCACCGGTCAGCCAGGGGTCGATCGCAATCCAGAGCCTCTAAGGCCTTCAAAATTGACCTGAAAGATTTCATACCCAAAAACCTCAATAACTTCACCAATACTGATGATGTGGCAATGAAACTCAACTGGTAGGCTAAAATGACTAGGATGAACCTCCAACTATGAAATCAAAACATTTTCAGATCATATGACCAACTTACTAAAAATAGTAAGTTTCCATAAATAGCAGCTCTGCACAAGATAGCCCTTATTGAAAAGAAAACATAAATATTTTTGGGCGATGCAAGATTGCTCTTACACCCAAGATGCTCTTGCATCAATTTTGATGCTACAATGCATGGAGACAAGGTTTGGAGAAAGCCCTAAGAAATAAAGGTTTGAAGTCACAAATTGGGGGTTTCGATGCTGCAGAGCCCTTGAGGCTAATTCCTCTTAGTTTTATTCATATTTTTCTATTATAAGACTCTGCTAATGGTTTTTAGTGATAAGGGTATAAGGAAGATATAGATGCTTTGATAATTCATGGTTTTTAGGCCATTTTGAAGTTCATTATGTTGGAACAGTCAGATCTACCCCAAGAAGTCTTTAATAAGGTTTGGGTAGGTTATAGTACTTGTAAAAGGGTATCCGTGAATGCTCTCACTTTATTAAGTGCTTTGGAAAAAGTTTGAGGTATGTGAGTTTTTATTCTACTGCAGAGCTAATAGGTTGTCAATTAGGTCTCTAGGATAGATTGAAGAAGATTGTGAAGAGTGGGAGTTTGGAATTAACCTAAAAATCTGAAAGTCTTTGAATCCAAGTTAATACAACCTTATAAGTTTACAAATCCCATTTAGGAATCTTGGGGAAAGAATTTGAGTCAAGTCCTTCAAGCACTTAAAGGCTTTGGATAGACCATTTGTGCCTAAACCTCTAAAATTTCTAAGTTCTCTTGTGTTTTGAATACCACCACCCTTCCCTCTACATTAGAGTGTCCATATGGTAAATGATCCATCCCACCATAATGCATAGGTACCCAACCACTACATCCGCCTGGTACATAGAATCAAATACTAAATACATAGCTTACACTATCAAACCAAGGAAGTAGTAGAACCAATAGTACAAACTCCTCCATAATGCTGACAAGGGAGTAATGACAAATACACTAAAAAGATTGTCCAATATGAACTACATGATGAAGATGAACCTGAAACATCGAAGGTGTAGAGAGAGTACAAACACAAATGAAGACACCTGAGGCTAATGTCATTGAAGGAACACTCACATGAAAAAAGTAGATGAAAAAAAAAGGAAAACATCAAACCCCTTTACACTTTATAATGGAGTGCAAGTACAAAGAGCACAAACATGTGAAAGATCCCATACATGCAATAAAATGACACTTTATCTCAATGCGTGTGCATAAAATAATGCTACAAAAGTGAAGTATACCTTGCTCAAAGAAGAAGGAAGGCTACTGAAACAAAAGAACAACCTAAGATGAGCCATCCCTCAAAGGGAAGAGATCCCAAGACCTGAAACATCCAAGATATCCACCAGATTGCAAAAATGCAAAAATCTAAATAAAATGTACCTGGAGTAGAATCTAGAAAAAAGACTCATAGTACTAGAAAAATATCAAAACAATCTTTCCAACAATATATCATTTACCCAAAACAAAGTTTGGATGTGCAAGCACTAGTACATTTGAGGTCAAATTCTGACGGCCATTTGTTGGATTTGCAATGCTCATTTGTCAACATTTTGACACATGTGTCTGTCATAGTTTTTGCGTTGGAAATTGCAACAAAAGAGATATCCATCAGTTTACCGACACCCAATTATGTCAGAAACTTGCACATGATAACAGGTTTGTTATGGAATTTCCTACGGTCCATCTATCAGAATTTTGACACAAAGACCTATCAGAAATACACAATCATTGTCAGAACTAACTTTCGAAAAGATATCCTTTCCAACATTAGAATCATTGGTATAGCGACAGATCTGCAACCAATTTCTGACAGATAAACTCATCAGTGACGTAGCATTAGTCTCAGAACAGTCTGTCGAAAATTGCATATCTACAACATTTTAACTATTGGAAGAGTGATGGTAGTCCAACATATCTCCGACTGGTTTCCTTGTCAAACGTATAGCATTACTATCACAATAATTGTCGTAAAGTATTTTCTCTGACATTTTATCTATCGAATAGGCAACGTGTTAGCCTATATTCTGATGGGAAATGATGTCAGATGTATAGCACTATCGCCGGAATGAATTATAAAGTGTCAAAAAATTTACAGATCTGCACATTAAAGATAACATAGCTCAAGAGACCATCATAGGTTGTCTCTTTCTTCCGTCTATATTATTGACATAATGTTTTACCTTCCATTAGCTCATCAAATCCGGGGATTTGAAAGAATTTAATAGAATATTTTCATGACAACGTATATTATTTAAGTTGACGTTGGACAAATTTATCTACTTCGCACACTTGTAGACTATGAGGACGGCGATAAAGAAGCATGGCCATGGGAGGAGATTATTCTTTATGGCCATCCTAATAGTCTACAAGTGCGGTAAGTAGATAAATCCATGCAACCTCAACTTAAATAATATACATTGTTATCAAAATATTCTATTAACTTATTTCAAATCCCCGGATTTGATGAGCTAATGAAAGGTAAAACATTATGTCAATAATATAGACCAAAGAAAGAGACAACCTATGATGGTTTCTTGAGCTATGTTAGCTTTAGTCCTCTTCATGCCCCGCAAGGGAACTAGGAAAGAGAACAAAGATTCTTTTAGAAAAGAAAACCTAAGTAACGAATTATGAAAATTTTTGAACTTTAAAAGATTTGCATGAACAATCCATAAACATCATTTAACTTACAATCCTTCCAAGGTTCCCTAATAGTACATTTATAATTATTTTAAGATCATTAAGTGTACTAACTCTTAAAGCATAACCTTTGAAATTCTTTAGAGAGAAATATAAATGCTATCATTTTATTACTAACCAATTGATTCCATTAATATTCCCTAAACTTGATTTCATAAACATTTAACAAATAATCTTTGTTAAAGAATTTATCTAGGAATTAAACTATTTCTCATATGAAACTACCACATTTGTTTTACTAACTTTTCTTGAACAATAGTAATAAGAAACATGCCACTTTGCTTGAAACATATATGAAACTGCTTTTGCTTTTCCAACAACATGATTTACATAAAGTTCACCATTCCCTTGTCTTTTCCCTAAATCTACCCATCCAAATTAAAATTGAAATACATTAAATGTTACATTACATTCATTTCCTCTAGGAGGTAATAATAGCTTTACATTTGAGAATAATGAAAAATAAATACAAAGTCTTCTTCCTTCAAAATTGGAACAATACACAAGCAAGAATCCATAAGCTCTACAACTATGAAAGGTACCTCGATAAAGGATTTACCACCCAACAACATTTTTGCCAAAAAGGCCCACTCCCCCATGCTAGGAGATAAACACCATTGTCCACAAGGAAATGATATCTAGGCCTAACCTAGGGTTGGAGTAACTTTTCCAAAATAACAACTGAAAAGGAAATTAAAGTACAAACCCTTTCCCAAAAGGTTCTAAGGCTAGGTAGAAACTCTAAGTGACAAGCTAGGTTTCCTACCCTTACCAAAACATCATAAACACATAACACTAAAATATTGAGATATTTTTAGAGGGTTTGGTGTGTGGAAGAGAGAGGGAAATAAAGTTTTCTTTGAATACAAATGAAAAGCTCTACAACTTTCTTGTTCTCTGTCGTTAGGTTATAGCCAGCCCTTTTGTATTTGAATAATCTCCATTCCAATGTAAATATGATTACAAATGGATTGACATAGTATTGGTTTCTATTGCTAACCATTTTCATACATGTTTAATTTATTTTTATGAGGCTTTGAACAGAGGAAGTCCTCATTTACATTGACTGTCCCTATTATTGATTTGGTGCAATCAGTCAAGTGTTTTGAATTTTAAATCAGCACATAGACTCTCCAATTTCTTTGGTTATTATAGATTATGAGAGAAGCCTATTACTATATAAGTATGTTCCATTAAGTGTTTGAATGCAAGGATAAACAAGAGTTTGAAAATAGAGATCTCTAATTGACAAATAATACAGTATCAGAAAAAATGACCCTCAATGCGGGGACCATAACTTTCAATTGAACTGTTGGATTTTGATGAGATTTACATATGTTTTGAAAAACCTAATTATGCCCATCCTCACTGAAGTGATTGAGGAGTTTTAAATCAGAATAAGAAGTTATACATATCTGAGTACGGGTCTGTCTAGAGGGCAAAAATCTATCATGTTAGGATAGTCATAGGTAAGATGATTGTTTAAAGAAATTTAATCTATTTTGATGAATTTTATCATTATTGATAGTAATAGGATATTTTTTAGTTCTCTAGGTTTGTGGACATTCAATTCATGATACTATCTCTTTCCCAGAGAGTAGACAAAGAGTAGTGACATAGTTCACAAACTAAATTGTAGCTCTATATTATCTAGCAAGTAAACAAATAATATGGCATCACAGGAAACATGATAACACACAGGAGAAATAATAATCATTATACAATAATATATTTACAATATATCTATCCTTTCTCCTAAGTCCTTTCACATAATAAAAATAGACATAATACAATAGAATAATACATTATTCATATTGCCTATACACAGGAAGCAATCACAAATACATAACAAAATAATCACACAAATCAAATAAGGAGGAGCATCTTCCAGGATAGCTCCTACCTGGATTCTAGCGAAGATAGTTGTTGAAGAAGGAGGAATCAATCAACTTGGCTTACTTCCAGAACTCTGCCAAATGCTTCTGATTACAGACACAACCTTTTCCAAGTATATTATAATCAATACTGATATCCTAAAACTAAGATCAATTCTCCTGTGAATAATCCAGCCCCCCGCATCCTTCAAAGATATCTCCTGTAAATAGGTTGAAGTATTGGTTGCACGGGAAAATCAACCGATGCAACCATCCCAACTAAAAGGTAGTTTATAGTTTAGGATTTAATTAATTTCATTAAAGCCATTCACGAGAAGGGAATAGCTAATTTAATATTATTAATAATAAAATATAATATGAGAGCCTCATAAATATTAATAAACTAATGTTATTTTCATTTATTTAAGAAAAATGAAATAATTTATTACTATTATTACTTATCACCTTATTTATTAAAGCTATGGTAAAAGATTTACCATATAATAATTAATCCTTCAAGTAAATTATTTATTTATTTATTATTATTTAAAATATAATTACTTTCACACCATATTATATAGATATATCTAACCATAGGCATACGTGTGCACCCATATGCTTATGTCTACATATATTGTTATAATATTATTAAAAATAATATTATTATCCAATCAAATAATAAATCATATTCCATACAAAGTAAAATCATCACACACACACACACACATGGATATATATATATATATATATATGGTGATCACTAACACAAGATGTTCTAACAAGATTAGCAAAATCAATCACAACATCCTATACTCATATGAAATAATAACTCATACAAATTATCTACTAGAAACTATCGAGCATATCATTAAGAACAATTAAAGCTACCATTTCCAAACCTTAGTCTCCTAAAATGCAAGAGACACGATCAAGCAACAAGATCACCATAATCCAATAAAATGATATACACAATGATACATCAACAACATAAGGGGCTGACTCAAGAACTCCCCGCCTAAGGGTCAAAAGTGTTAGAGGTTGAGTTCCTTCTCATGGAACCTTGGTGATATATCTGTAACAATAACAACAATCAAGGATTTGCGGGATCGCTCAGACCTGTGAGACTAGGTGTAGACGATACCCGATACCTACAGTCCTACATCACCGAGAAGAAACACCTATGCAAATATATATGCATAGACATATGAAGACATATGACCAGGATCGATACATCGTGTGGACCTCAACTAAGTTAGTAACTACGACTTTGTCTTGAGTCATGAACACACATTAAACATCTTATACACATGAAAACATAAGACATCATAGATAAGAATGGTTAGTTTCAAATCCTTGGGTTGGCTTTATAAATCATTTAAATATAGATGTTTTCAAACTTCATAAACATATAAATGATAACAATAAATAAGTGTATCTAAGCATATGATAAGTGTATCATCCTCTAAATAAGAAAAACTGTAAACATATAGTTCTGACCATCATAATGAAAGTGTCCAAGTATAATCATCAGAGAGGGTATTACATCTTCCCCCCCTAAGATGAGACTTACTCTTGGAAGTCAACAAGTTAGAAATGGAAAAACATCAAACATTATCTCCTACACACATTTTAATTGATATCCCATGCATAACTAATCCTTGAATCCATGCACTATAAAAAGCATTAAATATATATTCCAATCAATTTTACTATGACCATCAAGGATAACTCTATCTTGATCAAATATCAGTATGAATAGAATTTTCCCTTTACTTAGAAAGTAAGAACCAAGGTAACTAGCTTGAACCACTCAATTTTTCTTAAAACATATCAAGGTGTTACATATTCCTTTTCTTTCAATACATGTAAATCAAATTTTTACTTGCACCCAACACAACGATATATTTCAATCTAATATAAAACATTGAGCATATCCAAATGTGCCTCATAAACAATCATATCAGTCCACATCACTGGGATTCCACATCACAAGGATCAGGAGTGGATATGCCTCTCTAGACAAACTCTCACTTTGGGATACAATCCTAGTCTCTTCTATATCCAAAATTGATAGTCAATACCTCACATAGTGGCTTGATGGTGTCTTGGGCCTTTGTCATGAATTCCCTCCATACAAGTCCATGTGTCATATCCCTTATTTGTGTAAGGTGGTTAGCCTCCAAGGAACATACACCACACATAGGAAGGTAGTGGATACTAGCTAAATAACAGCCTCACATACCCCCATCCTCAAAGGTTCCCTGCATCTACTTCCTCATATACACTCACCAAGTCCACCTCATGAGTCTTTAGTGAGTAATCACAACACAACACAAGACCAACATTCTGAAAGGAGATAGTTTAGCCATCAAAGCTCAACAATAATATTTAATAAATAAATAAAATAGAATTATCAATCTCAAAAATAAGATAAGAAGAATCCAAGATAAATTTCAAAAGTCTTGGCTAAACTATTATAGAAAAAGATAAGAAAACTGTTGGTCTACATAACCAAAGATAAAATAAATTCATCATAAATTGCACATCACATCACTATGTGACTATATCTAGTCACCTCACGAGGAAGGAGGGAACAACATCTAGCTATCGTAATAGCCCATCATGTGGTTGGGCCCGGGAAACACTATGCACATGGCATAGGGGGTTCACCTCGGCAACACCCTTACATTGGATAGTGTAGAATAAGCATGCCAACCCACCTAACATGACCATACACCAAGTGGAGTAAGCACACTCTAGTTGTATGTCACATGGAAGTTTTCCTTGTGGAGTAGGCACACACATGACACACCCCACATAATGATGTCTCTCATAGATCATCGTCGTAGCCAAAGGTATACATGGCTTGGGCCCACCCATATGCCTACCACATCTACAAACTGAGCATCCATGGGTGCCCCTCTACAAACATGCAAGCATCACCAATATACTCTGCATCAAGTAGGATATAAAATACATACATATACTGTGCCTTCACATAATCATGTACGTGTTATCATTTTATCGATCTCGGTTCACTACCATCAGCAACATGACATCATCACCTCACACTATGTCGAAACAATAGTGGGGCGTGGCATCATATTCATTGCATCATGTCGAAACATGTGCGAATACAGTATCCATCACAGCATGGGCTAACAGAATCTCCCTCCACATGCTGGACCACATAGAAATGTACATATCCATAAATCATATATCTCTTCATAGAGGTTCATATCTAGTATAGGTATTGTGCTCAAGAACTATGGAAATTAGGATAAACACTTATGAACCAAATGTTTAGGTTCATCATAAGGGAAATCATAGTTTACTCTTTTCCCTTGAGTAGTGGAAGCTAAGGTCACTTTGCACTACCATTATACATACGCCACATAAATACCCAAGGAAATGGTGCTACTACTACCCCTCCACATACTAAGTTACCAACACTCATGGGTTAGCATTTAGTAGGGTGACAAACAAGAAAGAAACACATGAGTGGTATGGTTCTCCCATACCCTTATCCAAAACATAACTTTCATGGATGACACTTATATTGCACCACTCCATGGAACTCAAATAATTACTAGTTATACACAACACCCAACATAAGCATTGGCACTAGTTTTATCACATTTACAAGGAAGTACACAATAACATCACATAGTATTCATATATTCCAATTTTTATTTCATTTTATTTTTCACAACTCACTTTGTCTACCTGGTACAAAATACCAATGACATACTTAATCACATTTCACCTCCTCATGGGCATATGCCAATATCCAATGTACACATATAAATCTCTTCCATTCCCATAATATGAGACAATAACATCTATTTGCAAGATGACTTTAACTTATATAAAATAAGGCACAAGGAAAAATGATACACTATATTTCTTCAAGGGTCATCGAATCAACACATATTTATTTTAATTAGGGAAAGGAAACAATAAACTTGTACTACGTACATTTATTAGTCACATAAAAAATTCACAACTAATCATTATAAACCATTATGGATATTTACTTTTCACCCATTCAGGGACACTAAGAGTGGACCAAGTATCATCTTTTCAAACAACTGAATTAGCTAGGTACTTTCATTACACATGATAAATCCCTCCAATAAAGACACAACACACCATATAGACATTTCAAGACACTAGTTTCCACTAACATAATGACTTCAATACTGATAAGGAAATACATTGAATTCTCAATTGCCTAATGTTGCAATTTGGGGAGGATAATCACATCACTACTGGACTTACCATAGCATTCATATTTCATCTAAATATTACCTATTCACCAAGTCAAGAACAAACAATTTCAGAAAGATAGTCAAGAAAATATTACATCAACCCTACCTATTCCTTCAATAATTGTACCAAAAGAACACATATTCCTTTCATTATGAAAAAATCCTAATTTCATCTCTATGGTTAATCCCTACACAGGCTTATAGTCACAAATGGACCTCAGGTCTTTTAGCCAAGAATTTCCAAAATCAACAAATTAAATCATATTTTTTACTTTATATAGATAACATCATTTGATGGTCATTCATCATGAATAGAGAAGAGATATTTATTTTTAATTTGTGGTTATTATAATCAAATAACCCTAATGTAATTCATGTAAAAATTCAGGTGTTATAAAAACAAAATTAATCATGCATCATGTCACATTATCATTTGCATATAAATCCCAAGAGAAATACTCACAATGTTAATTTACCAGATGTTCCCCACTATCTGTAATTCTTCAACAACAACATGAACAAAAGGATTACCCAAGAATTCCAATGTTGCAACATAATTAATAAGGTCCTAAATTCATGTTTTGTACAAGGATTTATTTTTCAATTATATTCTAAAATGGGGAAAAAGAAAGAGAGAGACACAATATTTCAGTCCTTACAATAGCCTATAATACGTATGTAGTAAATTCATCATTTGAATCTATAATAAGGATAACTTCCATGGTAACATCATTAACTAGATTCATTGATCACACATAGCTATTATGATATTTAAAATAGAATAAGGTGTTAAGCCTTTTCAAGTCAATCAAGCAACCTATAATCTCTATAACAAGCACTCGTGATGACAAGTTTTAGAGGAGATATGGTTGGCTACTATCAACACTTATGGTACAAAATAACTTGTAATACTTATTTGAATCTTTTTAGGAGTACAACAAAAAGCTAACATAAAATATGAGGAATTAATTAACATTTATTTACTAGAAAGATATTCACTATCTAAGAAAGTACTTAGGAGGCTCATTCATTATTTCTAGAATGCAAAATAGAATTAATTTATGTAAGACAACCTAATCTTTGAAGAATGGGTACACTTTTTTTTTTTTAAAAATACTATAGCATGAATACCAAGAACATAGTTCCTATATCTAGGATCTTATCTTATAATGATAAACCAAAATTAAACTATGCAAAATATTGAGCAATAAGTTAGCTAAGAGTCCCAGAGTTCCCAGTGTGGAAACCTAGTTCTTTGATACCAAAGATGTCATGCCCCACAAGGGAACTAGGAAAGAGAACAAAGATTCTCTTTAGAAAAGAAAACCTAAGTATCGAATTATGAAAAATTTTGAACTTTAAAAGATTTGCATGAACAATCCATAAACATCATTTAACTTACAATCCTTCCAAGGTTCCCTAATAGTACATTTATAATTATTTTAAGATCATTAAGTGTACTAACTCTTAAAGCATAACCTTTGAAATTATTTAGAGAGAAATATAAATTCTATCATTTTATTACTAGCCAATTGATTCCATCAATATTCCCTAAACGTTATTTCATAAACATTTAAAGTATAATCTTTGTTAAAGAATTTATATAGGAGTTAAACTATTTCTCATATGAAATTAACACATTTGTTTTACTAACTTTTCTTGAACAATAGTAATAAGAAACATGCCACTTTTCTTGAAACATATATGAAATTGCTTTTGCTTTTCCAACAACATGATTTACATAAAGTACACCATTCCCTTGTCTTTTCCCTAGATCTACCCATCCAAATTAAAATTGAAATACATTAAATGTTACATTACATTCATTTCCTCTAGGAGGTAATAATAGCTTTACATTTGAGAATAATGAAAGATAAATACAAAGTCTTCTTCCTTTAAAACTGGAACAATACGCAAGCAAGAATCTATAAGCTCTGCAACTGTGAAAGGTACCTCGATAAAGGATTTACCACCCAACCATGTGGATACCAAAAAGGCCCACTCCCGTATGCTAGGAGATAAACACTAAAGGTCCACAAGGAAATGATATCTAGGCCATACCTAGGGTTGGAGTAACTTTTCCCAAATAACAATTGAAAAGGAAATTAAAGTACAAACCCTTTCCCAAAAGGTTCTAAGGCTAGGTAGAAACTCTAAGTGACAAGCTAGGTTTCCTACCCTTACCAAAACATCATAAACACATAACACTAAAATATGGAGAGATTTTTAGAGGGTTTGGTGTGTGGAATATAGAGGGAAATAAAGCTTTCTTTGAATACAAATGAAAAGCTCTACAACTTTCTTGTTCTCTATCATGAGGTTATAGCCAGCCCTTTTGTATTTGAATAATCTCCATTCCAATGTAAATGTGATTAGAAATGGATTGACATAGTATTGGTTTCTATTTCTAACCATTTTCATACATGTTTAATTTATTTTTATGAGGCTTTGAACAGAGGAGGTTCTCATTTACATTGAATGTCCCTATTATTGATTTGGTGCAATCAATCAATTGTTTTGAAGTTTAAATGAGAAAATAGGCTCTCCAATTTCTTTGATTATTATAGATTGTGAGAGAAGCCTATTGCGATATAATTATGTTCCATTAAGTGTTTGAATGCAGGGATAAACAAGAGTTTGGAAATAGAGATCTCTGATTGACAAACAATACAATATCAAAAAACATGACCCTCAGTGTGGAGACCATAACTTTCCATTTAACCGTTGGATTTTGATGGGATTTACATATGTTTTGAAAAAACTAATTACGCCCATCCTCACTAGAGAGATTGAGGACTTGTTATTAGAATTAAAAGTTATATAGATCTGAGTACGGGTCTGTCTAGAGGGTAGAAATCTATCATGTTAGGACAATCATAGGTAAGATGATTGTTTAAATAAATTTGATCTATCTTGATGAATTTTATCATTATTGATAGTAATAGGATAGTTTTTAGTTCTCTAGGTTTGTGTACATTCAATTCATGATACTATCTCTTTCCCTGAGAGTAAACAAAGAGTAGTGACATAGTTCACAAACTAAATAACAGTCCTATATTATCCAGCAAGTAAACAAATAATATGGCATCACAGGAAATATGATAACACACAGGAGAAATAATAATCATTATACAATAATATATTTACAATATATCTATCCTTTCTCCTAAGTCCTTTCACACAAGAAAAAAAGACATAATACAATAGAATAATATATTCTTCATAGTGCATGTACACAGGAAGCAATCCCACAAATCAAATAAGGAGGAGCATCTTCCAGGATAGCTCCTACCTGGATTCCAGTGAAATAGTAATTGAAGAAGGAGGAATCAATCAACTTAGCCTACTTCCAGCAGCACTCCACCAAATCCTTTTGATTACAAACACAACCTTTTCCAAATATACTATAATCAATACTGATATCCTAAAACTAAGATCAATTCTCTTGTGAATAATCCAGCCCCCCCCCCCCCCATCCTTCAAAGATCTCTCCTGTAAATAGGTTGAAGTATTGGTTGCATGGTAAAATCAACCAATGCAACCATCCCAACTAAAAGGTAGTTTATAGTTTAGGATTTAATTAATTTCATTAAAGCCATTCATAAAAAGGGAATAGCTAATTTAATATTATTAATAATAAAATCTAATATGAGAGCCTCATAAATATTAATAAACTAATGTTATTTTCATTTATTTAAGGAAAATGAAATAATTTATTACTATTATTACTTATTACCTTATTTACTAAAGCTATGGTAAAAGATTTACCATATAATAATTAATCCTTCAAGTAAATAATTTATTTATTTATTATTATTTAAAATATAATTACTTTCACACCATATTATATAGATATATGTAACCATAGGCGTACGTGTGCACCCATATGCTTATGTGTACATATATTGTTATAATATTATTAAAAATAATATTATTATTAATATTATAAACATCTTATTATTATGGTATTATTAAATATTATTATCCAATAAAATAATAAATCATATTCCATACAAAGTAAAATCATTATATATATATATATATATATATATATATATATATATATATATATATATATATATATATATATGGTGATCACTAACACAAGATGTTCTAACAAGATTAGCAAAATCAATCACAACATCCTATACTCACATGAAATAATAACTCATACAAATTATCTACTAGCAACAATCGAGCATATCATTAAGAACAATTAAAGGTACCATATCAAAACCGTAGTCTCCTAAAATGCAAGAGACAAGAACAAGCAACAAGATCACCATAATCCAAAAAGCTGCTATACACAATGATACATCAACAACACAAGGGGCTGACTCAGGAACTCCCCGCCTAAGGGTCAAAAGGGTTAGAGGTTGAGTTCCTTCTCATGGAACCTTGGTGATATCTTTGTAAAAACAACAACAATCAAGGATTTGAGGGATCGCTCAAACCTATGAGACGAGGTGGAGATGATACCCAGTACCTGTAGTCCTGCATCACCAAGAAGAAACACCTATGCAAATATATATATAAACAGACATATGAAGACATATAACCATGATCGATACATCATGTGGACCTCAACTAAGTGAGTAACTATGACTTCATCCAGAGTCATGAACACACATTAAACATCTTATACAAATGAAAACATAAGACATCATAGATAATAATGGTTAGATTCAAATCCTTGGGTTAGCTTTATAAATCATGTAAATATAGATGTTTTCAAACTTCATAAACATATAAATGATAACAATAATTAAGTGTATCTAAGCATATGATAAGTGTATCATCCTCTAAATAAGAAAAAATATAAACATATAGTTCTAACCATCATAATGAAAGTGTCCAAATAAAAGTCCAAGTATAATCATCAGAGAGGGTATTACATTATGTCAATAAAAAATTATGTCAATAATATAGAGTGAAGAAAGAGACAACCTATGATGGTCTCTTGAGCTGTGTTATCTTTAGTCCTAGCTACTGAGTAAGGCCTGGAAGACTTATACCTATCGATCATCAAGAATAATCACTGCCTTGCATTTATGTACACTGTACAAATTGATCCCAGTCTCGCAAAAACATTTTAAACTTGTACTTCTCATCAATACTAGAGGCTTAAAGTAATTTTATATGATCACTAGCACATTTCATGCATGTATGAAAAATAGTATCCAATGTCTCTAGATAACCATTTTTGAGAAGAGGAATGAGTGGAGGCCAAAGAAGGGATAATTGTGAAGGTTTTTATAAATGTAGGTTACTGAATCATCATCTCTGCACTGGTACTCAATTTGGCCTCCACTCCATATACGTCTTCTCAGAATCTAAAAACTCTCCATCATTGATTCCCATCATTTTTTCAGCATCTTCGTGGACTGAGACCTTAAATTATTGAGCTTCTCTTTGTTTAAAGAATAGTTTAGCATTCTCTACTTAACAGGACCAACCATGTGAAGGTGAAACTCACCTGGCCCCTCCTAGGAGCCTCTTATGACACTTTACAACATTTTAAAACCTCTAAGATGTATTCTTAGGGATCATAAAGGGTCATAAGGGGTCTTGGGGCACAACAGATGAGAAACATAAATGTAGGCATCATGGTCACAATTTTTTGGAGATACAACATAATTGAGTGGTTTTCCCAGATGATGCAAAGTAGTGGTTGCTTTGCATCTTCTGGGAATAGCACTCAATTATGTTGTGTCTCCAAAAAATTATGACCATGATGCATATATTTATGTTTCTTATTTGTTGTGATATCTACATTGTAGTCTATTGTTGTTGCAGTAGCAGAGCCTATATTCCACAATAAAAAGGAAGATGTCTTTTTAGCCTAGGTCTGGATCCTACCCCAATTGTCAAAGGATCCAGGGCTAGAATAGAAAGAAGGATTCCCATTCTTTCTGCCACATTGTAACCATCCATGATCTCAAGAATATCATCATCTTTCCACTCTTCATTTGCCAAAATATACCACTTCTTCAAGCTTGTAGAGTAATCCTATTAATAAAACAACTCTTGCCAACATTAGGGTACCCACAGATCAAAATAGTTGATGTTATTGGTGCTTGTGCTCAAGGATATCGATTCACTATTTTGAAATGACCAAATTGGTTTTATTTTCATTGTAGAGAAAAGGAGTGGGAGAAAAAAAAGTGGGTGAAAGTTGTGTTAGGAATGAATGCTGAATGCTTGGCAGTCATTCTATAGCAGTTGTTGTTGCATTCATGACTATGATTGTCATTGATGTCAACACAATGATCTTCTAGAGACTTGTAGAGAAGCAGACAGTGTCTTGATTAGCGCACGTGGAATATTATAGTTGGAGATATGTGATGTTGAGGTTATACTCTTTGATATGTTATATGTCTAAGGTTAAGAGTGTAGATAGTAATTATTTTATTCATGAAAGTTATGAGCATTTTGGTGGAAGCAGTATTCAGGCAGTGTTCCTAAGTAGCGATTTTTGCAAATCGGATGACATCTCCTAATCGGTATGGAATCTAGTTTTGCCTAGTTAAAGGGAAGTTTGAGACACATTTTAGTGATGTGGTTCATAGTGAAAACTTTGAGGTAGCACGAGTGAAGAGTTATTGTAATTGGAAGCTGACAGTTTTGTCTAATTTTGATGTAGCCTGTGGTAATTTTTATTTTGTAATTGTGTGCCGACTCATTTGTAAATATTTGAGTGTGGTATAAAGGAAGGAATGTGTTTCCTTTTTTTAGTGTTGAGATGTGATGCGATATGCATGAAGTGAAGAAAAAAGCTAAGTATGAGAGCGAAATTGTGAAGGAAGACATGCGAAGTACAGAGATCTAAGATTGAGATCTGATGTAACAGTGAGTGCGGTTTGGCATAGTCAGAGAAAGGTAACATATTATTCTATTGAATAATGCAAAGATTATTTGGACAGTGAGTTCAATGATCTTACCTTGAAGCTATTTGGGTAGTGGGTCCTTCTGTCTTCCATAACTCCTAACAGGGTTAGAATCTTTTAACAGGGATTCAAAATCTCCTAATAGGGATTATATATGTACTGAATGTATTTCATAAGACTCCTAACAAAGTCCATCCTTTCACAAGGAATATTCATATTAGTGCATCTTTTGTGGGCATCATTCCCATCGGGGTTTACTCTTTGATCAAGAGGTTCCCTAGTCAACATATCTTGTGTTATTGTGTCATTGTGTGTGAATATCTTTCTATGGTTGATAATTATATTGCTTACATGGTTAAATGTTGTTGAAGTTGATAAAAGTTATAATTATCTAATAACTGATTCAGCCCCCCCCCCTCTTAGTTATCTTGGTGGACTTTACTTTCTAACAATTGGTATCAGAGCAACAGGTCCTTGAAAGAAAAGTTTAACAACTTAAGGAGATCCATGGAAAATTTTAGGAAAGAAAGCCCTAAGTTTGATGGAGTAAATTTTGACAGCTGGAAAGAAAAGATGAAGACAATTCTACTATGTTTAGGACTAGGTTATTGGTTGATTACAAAGAATGATAGGAATATCATTGAAGAAGATAATCTTGAATCAAGTTCAAAAGATGAGGTACATCTATTCATGTGTAACATACTTGCAAGAGAATCACTTTTGATAGCACTTCTAGAGAATGAATACAGTCAAGTAAAATGTTTTAAAAAATCTCATGAAATTTGGAAAGATTTACAGTGTAATTTTGAAGGTGATGAACATGCAAAGAGAGCTAGATTACATAATTGGATATGTGCATTTGAGGATATTAGAATGATGGAAGATGAAACTGTTAGAAGCTATATTGGTAGAATGTCAGAAATTGTTGTAGGGATAAAATCTTGTGGAGGATCAAAGAAAGAGAATGAAGTGATATGGAAAATTCTAAGGACATTGACTCCTGTATTTAAGCAGACAACAGAGATGATTGAACAAGTTATACCTTGTACTATGAACTTTACAAGAGAGACTATTCTTGGAAGATTGGAAGTAGCAGAAATGAACTTGAGGGTATCAAGAGACTTACTTAGAATGGAGATAGCATTCAGTGCTCTTAGTGTTCGTCCTACTTTGTCAAGAAGTACTAGTGTGAGTGGAGATTATGCCAGCAATAGATCTAGAAATGAAGAAGACAAGAAGATTGAAGAAGTATTGCCTTGCTTGTGAAAAGAGAACCAGACGGTAAGAAAATTTTTAACTGTTGGACTTGTCAAGAATATGGTCATTTTTCATCTAAATGTCCTAAGAGAGTTAAGAAGTACATAAATAATTTCAAGCCTAGAAGATCTAAGGAATGTTATTATGCTAATGATGAAGATCTTGAAGCTAGTATTGAAAGAAATTTAAGTGAAAGTAATACTGAGAATAATGATGAAATAGGATTTATAGCAATTAAAGAAGAGAATCTTGAATATGATGTTAAGGAAGAAAAAGCCTTAGTTTCCCAAGTTGAAAAGAAAGCTGATTGGATTATAGACATTGGTTGTTCACATCATATGACTAGAGATATGAAAAAGTTCATAAAGCTTAACAATTATAATGGACGAGTTGTTAGAGTTGGTAACAATGCACCTTGTTTGATTAAAGGAATAGGATCTATTACTCTTGATGGAAAGACTGATACTGATGATGTTTGTAATACCCCAAAAATGGGCTATAGGTTCATCAACTTCATACATCAACATATCGAACGAAATCGACATCGAAGTCCTAGCCTAAGGCACATCTGAACATCATCGAATCCTAAATGATTATCTCAAATTCTACATTAAGGAATATTTCTAGTAATATTCCTAATCATCATAATTATCTTTAATTTAATGATTATTTGGCGATAAATCTTATTTATCCTAAAGTTTGATTAACTGAATATTCTAAATATTTAATTAATTAGATTTAATTCTACCACTTAATTGTTTAAATGAAGTTAATTCTATTTATTCCTAAATTGTATTATTTAATTTTGACAATAAATCCAAAATCCTATGAATAATTGATTAAATTCTTATTTAAATAATTAAAGCAATTTGTCAATTTTTAATTAATATTGTTTTTGAATAAAAGTTTGAAAAATAATTGATTAACCCATAAATTAGTTGTTTTAATTTTAAAATCAGTTAAGTTGGAAATAAATCACTCTATTATTAAATTAATTCATAAATAAAAATATGCACAATTACAAAACCAGACAACTATCAATTATCAATTAAATCTAAACTCTATTTTGAGTTAAATTCTTCTTTTGCATGTTTTTTTGAGTTAATTATCCTTTATTTAAAAATAACTCAAAAATCAACCTGAGTTATTTGAGTGATTTATGACATTTTTCATGCACATCCAAAGCCCTAGATTTCTATAAATTAAGGCTTTAGCTCTTCATATCACATCTCACAAATTTGCAAACTTACTCTACAGTAATCATAGCATATCAAATTTGAAGAATTTGCACAATTGGAGCTTGACGAATCATCTTGGGAATTCAAGTTTGTGAGATCATCATTATTTACATAGCATTGCATATCATATTAGAATTTCATTTCTAGATTAGCATATCATATCAGTTTTTACATATCATAGATTTCATTGCATTTTTCATCACAATTGCATCTAAAAACCAATAAAGATAGATTAATTGCATTCATTCCATATCTAGATTTTGCATTCAAATCCTTCATTTAGGTGTCGTCTAGGTCACTGATCTCGGTACAATCTGAGAATTCACACTCGCATCTACTAGAAGATAGTAAATCGCCTAGTTAGTTTAGTTTTAAATTCATTGCACGATTTTGATTTTAGCTAACCTCTAATATTTTACTAAAGTGTTGTGTCCACAGATCAGGTACAAAAATCACACACACATTTCTGGCACTGACTGTGGGGCCTTGAAATGGGTTTCCCTTCATTTCTATCAAATTTCTATCTTTTGAGGTTAAGGGTTTCAAGGGTTCTGGTATACTCTGTAGGACATTATTTTTTGTTTCTTTTTTGCCTACAAAAAAGAAAAAAATTAAAATTTTAGCACTTTTTCTATCAAAATTGTCCATACAGTGCGATTTTTAATTTTTGTCCGTATAGTTGTCATACGAGTTTTGTCAAAAACTCATACCAGGAGATACCCACTATTGTACGATAGTTTATTTGTTCGAGAAACATACTAGAAGGATCAAAGTGTCATTCTGAATCTTGATTGTAGTATGATTTGGTACCTAGAGTCGTATGAGTTTTTGGACTATCATCTGGGAGGTAACCCACTGTCGTACAAGTTTCCATGCCAATGTTCAATTGTCATTTTTCTTTTTTAGGTAGTTTGTCAGATTTGGTTTTTAGATTTTGACTAACAGCTAACTCTAACAACTGAAATTCTCTATTTTTGATTGATTTTCACTGGTTTTGATTGGGAAAAGTGCAAGAATTGCTAAAAATAGGTAAAAATCTACTAAGCGCATTGCGAGGAATTTAGGTAATCTTCTTAGCTGATAAGAATTCAATTTTGGGACTTAAAACGAACATCTCAAGTGTCTAGCTTGAGTGACTTTTTATTGCTTCCATATCACAGATTTCATTTGGGCTATAAAAATGAACATAGATTTGCTTTCAACATCTTTGTTACACATAGTAAATATGCCCTATGAACACTATTCATGGCTCTTGAGAGAGTGAGTTTCCAGTGAAGCTCCTCTCAATGAAGGAACCCTTATAGGTAGGGAGGATACCAAGGGCATCTCACGTTCTACTAGATCCATGTGTCTTCAACTTTTGATTGATACGTTCTCTCTTCAAAGAGGTTGATAGATCATAAAGGGTGGATGTCATAGATCTTTGTGAGATAATCTTGGTCTTAGCATGTCGGATTAATCTATCTTCTTTGTTTGGGTTAAAAGTGAAAAGGCTAGGGGACTATGCTCTACTTCCTTTTTTGGATAGTACCAGAAATCCAAATCCTTGAATCTGGAACTAGTCTCCATGTGGTATATTTTGTGAGTCACCTTTAGAGAGGGTTAATCATAGTGGACATTCCCTTAATTGGGTCAACCATGTTGACAAAACCTCAAGTGGTAATAGCCATTTTCACTGTGGTAGTGACAACCACTATATAAATGTCCTATTGGAAGAAATCTCTACAAGTGTGGTCTCTTGTTGGGCTATCAGATCTCCCTAGCATATCCTGAAGATTAAGTTCTCGGACTGTGTCAAAACCCTAGTGTGCCTAGGTTGGACTTCACCCTCTTGGATCATAAAAGTTGCAAAGTCAAACCATTACTAAAAATAAAAACCCTAGTGAGACCAAAATTTTCATTTTCTATGAATATGTGAGTTATTGCAAAACTTTTTGGAACATACACAATTAGCACTTTTAAGGATTAGCACAAATAAGTCACTTGATTGTTCATGCGCAAGGTTGCTTTTTCCCTTGTTCATTATTTTCTGACATGCTTGAAATCACTTGCTTTCTATTTTGCATGCTTTCTTATCTATTTGGTTACTGAAAATGAACAAATATGTTACAATCCTCAAAACTGGACATTGAAATTTGTAAACAATCTGAAATTGAAAACCCAAAAATTTGCAAAAATTGAAGTGAAATTCCTTTCTAGAGTCAAAATTCATCCCAGAGAGTCAGAATGTCATACGAGTCTTCAGCAATTGTCATTTCAGAACTACCCAACTGTCGTATGGTAAAGAACCCACTGTCGTACAAGTCTTTCTGCCAGTCAAATTCAAAAAGTCAAATCCTGCTAGCAACTATCGTGTGAGTTTTTGCAACTATCGTATGAGCTTTTCAACTATTGTTTCATAGCATACCCACTATCGTATGAGTCTGCAAAGTGTCATTTGGGAAAATTTTGAAAAGTTTTCATAAAATTGTCAGAATTGCCAGATACTCATCTTTTTCAACCTATTTCCAGAATCTATCGAACAAATCACTGTGTCAAGAATAGAGCAGTAGCTATTGAGAATCCTATCATTTTCCAAAAGTGGCCTTTTGGATCTGATATAGCCTTCTATTTAATCAATTTGAGTCTTTATCATCTTGTGTCAAAACCTTGTCATAACTATCAATCTTAAATCAATCTTCAAAAATGACTAAGTGTTGTGATATCTTGTCTGCTATTTTTTGGGAATCTACCCATACATCCAGGGCACAGTATCCCTCATCTAAGTCAAATCTATGCTTCAATCAATCAAACCTTGACAAGGTTGCTTCATCTGATCATCTTGATTCAATTCATTCTTCAGTTATCTTCATCTTATTCTTTTGCTTCACCCAAGGTTAATGGTGGAAACTAGAGCTTCCTCACACAATAAATTAGGAGAAGCATCTCATACCTTAACTTTGACTCATATCCAGGGTCCAACTCTTGAACAACTCTACAATTCTGGTCTTTACAAAGCCGACGGTCTTGGCAACTTTCGATTAAAAATTGGTTACATACCTCCTCCATCAACTCATGGAGGTAATCAACAAACTCCAGCTCGATCTATTCTAGGGAGTCCTAAAACTCCTAACATGTCTCAAAGAATTAGTACACATGAGGAAGAAACTCTAATCACTACTATGATGAAACAGATGCACGCTATGCAAGTCAAACTTGAAAAACTTGAGAAAGAAAAGGAACCTAAAGAGTTCTCCATGGAAGCTCTATGCCCTTTTCCATTTGATAAAGACTTGTACATGTCACCATGCCCTTGGACAGAATATGAGCAACGTGATAATCCTTTTGATACTTCTTCCATGGAGAGTGACACACCCATCTTTGAAGACTATGATGACTATGATGAGGGACAATATAGTGATACCTATGACACCTCTATTCCTAAGATTCCTCTTCATCGTGTGCTCGTGCTTACTAGAAATGGGATGTCACATTGGATAGATTGTGATGGTGATCCATATGATTCTAATTTTGAAAGAGACTTTGATGATTTCTGTGAAAAATACCTAGATGATACATCTACTTCTATTGAGGAAGAGAAAGCTTACCAAGCTGATTATAAATGTGCATACTATAAGGATCTCTCCTCTAAGAACTCTCATGCTGAAAATAAAGATTACACTGTCAAGAAATATCATGTTAATGTTGAACCTTGGTCTTGTGATGGTTCCCTTCCATCCCCTACTTCCTCCAATACCCATACATTTCCTAAAGCTCCCAAGCCTATCAAATCTTTCATAGAACCTTCATCCGACACAAGTCGTGATACTTTTCATATGATTCCCTATAGTTATCCTCAAGGGATACCTCTTTAAGAAACTCAAGCTAACCTTCACTTGGCTGCAAATACTTTCAATAATGCTAAACCTAAAGATCATAAGCCTTTATGTGCTAGAATGCCTACTTCAGCTAGTCCTTCACCATCTTTTCCAAAGTCTTCCATACAATCCCAACATACTTCCTTGTCCTTAGAAGTGGCTCCATTTCAAGAGGACTCCAAAAATGATAAATAAAATAACATAAAGAAACATCAGAATCAAGAAATCTCCATGTCATCCAATCCTTTTCATGATGTCTCTTATCCGTTCCATGGTTCTTTTGATCCCGTACACCCTTTCCCATGCATTCCACCATGTCTTAAGTCTTCTCCTAAGCAAGATCAAGCTACTACTTACACTGTTGAGCTTGCTGACAATCAAAATAACCTTACTACACTTCCAATTTCCAAATATAATACTTCCATTAAGGTTGGTAAAAATGGTGTTGTTACTTCCAATGTTAAGCCTATTAAAAATCAGGAGAAAAATTATGTGCTTATGCTATCCAAAGATCCTTGTCAAGATCAAAGTCTTCCATCTTCTTGTTCTACCACTCCATGTTCGCTTCTACTTTCCACTCTTCCTAAGTCTTTGCAAGCTTTGAAAAATTCTATCAAGAAGGTGCTCATATTCAAGATGTCCACGATCCTATTGAAAATCCTAATGCTCATTCTAAAGATGCTGATGTCCTTGGTTGTTATATAGATGCTGATGAACTTATTGATTATCCTTTTGCATTTTCCATGTCCATCCTTGGACCTCCTCCACCAAAACTAAGGGTTTCATGTCTATCTTCTATCTTGGGGCCTTATGTCCCTTCACTTTCCCCTCCTAACTCTCCTAATTCACCATCCATCTTGGGTCCTTACATCCCTCCATCTCTCATCTTTCCTCAAGATCAACATAGATGCATACCCTTGAATCCTTTTCATCCACCCACTCATCTAAACCAGTCATATCCTCCTTCTTCTTCCACAAGCCCCAAGTCTTTTGGAAGTAACTTGAATGTTCAATACAAGAAAAAGAAGCAATACAAAAATCTATCAAAAAGAGAAGATCACCATGTCTCCTCTAATCGACATGGAGGCATAAAGTCAAAAGAGATATCTAAGAAAAAAACTATAAAACAAGTATGGGTTCCAAAATCCATCATTAAAGATATTCTCTCTAGATCATGAAAAAGAAATGAAAAGCCTACGGCTATATGGATTCCAAAGTCTCTCTTGAAAGAGTCTGGTGTTGAGAAAAAAGTAAAGTTGACATTCAAGCTTCGAAAGGCTTCCACTTCATCTTCTTCCAAAAACATTCTTCCAGTCCATGTGCCTAAACCACAACCTCTGCTATCCATTCGCCATATTCCTTCACGTATTCCTTCATTCACATTTCCTCTATCCTCTCACCACCCTTCAAGGTGTGTGTTGACATTGATCTTGCCTTCCTTTCCATCTACCCTTTCACAATCCTTCCATTCATTATCCTTCTACCTTCTATCATTTTTCCTCATTTGCATATTCCTCCTATCTTCCAACCTCACTCGCTTTACATAAAATCTTATCCTCCATTTTTCTCTTCCATCTCCCTTTCCCTATCAGCATCTTTGAGCATATCATTTTGAATCCTTGGCATATCATGGTTTATCCTTTCAAGGAGCATTATCTAAAAAACTTGCCTTCTTCCAAAAAAAATAAAAATAAAAAAAAATTGAAAATGTGTCATGGTGAAAACTTGGAAACATGCGCCTTGGTAGAAAAAGTAAAGAGAAATAAATTCATCCTATGGTGAAAACCACTCCCTTGTGGCACCTTGGATAAGTATTGTGATGAAAACCTAGCAATTAGGCATCATGCGTAGTTCTTCTACATATTTCATCCATTCCATCTTCTCTCTTTGATCTTGACAATGTTGATCTATACATGAGCATTTGGCTATCTTGTGAGATATCTTATGATGATATTGCTTTCATTCCATTCATGTTTAGCCTTCATATTTATTTTCCTCCATTCATTCTAGCCTTTCGCTATCCTTTCCCCTTTGGTCTTGATCTAAAAAAAAGAAAGAAAGAGTAAAACATGGTGTTGTGAAGCCTCTTGACATGTCTACTCCTTTGGACTACATCCTTTCCTTCTTTGGCATAATGCTTTTGTGACTTATCCTATACTAGCCTTTCATTGCTTGTCCAAATGTGCTTTACATGACAATTTTTCCTAGCTTGGGTATTCTTGAGGAGTTTTCCCTTGAGGATTTATTCCCTTCATTCTCCTTCATTCTCTTGTCTTCCATATCTTCCACTAGCTCACTAATCCCTCTTGTTCTCCACCTTGCTAAACATTGGGACTGCACGATATGATCTTGCTTGGGAGTTTGCAATGGAAAAAGATGCTATCAAGTATACCAAGTATTAGAACTAGTATCAGAACAAGTATCAGAACTAGTATCAGAATGCCTACTTGGGCTACACCTTTCACTTTAGTTTATGGGTCTAAAGTAGTACTGCCTGTTGAGGTTGAGATCCCATCACTAAAAATCAGAATGCATGGTCTAGTAACTGATGATGACTACAAAGTGTCTAGGTTGCAAGAACTTGAACTACTAGATGAGCATAGACAAGTAGTGCATGATCATCTCAGATTATATTAGAAGAGAATGTCTAGAGGCTACAACAAGAAAGTCAGACACAAAGAATTTTAGGTTGGTGATCTAGTCTTGAGAGAGAATCCTAAAAATTAATCACATCGAGAATGCAAGGGGAAGTTTGAACCCAATTGGCTAAGTCCTTTTGTAATCACTACTACTTTTAGCTCTAGTGCCTATCAAATCTCAATGACTAAAGGAGAACAGCTCCGAGAACCAATCAA
Source organism: Chamaecyparis obtusa (assembly GCA_027943335.1). Taxonomy (NCBI): domain Eukaryota; kingdom Viridiplantae; phylum Streptophyta; class Pinopsida; order Cupressales; family Cupressaceae; genus Chamaecyparis; species Chamaecyparis obtusa. The sequence goes on from BSBK01008037.1 coordinate 490,365, forward strand.
CGTTCTCCATCTGAAGAAATTCTATGCCTCAGGCAGTCAGTATATGGTAAAATGTCCTGAAAAAATCATAAAAATTGGAAAAAGTCCTTAAAAAAAATTTAAAAAATGAGCATCTTGGTGAAAACCTAGCAATAGGCGCCTTGATGATTCAAAAAAAAAATAAAAAATTCAAAACATGAAAAAAATTGAAAAAAAATTCAACAATACAAAAAAAAAGAAAAAAAGAAAAAATTGCCTTGGTGAAAACCTGGAAACAAGCGCCTTGGTAGCAAAAATAGAATCTCTGCCAAGATGGTGAAAACCTAGCAAATAGGTGCCACTTGTTTCAATACGCTCCATCTATCAGCACAATCTTGGTCTTTCCCATCTTTCAATCTTGCTTTAGTTTGTGCATATTTCCCAGTTTGTTTCTGTATCCTTGTTTTCAATAAGTCAGTTTTGTACACCAATCAACTAAAGCATCTGTATCCTATCAATGTTCAAACTTGGAGGCAACCAATGTCATATCCTATGGCCTCAAGTGTATCTTAGATGTGTCATATCCAGTTAAAGTCTTTTGAAGCTTTATCCAAGTTAGTCAGTCAATCTCCTCTCCAGAAAGGATTTTGCATCTACAACAATGCAATCAAACATCAAAATGAAAACAATCTATATTTTTTGCATGCTTTTATCTCCTTGTATGCTTACTGATTTACATTGAGATTTTTGCATACTGTGTCCCTTCGAGCTCTTTGATGATGTCCTTTACAGGATTTAGAGAGTAATGACTAGGAGCATAATCTTTTCTTGGTTTTCTGCTTGTATGTGAACATCTAACAACTTTGGAAATTCTGAATTGAAATGGTGTCCGACTGTAAGAGCCTCTATCTTGAATTGGATGGCCATGCATACCTCGACCATTGATACTTGGAAAATTCAAGAAAGTTTGATCTAACTATTGTCTTTTTGAGTGAGTTATTTCTCCTATTGTGAAATGCAATCTTACCTAAGGATGTGAATGATAAAGGGTCACTACAGGTAATTCACATTGGATTTTGAATGATTTCTTGATTGCTTGATGTGTTTGAATGCAAGGTGTATCCAGGTCATCACAATGTTTATATTTTGATGCTTATACAAATTGCTATATCAAAATGGACATGATATTCAGGTCATCCCGGTGTTTGTGCCTTGGTGCTTATATCTAATCTAAAATTTTAAAATAAAATCAATATTCATATGTCCATGGTTGTTTGACTAGTGGATGTTGTATTGATTCCTATGCATACAAATCAATATTCGTATGTCTATGGTTTCATAACTAGTAGGCATTGTATTGATTTATCTGGTTACTTAAAAATTCAATGATGAGAATGACCGACACATGATCAGTGACTAGGTCTTAGGTCTTAGGTTGCATTTCATACCGCATGTCTCTTTGCATGTTTTTTTGCATGTTGCATGATCTCACAATGACTCAATGAACTTCAAATGCTTAAAAAATTCTTCAAATATCTCTTCAAATCTAACAAGAGCTAAATCTCACATGAAGGTTCCTCCAATGAAACACCAAGTAGAATCCTTTTTCGGGATCAAAATCAAAATTTGAGATTGTTTATATTATTCACTACTTGCATAATCAACCTTCAATGATCACAAAAATCCAATATTCAACTTAACTAATTATCTTACATCAAACTATCAAAATTTCAACTTGGTCAACTATGGTCAACTCATGGTTTAACCTAGTCAAACTCAGTCTTTTGGACCCTCCAGCGATGTAGAATGCATTCTCAGATGTGTGTAACCACTTTTCAAATCAAGTAACATGCTTCTAAACTATTCAACGCTGACTTTTCTTGTCAAATTTCATTTTTAATCCTGAAGGGGGCATGGTATTGCACATCATTCAAAGTTTGTAATCTAAATTTTGAAATCTATCCTTCCTTAGTAATCAAGACAACAACCATACTAATTGTTGATTCATCAAAAAGACCTCATCGCTCGGGGCAAATCAATCATCACTCGGGGCATATCAGATTCATCGAGATCCATATCAATCTAGTATTCTCTTAATCTTGTAAATTGTATCAGTTTTTTGAACTATCAGTTCAATTGTGTTATTTCCTTGGTTCTTCAAAAACTGAAGGGTTCAGATGTTATACCAATGTGATTCTTATCGATAATCAGGTCTGGAATTGGTCACTCACTTCTTCGCAATCATAATGTTTGGAATCAAGCGCTTTGACACTTTTTCGCAATCATCGGTTCATTTTCTATTATAGTTAACATTATCTTTGGTCATTCAAGACCTATTATCTTCATATCAAATCTTTCAATCAGCTTCTATCTCATATCAATTATCAATTTTGAACATCAGTTTCAACATCATACACAAACTATCTTTGAACCATTGCGCTTCGCACAATAATTCAAGGAGGGGCAAAATGTAATACCCCCAAAATGGGCTATAGGTTCATTAACCTCATACATCAACATATCGAATGAAATTGACATCGAAGTCCTAACTTAAGGCACATCTGAACATCATCGAATCCTAAATGATTATCTCAATTTCTACATCGGGGAATATTCTTAGTAATATTCCTAATCATCATAATTATCTTTAATTTAATGATTATTTGGTGATAAATCCTATTTATCCTAAAGTTTGATTAATTGAATATTCTAAATATTCAATTAATTAGATTTAATTCTACCACTTAATTGTTTAATTGAAGTTAATTCTATTTATTCCTAAATTGTATTAATTAATTTTGACAATAAATCCAAAATCCTATGAATAATTGATTAAATTCTTATTTAATTAATTAAAGCAAGTTGTCAATTTTTAATTAATATTGTTTTTGAATAAAAGTTTGAAAAATAATTGATTAACCCATAAATCAATTGTTTTAATTTTAAAATCAGTTAAGTTAGAAATAAATCACTCTATTATTAAATTAATTCATAAATAAAAATATGCACAATTACAAAAGCAGACAACTATCAATTATCAATTAAATCTAAACTCTATTTTGAGTTAAACTCTACTTTTACATGCTTTTGTGAGTTAATTATCTTTTATTTAAAAATAACTCAAAAATCAACCTAAGTTATTTGAGTGATTTATGGTTTTTTTTCATGCACCTCCAAAGCCCTAGATTTTTATAAATTAAGGCTTCAGCTCTTCATATCACATCTCACAAATTTGAAAACTTACTCTGCAGGAATCATAGCATATCAAATTTGAAGAATTTGCACAATTGGAGCTTGAAGAATCATCTTGGGAATTCAAGTTTGTGAGATCATCATTATTTTACATTGCATTGCATATCATATTAGAATTTCATTTCTAGATTAGCATATCATCTCAATTTTTACATATCATAGATTTCATATCATTTTTCATCACAATTGCATCTAAAAACCAATAAAGATAGATTAATTGCATTCATTCCATATCTAAATTTTTCTTTCAAATCCTTCATTTAGGTGTTGTCTAGGTCACTAATCTCGGTACAATCTAAGAATTCACACTCGTATCTACTAGATGGCAGTAAATCACCTGGTTAGTTTAGTTTTCAATTCATTGCACGATTTTGATTTTAGCTAACCTCTAATATTTTACTGAAGTGTTGTGTCCACAAATTAGGTACAAAAATCACACACACAATGTTTACTTTGTTGATGAATTGAAACATAATCTTTTGAGTGTTGGACAGTTAGTTGATAAGGGATATCAAGTTTGGTTTACTGAAAAAACTTGTGTGATAAAGGATAAAGATGGAAATCTGATTGGAACTGGATCTAGAACCAGAGGTAATGTATTTCAGTTGAATCCTACTAAGATGACATGTTTGATTACTAAGATTGATGACAGTTGGTTATGGCATAGAAGGTTTTGTCATATAAACTTTGATAACATTGTGAAAGTGAGTACTACACTTGCAGTAAGGGATTTGCCTAAAATTATGAAGCCTACTAACATGATTTGCAAAGAATGTGTGATGGCTAAGCAGAAGAGAAGTTCATTTCCTAGTAAGAAGTTCACATTGGTAGAGAAGTTGGAGATTGTTCATACAGACTTAAGCAGTCCTACCAGGACTAGAGGATTCTATGGAGAAAGGTATTTTATGATTCTTGTTGATGATTTTACAAGAATGATGTGGATTGCATTTCTAAAAGAAAAATCTGAAATATTTGATAAGTTTAAGATCATTAAGAATAAAGTTGAGAATGAATCTGGAATGAAGATTAAATTTTTGAGATCTGATAGAGGTGGTGAATTTACTTCTAGAGAGTTTAACACTTTTTATGAAGTGAATGTTATTAAGAGATAGTTTTCAGCCCCTAGAACACTTGAACAAAATGGTATTGTAGAAAGAAGAAACAGGTCAGTGATTGAAGTACCAAGAGCTATGTTATTTGAGAATGATTTGGTGAAGACATTCTGGAGAGAAGCAGTGAATACAATAGTATATACAATGAATAGAGTACAAATCAGAGTAGCCATAGACAAGACACCTTATGAATTATGGTTTGGACATGCACCCTCAGTTAAGTATTTTAGAATTTTTGGAAGCAAATGTTATATGAAGAGAGATGATGATATTGGAAAGTTTGATCCTAGAAGTGATGAAGGAATTTTTCTTGGATATTCTTTGAAAAGAAAAGCATATAGATGTTACAATAAGAGAACTAAAACTATTATTGAGAGCACAAATGTTAAAGTTGATGAGAAGTTCAAAATTTAGGAAAGAATGCTTGATTATGAATCTGATGAAGATGCTCATCCTCAGCCTAAAACTGAATCTACTAAATTATTCTATGAGTCTGACAGTGAATTATTGAATGAGAGTCTTGCAGAAGAAACCGTAGAGGAATCTAGAGAAGAATCTAAAGTTGAAACAAGATCTATGACTATGACACCAAATAGGTATCTATCAAGACATCATCTTGTTGAATAAGTTATTGGAAATTTGGACAGAGGAGTTTTGACTCATAATAAGGTACATTTATGTTTGATTTCTCAAATTGAACCTAAATCTAGTAGTGAAGCTTGTGAAGATGAAAATTAGATTAATGCTATGAAAGAAGAACTAGATCAGATTGAAAAGAACAAGACATGGGAATTGGTCCCTAGACCTAAAGACAAAAATGTGATTGGAACTAAATGGGTATTTAGAAACAAGATGAATGAACAAGGAGAAGTGGTAAGAAATAAAGCAAGATTAGTATGTAAGGGATACTCACAGCAATAAGGAATTGACTATGAAGAAACTTTTGCACTAGTAGAAAGACTTGAAGCAGTAAGAATGCTTTTGGCTTATGTATCTTTTAAGAAATTTAAAGTGTATAAGATGGATGTGGAGTCCACATTTCTAAATGGTGAATTGGAAGAAGAAGTCTACATTGAGTAGCTTGAAGGTTTTCCTTTGACTCAAGAAGGAGATATGGTATGTAAACTGAAGAAAGCATTATATGGACTAAAGCAAGCACCTAGAACTTGGTATGCTAGACCGGATAAGTATTTGTTGAAATTGGGATTTACTAAAGGAACAACTGATAGCAATTTGTACATAAAAGAAATTGAAAATGGTTTATTGGTTATAGTTATTTTTGTTGATGACATTATCTTTGGAGGAGAAGATGAAGCTAGTGACAAATTTGCTGATGAAATGAAGAATGAATTTGAAATGAGTATGATTGGTGGGATGAAATACTTTTTGGGATTAAAAATAACATAGAATAATGATGGTATCTTTGTATGTCAGATAAAGTACTTGAATGATTTACTGAAAAGATTTGGAATGGAGAACTGTAAACCAGTTGGAACACCTATGGTTATAGGACACAAACTATCTAGCAAAGATGAAACACCGGTAGTTGAGCAAAAGAAATATAGATCCATGATTGGAGGATTGTAGTACTTAACACACACTAGACCAGATATACAACATTTAGTTGGAATGGTAGCAAGATTTCATGTTGAACCTAGAGAGTCACATTATGCAGCAGTAAAGAAGATACTGAGATATTTAAGAGGCACAATGAACTATGGATTGTGGTATGAAAAACTTGATGATTTTACCCTATGTGCATATACAGATGCTGATTGGGGACATAGTGTTGATGACAAGAAAAGCACCAGTGGTGGAGCCTTTTTTCTTGGAGGAAGATTAGTTTCTTGGCTAAGCAAGAAGTAGAATTGTATTTCACAGAGTACAACAAAAGTAGAGTATGTAGCAGCAGCAAACAATTGTAACCAGATAATTTGGATGAAGCAAATGCTGAAGGATATTGGTATTAAGTTTGTTGAGCTTTTTGTCATACATTGTGACAACACCAGCATAGTTAGTATGTCTAAGAATCCTGTATTGCATTATAAGACAAAGCATATAGAGATCAAATATCATGTTGTAAGAGAGAAAGTTGCTGAAAAAGAAGTCAAACTAGAGTACATAAGCACAAAGGAACAAATAGCAGACATATTTACTAAGCCTTTACCTAAGGATACATTTGAGTATCTGAGAGGTATGCTTGGGGTTATGCCCCGGCCTACTTTTGAGTAATGATGCAGTTGGTTGTATCCATCCAGTGGTATATGAGCCCTATATTTCTTTTGGATTGGATGTTGGTACTTCCTCCATGGGGGAGTATGTGTATTTGAGCTGAGTAGTGAGGACTCTTGTGAATGTATTTTTTGAATAGTGTCTTTTGACATTGAGTTGTTATTGACATAGTGATGAAATTTCTATCATTGATGTCAATGGTGGAGAAGTGTACATGAAAAACCACTTGTACCATCTATTGGAGAGAACTGAATAGGATAACGAAGCAAGAATTGATTGATATAGAGGATTTGAAGAAGCATTGTTGCAGTATTGGATTTTTGGAACATTGGATGTTTTTCATCTATGTTGCCATCAATGCCAATGGGGGAGACTGTTAGGAATGAAGGCTGAATGCTTGGTAGTCATTCTGTAGCAGTTGTTGTTGCATTCATGACTATGATTGTCATTGATGTCAACACAGTGATCTTCTGGAGACTTGTAGAGAAGCAGATAGTGTTTTCATTAGCACACGTGGGATATTGCAGTTGAAGATATGCGATGTTGAGGTTATACTCTTTGATATGTTATATGTATATTATTAAGAGTGCAAACAATAATTATTTTATTCATGAAATTTATGAGCATTTTGGTGGAAGCAGTATTCAGGTAGTGTTCCTGAGTAGCAGTTTTTGGAAATTGGATGATATCTCCTAATCGGGATGGAATCTAGTTTTGTGCAGTTAAAGGGAAGTTTGAGACACATTGTTAGTGATGTGGTTCACAATGCAAAATTTGAGGTAGCATGAGTGAAGAGTTATTGTATCTGGAAGCTGACAATTTTGTGTAATTTTGATGTAGCATGTGGTAACTTTTGTTTTGTAATTGTGTGCTGACTCATTTGTAAATATTTGAGTGTGGTATAAAGGAAGGAATGTTTTTCCTTGTTTTAGTGTTGAGATGTGATGTGATATGCATGAAGTGAAGAAAAGAGCTAAGTATGAGAGTGATATTGTGAAGGAAGACATGCGAAGTACAGAGATCTGAGATTGAGATTTGATGTAACAGTGAGTGTAGTTTGGCATAGTCAAAGAAGAGGTAACATATTATTCTATTGAGTAATGTAAAGATTATTTGGACAGTGAGTTCAGTGATCTTACCTTGAAGCTGTTTGGGTAGTGGGTCCTTCTGTCTTCCATAACTCCTAACAGGGTTAGAATCTTTTAACAGGGATTCAAAATCTCCTAACAGGAATTATATATGTGCTAAATATATTTCATAAGACTCCTAATAGAGTCCATCCTTTCATAAGGAATATTCATATTAGTGCATCTTTTGAAAGCATCATTCCCACTGGGGTTTACTCTTTGATCAAGAGGTTCCCTAGTCAACATATCTTGTGTTATTGTGTCATTGTGTATGAATATATTTCTATGGTTGATAATTATATTGCTTACATGGTTAAATGTTGTTGAAGTTGATAAAAGTTATAATTATCTGATAACTAATTCACACCCCGCCCCCCCTCTCAGTTATCTTGGTGGACTTTACTTTCTAACGAGTTGATCAAGCACGAGAGAAGGCATTGCATTTTGTTTGATCATGAATGCTCTCTGAAATGACCAATCATGTTTTCTATTTGATTCTTTTTGGTGCTTTTTTTCCCCATATTTAGTAGATAAAAATCATGGTGGCAGCCACTTAGCGATCTTTTTAATATTCCAGGTATTTTACAAAGATACAGGTATGTGGATTTATCATTCAGTTGCTTGCAGTTATTGGTCAAATGCAAATATTTTGTCAAATTGAAAGGGAAAGATATCATTTTGGTGTTTTCAGTTTATGTTAAAAGTTGATTTGGTAAAATCCTCAAAAAACACACTACATGTTCTAAAATGTAAAGAAGTTGAATGTTAAATGTAAGATATATATCTCATCCATAGTAATCAAAAGAAAGGACATGAAACTTATAAGGAGATTTACCAATCCAAAAATATAAGCGAATAGGAAACATGATTGGTACCTTATGAATTGGTTTTTGAGGTGCACAATCTTCATCAATCTCCTTAGAAGAAGACCCCTCCTCACGAAAAATGCATTTAACAAAAAAAACAAATCTACAAAACTGAACCAATGGCATGTTTAGAACAAAGAAATAGAATGATAATAATATGGTGAAAATTTTATTATATTTAATACACGCAAAATGACTAGTCCAAACAATTCTTAAACATACTTTATCTGATATGATAATAACATGCTAATTAAATTGATAAAGGTGTTATCTGCATTTAATCTACCAATTACTAATTAAAAATTATTATTTTTACAAAACTGAACAAATGGCATGTTCTTCATATGTGATTTCTTCATCTTTCGAGCATCTGGCTTTATCTCCATTATTTGATGTTATTGGTGCTTGTGCTTAAGGATATCAATTCACTATTTTCAAATGTTTGGATCATTTTGGTTGTGACTATTCCTCTAGTACATAGTCAGGAAATGTTATTGTCTATGTAATGTTGAATGGATTAAATGCTTTATTCTTGGTAGAAGTGAATGGAAGGAATAGTGTTGCTATTAGGTTTCATTTATTATTGAATTCAATGTTTTCCAAGATGTGTTGAGGAGTTTTCTCCTTGTTTAATGTTAACTGTTCCTACACAATCCACTCATACAATAGTGAAATGCGATGTGATTGACAATTTCATACAATTGGTCCTTTAGCATGTATTAAATACAATCAATTCATTTATCGAATGCTTTGGAGACTACTGGTTTGACTGTCCATGTGTTACCAATGACTGATATTCATTAAAGGATACAAAACCCTTCATTTTGGGGTTATTGTGTGTGGATTCAAATGTAGGTTTGATTTGGTTAATGTTTAGAAGAGATCAATAAAGTATTTAAAGACAATCTTACATGTTTGGAGAGGTTTGAGAGGCACTTATCATGACTATACCCTCACAAACAACAACATAGACTGGTTTTATTAAGTTTCCTTTCTCTATTTTGAGGTTTCCTTTCTCCGCCATAGGGGTATAGTCAGAGGGTTAATTGACAAAATGATCCTTTGAATGGTTACTATGAATATGAATGATTTGATATAGCATATTGCTCATTTTACTTGAAGTTTGGAATAGCTTGTGCAAGGGTGAAAGTAGTTTTGATCATTTTGGTCATGACTGTTCCTCTACACAGTCAAAAAATGTAACTGTCTAATGATTATATGTAATGTTGAATGGATTAAAGGCTTTATTCTTGATAGAAGCGAATGGAAGGAATATTGTTGGTGTTAGGCTTCATTTATTATTGAACTCAATGGTTTCCAAGATGTGTTGAGGAGTTTTCTCCTTGTTTAATGTTAATTGTTCCTGCACAATCCACTCATACAGTAGTGAAGTTACAAAACTGAACCAATGGCATGTTTACAACAAAGAAATAGAATGATAATAATATGCTGAAAATTTTATTCCATTTGATACATGCCGAAGGACCAGTCCCAACAATTATTAAATATACTAGTTATCTGATATGATCAATTGTTAATAAAGGTCTAATTTTGTAGACTGCTAGCATGAAGGAAGATTTGACCTAGCCAAATCTTCCTTGTACCACACAAAAAAATGTATGATAACTATGTCTACTCCAACCTTAATTGTTTAAGAATTCATCATATCAGATAAAGTATGTTTAAGAATTGTTGGGAATTCTATTAGACCTTTGTTGTAAACATGCCATTGGTTTTCAAATGTTTGGATTTACGTTTGTTGATATTATGGTTAACTCACGAAGCTATGTCCCACTTTTAGGGATGAAGGAAATCATGAAATCGTCAAATAAAAAAAATTTCCCACCTTCATGCGAAGTAAATACTTCGCCCGAAGTCCTCAGGATACTTCGCACAAAGACCCCATGTAGGGGTCTTCACACGAAGACCCCTAAATGGCTTCGTGCGAAGTATATACTTCGCACGAAGCCATTTAGGGCCAGATTTCTTATAAATTTCCGATGTTTCATTTTTTTAACTATCATTTTCACTGTAGTGATTTGTGGACCCCTAGGCTTGGAGCGAACTACGTCACCACACCAGCACACCAGCGTCTCCTGAGCTTCATCGACCTCTTTAGTTTCCTAGCAGTATCAGGTACACACATTTTTCTCATTTTAACTAGTTATTTGTTTTAAATAATTATTTTAAATAGTTATTTGTTTTAAATAATTATTTTAAAATAGTTATTTGTTTTACAATAATTAACTATTTGTTTTGTATTTATTTTAACTAGTTATTTGTTTTAAATAATTTTTAATTTGTATAAATGTTAGAAATTAATAATAGAATGTTAGAAAATCATAATTAAATATTAGAAAATAATAGAAATATTAGAAATCTTAGTAGATAAATGTTATAATATGTTAGAAAATGTTAGAAAATCATAGTAGTTTGTTAGCACCTATTAGAAAATATTTATAAAACATTAGAAACCATAGTAGAAATGTTAGAAAATGTTAGAAACATTAAGATTGGAGTTAGAAAATGCTAAATTTTAAGTTGTAATTATTAAGAATTTATCTCTCTCTCTCTCTCTCTCATGTATGTACACGCATTTTTAGTAAACTTATTAAAGTTAGCTATTTGTTTTGTTTATAATTTTAAGTTTGTAAAAATCTTAGAAAAATGTAGTTCAATTTTTGAAAATGATCTAGTAGCATGTTAGAAAACATTAAAAAATTGTAGTACAATAAGTTTCTAGGACCCTTATTCCTCTCTTATGACATATTAAGACACTTAGGATCCTTTATGAATCTCAAGATCTTATAATACATATTAGGACATCTTACTTGACACATGGGACCCCTTAAGACCCATACGAACCATTATTATATATTAAAATATCCTATGACACATTCATCTATCTTAGCTTCTGTTAATACATATGTGAACCCATTGTTGCCCGCAAGAACCCTTAAGACATACTAGTATCAATTAATGTAACCTAAGATACTTTAAACCAAGTTTATCATGCATCTACGACCCATTAACATTGTTGGACCATTATACATCCCTTATGACATTTTAAGACATCTATGACCCATTTAGATCATCAAGACCCATTAACATATCTTAGGTTGTCTTAGGACACATTTATGTACATCTTATATTTAATTAATATCATACAAGGATCATCCACTAATGAAACGTAGGACCCCTCAGGACCTCTTATGTTACCCCTGACCCCTTAAGACACATATATAGGACTCATTGTTACACACGACCCCTTAAGATGTAGTCTAGGACCATTATACATCCCTTGCGATATTTTAAGAAAGACATATATATGACCTATTCAGATCCTGAAGACCCATTATATGTATACAAGGATCTATTAATGTAACCTAGGACCCCTTAGGACCTTTTATGTTACCCATGACCCCTTAAGAAACTCTAGGTCATATCGGGTCCTAATAGGTCACATTAGGTCATATTAGGAAAGAAGGTACACGTCTTAGTCATTTCTCTACTTAAATACCTAACTAGACCTATTAGGACCAAGTAGACCTAACTAGGACCTATTAGGATCAATTAGATAGGTATTAGGTCTTTAACCAACATTATTCTGACCAATTAGATGTATTAGGACCTATTAGGTCCAAATAGACCTAAGTAAACCTATCTAGACCTGTTATGACAAATTAGACAGGTAACTAGACCAATTAGGACCTATTACGACCAAAATTTAGGACTTATTAGACTAAACTAGACCTAACTGTACCAAGACCAATTAGGACTTATTAGGCACAAAATTTAGGACCTAATTATCTACCTAATTAGACCCAATTAGACCTATGAGAACTAATTAGGACCTAATTAGACTCCTTAGGACCTCTTATGTTACCTACGACCCCTTAAGACAATCAAGGACCACTTACATTACCCTCAACCCCTTAAGACACTCTAGGTCATATTACATGTCCTAATAGGTCACATTAGGTCATATTAGGAAATAAGGTATACATCTAAGTTGTTTCTCTACTTATAGACCTAACTAGACCTATCAGGACCAGGTAGACCTAACTAGGACCTATTAGGACCAATTAGATAGGTATTAGGTCTTTAACCAACATTAGTCTGACTAATTATATGTATTAGGACCTATTAGGTCCAAATAGACCTAACTAAACCTATCTGGACCTATTATGACCAATTAGATAGGTAACTAGACCAATTGGGACCTATTACGACCAAAATTTAGGACCTATTAGACTTAACTAGACCTAACTATACTGAGACCAATTATGAATCAATTAGAACCAATTAGAACCAGTTAGGACCTAATTAGACACAATTAGAATCAATTATGACTCAATTAGAACCAGTTAGGAGGTCTAATTAGACTCAATTAGAACCAATTATGACTCTAGGACCACTTATGTTACCCACGACCCCTTAAGATAGTCTAGGACCACTTATATTACCCACGATCCCTTAAGACACTCTACATGACTCTTATCTATGTATGTTATGATAGGTAATTAGGATAGGTAATATGACCCATTGATGTCTTATCTATACCTTAGGACCTCTTATGTTACCCACGACCCCTTAAGACACTCCATGACTCTTATCTATACCTTAGGACCTCTTATGTTACCCACGACCCCTTAAGACACTCCATGAATCTTATCTATACCTTAGGACCTCTTCTATTACCTATGACCCCTTAAGACAATCAAGGACCACTTACATTACCCATGACCCCTTAAGACACTCTAGGTCATATTACTTGTGCTAATAGGTCACATTAGGTCATATTAGCAAATAAGGTATACATCTAAATTGTTTCTCTACATAGAGACCTAACTAGACCTATTAGGACCAAGTAGACCTAACTAGGACCTATTAGGACCAATTAGATAGGTATTAGGTCTTTAACCAACATTAGTTTGACCAATTAGATGTATTAGGACCTATTAGGACTCTTAAGACCTAATAAGACCTAAATAGACCTATTAGGACTCTTAAGACCTAATAAGACCACTTATGTTACCCGCGACTCCTTAAGACATGAGCTATGACCACTTATGTTACCCACAACCCCTTAGGTAAATGCTTTTTTGGTAAATATTAAAGTTAGTCATATGACCCATTGATGTACATACTAGGATGTCCTATGACCCATTGATGTCTTATCTATACCTTAGGACCACTTATTTGTTTCCATTTTACATGCAATTATAATGTTGTAATCAAGTACTTAATTATTAACACTTAGCTCTTTCACATGTGATGTATCTAGATGGCCGCTCAAGGTGCATCTCAGACTCTTGACATTCATACTATTTTTCACATGGCTGACACAGAGATAGCTAGACTTAGACAAGCTATCATTAGATCTACTAGAGATGGTATATATAGAGACACATGTGTGACTATACTGACTAGTTTGGAGTCTATGACTAGTAGATTGAGGGCTCACTCTTCATTTATGCCTCAGGTAGTTGAGGCCATTTTTCAGGAGTTGAGGGAGGAGATCTCGGGTGATGTTTCCTTCATGGTGGTTCAGAGCCTCGTCTCAAAGGAAACCATCAAATGAGAGATGTTCCCACATTATGAGAGGTATAGAGTGGTGAGGGCTTATCAGGTCACACAATGTGTGATCCCTTAGATTGCTTATATGATATACCCTCGACATCTTGTAGCCCATGGTTGTTATCCAAATAACAACAAAATTCCATTATACTTTGCACAGCAGTTGTACGCTGAGTTCCATTTGGGACTCAGGGTCAACTATTTTGATAACCTAGCATTTTATGGTCAGGGGCAGGGTAGGGTTGTAGACTGCCCTCAGTATCATAGGGATGATCAAGTTGTGCAGCCTCATAGACTACTAGTTGGAGAGAGGAGTCTGGCAGTGACACTGGCAATGGCTGATACTGCAGATAGAGTCATCATTGCTTCTTAGAGGGGAGTTCTGGATAGCATAGGATAGATTGCTTCTGTAGCCACATCGATCAGTTTAGATTCAGTGGGCAGATACATTTTGACTAGACCGAGTAGAGCCAGATCATCTTCTGAGGCTTCATCTAGTAGTACTGTAGGTTTGAGTGACAAGACATATAGAGTTGCCGGTCTTCCTATGCCTAGAGAGATACGTGCATTTTTGGGTTATCGGAGTACTTTAGATATGGCCCTTTACTTTTTGGAGGATCTCGTGTAGGCCTATTCTCATATTGCTGACACGCAGAGGATTCTTATACATTCAGTCAAGGATTACATTGCACTTACATGGAGTCCTGTAGTTCCACTGACACAGGACGTGCCATCTACTAGTCAGGCACAACATAGTGTAGAGCACCATGCACAGGATAGTGTAGAGCACCGTGCACCCATAGATCACTCTACAACTACAAAGCCATGTATAGAGATTGGAGATGTACACATCACCAGTGAGGGCCTAGACACTTTTGATGAGCAGTTGCATTGGTTGGGTCAGGTGGATGTTGCCACTAATGGCAGGTCATTTATGGATATGTTATTTCATCCACATGGTTCAGATTCTACATCACTCCCCTGGTAGCTAGTGTCACCCCTACACTCCTCATTACTACAGAGGTTCGGGACCTTAGGTGGTGTGGGTGATGTAGTATCAGTTGATGATATAATGGTGCAGCACGCTGATGATCCTCCTACTCCCGACACTCAGGTACATATAAAAATTTATTTTCTTTTTTATTAGGAGTTTTAGTGAATAATTAATTGTACGTGTATTAATGTTTGTTCAATGCATAATATTTTGTAGGAACAATTAGCAGAGCATGTTACCTCTAGTGTGGGTTCAGAGCATCTTCCACATGATGTGACAGCTACTAGTGGTCATGTAAGTTTTAGATATATATGTATGTACATGTTTATATTTCAAGTACTTTACATAATATATGTACTATGCACATGTATATAACCAACTATTGTACACTAAATTTGCAGGGGTCAGTCACTGCTTTGCCACCAGATGATACAACTACTAGTGGTTAGGTAAGTTTTAAAAATATGTAAGTTTAAATATGCATTTATAATATTTTAATTATTTTAGATTATTATCATATATACATGCATTTATATTCGTAGGGATCAGTTGTTGTCTCAGAGCTAGAGGATGCTCGTGGTAGTCACTCAGAGGGTCGCTCTGTTCATATGCACCTAGATGACTCCCTAGTTTAGGACATGTTGAACATATATTTTATTTGAGACTCGGTTTATGATTCGAGACATATGATTCGAGACATATATTTGATTAGATGATATGATTAGATTAGATGGTTTTATTTGATTAGATGATATGATTTTATTTGATTATATGATATATATGATTTGAGACATATATTTGATTAGATGATATATGATCTATATGATTAGATTAGATAGTTTTATTTGATTAGACGATATGATTAGATTAGATGGTTTTATTTGATTAGATGATATGATTTTATGTGATTAGATGATATATGATTAGATTAGATGGTTTTATTCGATTAGATGATATGATTAGATTAGACTGTTTAATTCAATTAGATGATATGATTTTATTTGATTAGATGATCTATATGATATATGATTTGACTAGATGGTTTTATTTGATTAGATGATCTATGATTTTATTTTATTAGATGATATATGATTAGATTAGATGGTTTTATTTGATTAGATGATCTATGATTTTATTTGATTAGATGATATATGATTAGATTAGATGGTTTTATTGAATTATATGATATGATTTTATTTGATTAGATGATCTATATGATATATGATTTGACTAGATGGTTTTATTTGATTAGATGATCTATGATTTTATTTGATTAGATGATTTATTTAGATGATATGATAACTAATTTCATCATTTTTTAGTGTCTTAAGGGGAGGTCTTAAGGGAATCTATAATTAATATCATAAAAGATAACTAGTTAATACATGTAACTAATGGATAATAACTATTCTAACTAATTCTAGAACTAACACATGTCATAAGTAATATAACTAATTTCATCATTTTTTAGTGTCTTAAGGGGAGGTCTTAAGGGGATCCATAATTAATATCATAAAAGATAACTAGTTAATACATGTAACTAATCGATAATAACTATTCTAACTAATTCTAGAACTAACACATGTCATAAGTAATATAACTAATTTCATCATTTTTTAGTGTCTTAAGGGGAGGTCTTAAGGGGATCTATAATTAATATCATAAAAGATAACTAGTTAATACATGTAACTAATGGATAATAACTATTCTAACTAATTCTAGAACTAACAAATGTCATAAGTAATATAACTAATTTCATCATTTTTTAGTGTCTTAAGGGGAGGTCTTAAGGGGATCTATAATTAATATCATAAAAGATAACTAGTTAATACATGTAACTAATGGATAATAACTATTCTAACTAATTCTAGAGCTAACACATGTCATAAGTAATATAACTAATTTCATCATTTTTTAGTGTCTTAAGGGGATCTATAATTAATATCATAAAAGACAACTAGTTAATACATGTAACTAATGGATAATAACTATTCTAACTAATTCTAGAACTAACAAATGTCATAAGTAATATAACTAATTTCAAGCATACATAAAATCTTAACTAACATGAAATCTATAAAAATCATTGAATAATCAAAGTATACGTATAAAATTCTATATATTAAAACCATTGAACCATCAAATAGGTTCATCATATATCAACAAATTATAGTCTACCATATGTTTAAATATATAAACAAAGTATAATGAAATTCAATCTAGAGATATCAAATAGGTCCTAACACAAGAAATAAGTATACATGTATTATACTTTTTAGACCAACTCAAGTGGTTCAGACCTTTCATGGAGAACTTGTAATATTCTCTCATGATCCTCACTATCTAGTCTCCACTTATGATGTCCACATTGAGATTTAACTGTATGGAGACAAATGAATGTGGCAACAACTAGGTGACTATATTGGAACACCTTATTGTCTGGTTTGTAATCAACAAAGTGAATACCATGTTGAATTACTTTGATTTGTTTGAAATATGTTCCCTCTAAAACAACTGAACCTGCAGGTCACAAATTTTAACAATATATAAATTTAAACAAATTCAATTTGAATTTTGTTAAAAGGTTGAAATTTAAAATTTACAAATTGAGTTCAATATATTGATGTAAACCATATACAAACCTATGGGGAACAACATTCCATCACTTTCTTTAGGTTCAAGTAACTTCATCCTCTCTACAGTACAACACAGTAAATAATAATCAACTCCTTCTACATTTCCACTCTCAGCAATCACTACAAAGACATCTCCTGGACAATAAATTTTTATATATACGTGTGTGAGATCTTAAAATAAATACTTAGTTCAATCTATAGATCTATCTATATCTATGATGTATACATGCAACTCAGGGTACCATATAATGTGAAATATATATATACTTACTAATTTTGACCAATCCCGAGATATGATCGTAATCAGTAGAAATCAAAGGAACATCATCGAATTTTTAATCTTCATCTCTATCAAATGTATCAGTAACAACTAGTGGCACTAGATTCCATGCACCTACATATCCATGATCTTGATTGATACATTCCTCATAATTGTCAGCAATGTAGTGACAACAAAAGCATGAGTAGTCCCTAGTGTTCAACATCCAATTGTGACAATTTGTACTCATAACTAAATGCAAAGATCACGTCTTTTATATCCTATTGCAACCGTGCATAAATTTTCTATCCACGCCTAAACAAATGCATATATAATTCATTCTATATAAATATAATTTGAATAAAAAATATCATTAAAATTTTAAACACTTTCAAATAATTAAAAAATGTGTGCATACCTTTTATCTCCCAAAATTTTCTATATGGCACTGCCTGAGTCAATCCTGATGACACGTCATTCTCATTTGGTGTGAAATGTGTCTTGCACCATTCAACCACATCATGTGCATTTTTTATATGCACTCCCTTATAATTCATTTGATACTTTCATATAGCACGTTTGATGCAAGCTCCAGCACCATCATGTTCACCTTTTCCATGTCCACTCTCCAAGAAACTCCAGACATGTGGTATGTTTTCATTACGATGATATCTACATAGTGCATAAAATGGTCTCGATGATTTAAATTGTGCAACACATCCATCTGACCAAACATAATGTTTATCAATTTTTATACCTCTTTCTTTCAAATTTGTAAAAAACATCTTGAAGCAGTGTTCCACATAATGAATGTCATGCTCTCTATCATCACTTATATAAAAATGATATTCCTTCTTGATGACTTGTGCTTCAAATGTGCTCTGAATACCATCCAAATCTAATTGTGCGTGTCGACAACACACATGTACCATAATAGTAATTTTCTCTGAAAAATAATATTCTGACTGAATTGCCTTTTGATGAACAAAAGAATAATTTTCTGCAAAATCAACAATTGATACAATAGTTCCAAGTGGGAAATTGTCTCTCAGTGTTTGAAATTGTTGTGCTTGCCACTTTGCAAAAAAAGCATGATGAGTGTAGGGTTGAATCATTTTTTTAAAATTTTCCATAAATACTCCAACATTTATCTCCTCTTCAACATATTCTAACCTTTTGGATTCTTTCCCAAATTTTGTTTCATTCTTTACATATTTGTAACTCTTGCAATTTACCATCTTTGTTACATCAATATTTTCAATTTTCAAAGGAAAAAGAGACAAATCGGCACATGTTTGGCATATTCCTTTTATGTAATTTATTTTTCCAGCTACATTGTCTCTTTTTTCACATAAAATGGATGAGATGAACTCACTTCATCTAGTAGGAGGAGCCTTTTCAAAACCATAAGTGTCTTCTACAAACTTTTGAAAAACTTGATAGTGGAGATCAAATTCAGTATGATAACGACAACAACAAGTTTCAAACACTTTGTTTGTCTTGATATAATATGGCTTCAATGTTCCAAAAAATGTTTTCCCAATCTCTATATTAGGATTTGAACTACAAAATGACACATACATTTCATGTTATGTTGTGTCCAACCAATGTTTCATATGATATTCATATTGATTAGCTAAAATTCTATGTCTGATAACATCTCTAGTGTTTGATGAAGGACGTGTATTATCATTCCAAAATGATGTGATCAAATTTTTTGTTCCTTCATCAATCCTATTAGAATGAGGAGCTCTACACATGATTTCCCAATTGCCTTCCAAGGTGCTATCATCCAAAAGTATTCTCTTATTAACATATCGTGATATTGTTTTCCTATTAAAACCAATGTGAGATGAAATTGAAGATATCTGTCTTTTTCATCCCATAGTGTTACCTACAATAGATGTCAACATAACTTTTCTTGGAATGGACTTATCTATAGTTTGAGATCACTTACGTAGCTGGTTCAAACCTTTCTTAAGATTTTCAATCATATCAGTTTGCATGTCAACAACTTTTCTCTTCTTTGATGATGTGTTTATACCCAATAATTTTAATGCCCCTTCCAAATTTTTGTCTATAAGTGTAAGTGAAAGCAATTGAGCTTGTTCAAGTGTTTCAAAATTATCAAATTTACCCAATATTTCTCTTTCTATCATTTTCATTGATCTCTTCTTAGTAAGACTTAATTGTTGAACATTAGCAAGTGATCTCAAAGTGTCCACATTCATTGTAAGTAAATGATCTAAGTTTCTATAACTAATATTTTTCTTTACACTTTGAGCTAAATTTAAAAGTTCATCCATACCAGTAGGTGCACGTGATGTTGACCCTTCTCCAACATCAATTGTATGACCCTCTCTAGGGAGTAATTCTGACCTTCTTCAATGTGCAATTCTTTGACTTGACTTGACCCTCCTACTTCAGCTTGTCTTTTGGCTTCTTTAGTTTTATGATAATATGTCAATGCAGCTTCACGATTTCTTTGTTCAGTACCGGGTGACCTTTTCTAGAAGATTTACTTTGGCTTCCCTTCTTGTTCCCCATTTCTTCGAGCAACAAAAATTCTTTCTTCAAAAAATACTACAAAAGTAATATTTTTCCTCTTCAAAATTATGTCTTTGAACAAATAGAAATATGGATCCTCCAAAAAATGCCTTCAATAATAGAAAATGTGAATTTATTAATTGCAATTTGATGTAAAATATAAATAATTTTTTTTACTTTTATACCATTTTAAAAAAATTTACAAAAAATATTTTACTAGCTGACTAGGGTACTTCGTACGAAGTACCCATGGGAAAAATCTTGGCAATGGCTTTTGGCCAAAATTTTCCCTCCAGGAGCTTCATGTGAGGGGTCTTTGCATGAAGACCCCCAGGTGGCTTTGTCCGAAGACCCTCTTCGGACGAAGCCAAACAAACAAAAATTTGCCCTCAAAAAACAACTTAACTGCAGAAAAATGGTCTTCTGGGGCCTGAAACAAGGACTAAACAAGATGATTTTTCCAAACAAATGATGTGAAAAGATGCTATTCGGAACAAGCTTTCTAATGAATATAATTTTAATACATATTGAGTTCATTATCACTTTTAAATATTACTTTAACTAAACATAGGTTGTTTGGTCATTCAACAACCTGTCTCTTCACGACTTTGGGAAAAATAGTAAATGATAAAAAAAAAATTATGAAAAATATGTAGGAAAAGTTTATTTGTGTTACCTTTCTATTAAAAAATAAAATAATTTTTTTTGATATAGACAGATCAAGTTAGAGCGATCCAAGTGACCTTATGTCTAGATTAAAATTACTCACTTTAAAACTTAATAAACTATGAAATATTGATCCAAAATGAATAAAACCAATTTCATCCTTTAGATATTGAAGTTAAAAATATAATCTTGAAATAATTACATCATTATCATATTTTAAAAATAAGTTATCCTAATCCAAGTGACAGTACCTCCTTAAAAACATAGTTTTTTCATGCAAACAACTTTTAGAAGGAGAAGGAAAAATGAATTTAAATGATTTTTTTTTAAAAAATATATATTTAAAAAATAGAAACAAAAATCTAAAAGACTCTAGTTTACATCGTCTTCAAATTCTTAATAGTTTTGCAGCAACAGGTGTTCGAAAGTGAAGTTTTTTCTCAAAATGGTGATCTCTGTGTCAAAGTTGGCCAAAAAGTGGGACACACTATTGTGGGACCACCCATTACTGGCATGTTCAATGATGCCATTGTATATTGTTTTCACTAAAATGACTGCATTCTACTGGTGTCGTGCCCTAGCCCATGGTTTAACTCCATTATTTGATGTTATTGGTGCTTGTGCTCAAGGATATCCATTTTTTTGAAATGTTGACTGTGATTATCAAATGGACAACCCATGAGCTTCTAGCTAGGCATCATTTGTATTGAAAGTTTAGGGAATCAAATGTATTTTATCGTTGATAGTTGAGACTTTGTTAAAATGAAATAGGACAAAGAACGATTTTGATTTAGTTTCTCTATTTTGATCTCTAAGTGGCTTACAACCCTAGAGAACTATATGTAGATTTATAAATGCAGTTGCAAGATATATAGTAGCTGATAATTCACAAGAAATCCATGCATCCAATTTGAATAGAAATTAATAAAAAGAAATAGGGTCCTCCAATGGCCCAATCATTCAGACCTTGACTGTCCCCTCAACCAGTGACCCTTCAAAACTGGGTTATCATGCAATCAGTGAGTGATCCTTCATTCTCCTGGTCTGCCCTGCATCCAAATATATTGGAAATACACAATACAATAATAAAAAGTCTTTCAAAATCCCCCTTCCCTCAAGGAACACTATCAACCATCCCTTCCACATAGCATTTCACTATTGTATGAGTGGATTGTGCAGGAACAATTAACATTAAACAAGGAGCAAACTCCTCAACACGTCTTTGTTGTAAACATGTCATTGATTTAGTTTTGTAAATTTGTTTTTTGTGTTAAATGCATTTAAATGGAACATTAAGCATAGTAATAATATGCTTAATCTATTAGTAATTGTAGATTAAATCCCCATAACACCTTTATCAGTTTAGCATGTTATTATAAGATACTAAAGAAGACCTACTATTTGTCAAAGAAATCTTCATTGTCCTCCACAATGAAGACAATGAAGATTGAACTCCTACCCCACAAAAAATAACATTGTAATAATAATAAGATATAATATAGTGTTAGAATAAACTTTGAACAAAGACATGTAATTCTTAAGTTAATGATCTAAAAAGTTGCAAATATAGGAATTGAAAAAGAAGATAGTGCCAAGAAACATTTTCACAAATATGAAACATGAGGAAAAGTAATAACATTAACAATGACAAGATTCACAACATTAAATTTTACCTATGGATGAGTTTTTGCAGTGGGTTTCCCAGCATCAAATATATTTTGAGTTTCATTTGAGCTATAACTAAGAGTATCATGTGGAATAGACCCTAAACTTTGAAAGCGTGCTCCAGCCTGGCAATTCAAAATTTAATCTAGGCAAGCATCAGTAAGTGAAATAAATTATAGACATCAACATCAACATCATCATAATCATTCGAAATAAACTTTAAAGACATATTTTGGATAGTATTATGTTTCTTGAAAGTTTTTGTGATGCTTCTAAACTTTAAAGACATATTTTATGGCTTAATGATAACATAGATTAGTGTTTTATTTTCTGATGGAATGTTGTTGATCATTCATGGTCTTGAAGAAAATTTTGATTGTTTTGATTCTGCTGTCTTGATGTTGTTTCTCAATGTGATATAGACTGACCACAAGATGGTTCAGTTGGTCCTCTCTTTCTATTTAATCATTTGTCTTCTTCATGGTGTAAGTGTCAATAGGTTATAAGCCAACTAGCATGTCATACCCCCACTTCTGAAAATCCTCACAACATGCAAATCATAGCCAAAGACTTGGGTGATCAGCATACACACATAAAGATTACCCTTTAGGAAACAATGATCATTAATATTCATTAATGGCGGGCAGTGATTCCTTGGTAATAAAGGCATTGACAACATTCATCATCTTAACCAAGTCATGGTTGGTGATCCTTGAAATAGCACAATTAGTAAAAGGAAATAACAACATAACATAATTTGGAGTGAGGAAGAAGGAAAATTGGAAAACAAAATATGGAATAATCAGCTTGGAATTAGAGAAGAATTCAGAAATAAACTTGAATTAGAAAAAAGCCAAGTTATTTGGTTCTTTGTTTGAGGCTGGGTTCTAGTTCTACTTTTGTTCTCCTCTAGGTTCAACTTGGGTTCCTTTGGTAGGAACTTGGATGCCTGGGTCAATCCCGGGTGCACCTGCAGTATTTTATTCATAATTTTATAGGATAACTCATTATTATGGTAACATGGGTATGACCACACTCCATGCCTTATAATGGTACCCAACATGGAGTGTGGTTCAAATGAAGTTGAACCAAATACTGACCGTGATGGCTATGATCATGATGAAGATGAATATGAATATTAAATCTAAAATATGGCTTGTAATTTGAATTTTCATTGTGAATGAAGAAACTATAGATTCAAGTTGACTCACTCTATGTTGTAGTATATTTGTTCCCTAGATCTACCATATTATATATTTGTAGCCTATAAGGGACATCTTCTTCTCATCCATGTATTAGATCTTGGTGAGAGTTCTTAGGAGAAAGACAAGATGTCAGTGGGAGATGGAGAAATCAATCTCAGAACACCACTTGAAGCCTTGCAATGTTGAGAGTGGTATAAACGCTAAACTTGAGACCCTATATAAGGGAAAAACTTATTGAGCTTCACTTTGTTTAGAGAATAGTTTTATATTTTGTACTAAACAGGGCCAACCACGTGAAGGTGGAAGCTCATTTGTCCCCACCCCCCCCCCCCCCTAACATCACTCTAATTTCACCATTAACATCTAACATTCATTCATTATTTCATCCATTAATAAAATGTAACATTCATTAATTATCACATGATAACATTCATTAACACATTAATAAAATGTGACATTCATTAATTATCACACGATAACATTCATTAACACATTATAAAATTTATGAACATTCAATACAACATAATTAAATTCATTGGCATATAAAAATCAGTCATTATCAATTAAGGTGCATAGATGAAAATCATTTCTTTTTTTATTTTGATTTCTAGTTTTTAAGAAGTAATCATTAAGAGGAGTATTGATATCATCATGATGATCATCTACCCTTGCATTAGATCTCAATGCACACCTAGTTCTCTATTGATGCAAAGGGGGTTTATCTACAATAACATATAAACGGGTTAAATTAAAAACATTTTATTATAATTAAAAACATTAAAAACATTTTAAAGTATTTCAGTAATTTACAGGCCATAATCATATAGGTCTTTACTTGATCTAGTCACATCATCAAAATCGAGGTCAGTTTGTTTGGCCTTGGCCTCAACCTCAACTTGCTCATTAACAATGACCTCTACACTCTCTACAACTGCAATACAAATTGTTACATTAATCCAAACAAAAATTGCAATTAAATTTGTATTACTACACCAATAAATTTAAGATGTTTACTTGTATTACTATGATGCACATCCTCATTGTTATCAACATGCATAGGTTGTGTATGACAAGAATCGGCAAGTTGCATTTCAATTTCATACACATTCATGTTATCATTGTTTTCTTACTTAAAACAAATTTACTCACTTTATGTTGGAACTTAACATCAAATAAACTAATTGGTAAATAATTAAATTTTGGTGTAGGAGCAACCTTCTAAGGGTTTCCACAGTCACATTTTGGTGCGTGTTGAACTTCAGAAATGAAGCATGTAATTAAAATAAGAGTTTGGCTTAGTGTGTGTGTCTAGGCCTAGGCTAGGTCCTAGAAGTTCAGTTGGTTCTTGATGTAAATGGCACAATGACTCAGGGCATGATGTCATCTTGAGGTCTTTGATCTACCATGTTAGTAGGAGTCTAGGGTCAGGTGTTTGGTTGAGGTATGAGCACATGTGTTTCTTAGGAGGACCTAAAAATTGGTCATTTGGTAGTGTAAGAGCAAAGATGCTCAAGCAACAAAAAGTTGCTCAAAAGTTGCTTAGCAACTTTTCCTTTGAGGTTTATAACCTTTGCCTAAATGGCTAAAAGCCTTAACCTAACACTCATCTGAAGGATAAGGTTATATATGACCTGACAAACCCTAATATAGAGGTTGGATATCATTTTGTACAGTTCTATATGGAAAGACCAGTCTGAACTGAGAATTATGTGTAACAGTCAGGCTATTCGGCTTGATTGGATGTGAATAGAGAGGAATTTTTGGTGATTTTTGTAGGGAGATTTGTTTTGTGTTTTTTTTTATTTCATCTATGTGATTGTAGGTTAATTCTTCCAAGTTTTGTATTTAGTTTTGTTCATTTCTCTATTTTAGATAGTTCTCTGCCATTTTGGAGAGATTGTGAAATGTAGGGCTGTTACTCCTGTTTCCACCGTGGCCACACCATGGTAACTTGGAATCTAAAAGTATAGACCCTAACCTATATAAATATGTCATCAAGTCCCTAGAGTGTGTGTGCACCTATTTGTTTGACCAAGCCCTAGGCGAGCTAAGGCAATGCCCGTTTAGGAGCGGTCAACAATACAAGTGCTCTAGAAGATAGAGGAAAGAGTTTCAAAGAAATCCCTTTGGAGGGAGTCAAGGGAAATGTATGAAGACAATATGTTGTGGAGGGTAGAGCTTGAGAAATCCAAGAAGGTTGTTGTAGAAAGCCAAATAGTTCAGTGACTCAGTGAGGCCTAAAAAGCCCTTAAAACCCTCAATCTTGGTTTAGGCATTGTACGGCCTATTGGTGACTTAAAACCCCAAAAATCCTTAAGGAATATGAAAATGAGTGGGTGTTACTTAAGAACTCTAGCCTTGGTACTATGAAGAGAGGGTGTCAAAAACCCTATAAACCCAGAAGGAGGCCTAATTAGGGCTCTTCCTTGTAGCCCTGTTTTGGGAAGGAAGTATGAAATCGGGTGGTAACCCAACCTCACTAATGCCTTGGAGATTATTAAAATGTCCCAAAAACACCTTGGAACACATCAATTTCTCTATCAGAGCTTGGGAAGGTAACTAAACCCTAAAAGACCCTTATAAACCTATGTAAGGGATGGTGCTAGGAAGAAGTACTTGAAAGATTGCAAGTAGATGAAGCTATACTTGGTGGTCAGGTTAGGCTAGGTTAGGGGACTCTTGAGAAGAGGGAATTCCTATAGACCTCAGTAGGTGTCAGGAGAACACTAGGATCCTAGTTGAGGGTCAGAGGCATATACTAGCTAGTATATCCTAACCTCCCCATCAGATTGGTATCAAAGCCTCTTAAGGCTTGGGAAGTGGACAGTGGATGTTTCAACCTACAGAAGATTATGGTGGATCATCACACAAGAAGAAAATGGTGACTAGTGTAGAGCTTGCTAAGAAGGTGGAAGATCAGGAGGAAGCTAATAGACTCCTGGAAGAAAGATTGACTCTTCGATGATGTCCAAGAAAAGGCAGATAAGGTGAAAGATAGGATGGAGGAGAAGGATGCCAAAGAGAAAGAGAAGACCATTGATGATGATGTGCCCACTCCTAATCCTCCAATCCAAGATGAAAAATTTCTAAAAGCTTTGATGGCTATCACCAGCAAGGCACTTGAAGGTGTCCCATTACTTATAGGCAAGATGGATATAGAGCTTGTGATACAATGGATTGAAGGCATGGAGAATCACTTTGAATGTGAAGAGATTTTAGAGGCACACAAGGTCAAAGTGGCCAAATCTAGGTTGAGAGGTCAAGCTTTAACCTGGTGGAACTACCTACAAGAAGAAAGGGAGAAAGAGGGAAAGAACCCAATCTCCAATTATAAAGCAATGGTCAACAAAGTGATGGAAGCATACCTACCTGTTGATTATGAGATCCAGCAGCATAGGAGGAGATTGAATCTCAGATAGAAGGAGATGGATGTAGCCACCTACACTGAAGAGTTTCACAAGTTGAGCTTGAGATCTAAAGTGAAGGAGGAGGAAAGCATCAAGGTGGCAAGGTACCTAAGTGGTCTAAAATGGAGCATAGGAGAGGAGATGAGTTTGTTCACTCCCACCATAGTTCTTGGGTGTCAACATATGGCACAAAAACTTGAAGATAAGCAAAGAAGGAAGCGGGAACCTAACTCAAAGAATAGAGGCAGAGGTAGAGACTCTAGAGGGGGTTAAAGAGGAGGTTCTAGTGGAAGAGGTGGTGACTTAAGAAGCCAAGGGGAGAGAAGGCTTTTGGAAAAAAATTTAGAAATCAGTACAAGAGGATCTTTTGGTAGAGGAAGAAGTTCTCAAGGAAATATAGGAAGAGGTGTAGGAAGAAGTAGCTCCTACTTTGCCACAATGAAATGTTATCAATGTGGGCAGCTTGGGAACCCTACTTATAGGTGTCCTGACAAGCCATCAAACTCAAGCAATGAAAAGAGGGTAGCCTATACGCAAGAAGATAACAACAGCTCATGTACTAATGAGGTCAGCAAACTAGAATTAGAAATGGCTTAAAACTTAATGTTTAGAAGAGTACTCGTAAGGCAACCTAACCAAGGTGAACCCAAGTAGAGGAGAGCTCTTTTTAGAGTTAGATGCAAGATACAAGGCAAAGTTTGCAAATTTATAGTGGATTTAGGGTCCATTGATAACATCATAGTAGAGGAAGAAGCAAAGAAGCTCAAACTTACAAAGGTTCCCCATGCAAACCCCTACAAGGTGACTTGGTTGAATCAAGAGCAGATTGTGCTAGTAAATGAGTAGACATGGGTGGAGTTTTCAATTGGAGTCTATAAGGAAAAATTGCTTTGTGATTTCCTGCCCATGGATGCATGCCATCTCTTATTGGGTGGACCCTGGCAATTTGATAGGAAGGTGATATATGATGGAGAGGAGAACTCCATTTCTTTCAAGAAAGATGGAAGAACATTCAAGATTCAGTCCATAATAGAGAATGAAGAAGGTACTTCTAAAACACCTAGTGTGTTGCTTAGCAGTGGTAAGGAGCTCCTACATGCACTACATGATGAGGAGACAATAGGATGTGCTATCATGGTGAAGCCAAAGGAGGATGACAAGAAGTTGCAGGAAGAAACACCATTGGAAGTGCAACAAATGTTAAAAGAATTCAGAGACATTGTGAGTGATGGAACCCTTGCAACACTACCTCCAAGAAGGGCCATAAGTCATCAAATAGACTTTGTACCTAGTGCATCTCTCCCTAACAAAGCAGCCTACAAGCTTACCCCTAATCAAAATAAGGAAGTGGCAAGACAAGTGCAAGAACTATTGGATCAAGGACTAATTAAGAAGAGTATTAGTCCATGTGCAGTTCTTGTGGTCTTAGGATCCAAGAAAGGAGGAAAATGGAGACTTTACACAAATTCAAGGGCCATCAATAGAATCAATATCAGGTATAGGTTCCCAATTCTAAGAATAGAAGATTTGATGGATTTCTTAGGAGGTGCTATGTATTTCACTAAGTTGGATCTAAAAAGTGGTTATCACCAAATTATAATCAAGGAGGGTGATGAGTGGAAGACCACTTTTAAAACCATAGATGGATTGTATGAATGTCTTGTGATGCCATTTGGGCTTACCAATGCCCCAAGAACCTTCATGAGGTTGATGAATGAGGTCTTGAAGGACTTCACAGGTAGATTTTTAGTGGTGTATTTAGATGATATACTCATCTATAGAAAAACCAAAGTAGAACATCTTGAGCATTTGAGGCTGGTTATGAAGAAGCTACATGAGGAGCAATTGGATATCAACCTAGAGAAGTGTGAGTTTATGTAGTAAGAGCTGGTTTACTTAGGATTTGTGATGTCCAAGGGTACTCTGAAAATGGACCCAAGCTAGATGGAGGCAATCTTGAATTGGCCTACCCCTAAAACAGGGACTGAAGTTAGAAGTTTTCATGGGTTAGCCCAATTTTATAGAAAGTTTGTGAGAAAATTTAGTGGGATTTGTGCACCAGTGCTAGACACCATCAAGGGAGGACTGAAAACCAAGTTCAAGTGGACTGAGGTAGCTGAGAAAGCATTTCAAACATTGAAGCAAGAGGTAGCTACCAAACCTATCTTACTCTTACCTACTTTTGATAAGTTGTTCACAATTGAATGTGATGCAAGTGGTGCAGTAGTAGGGGGTGTATTGAGCTAAGAAGGAAGGCCTATGGCATTCTTAAGTGAGAAACTCAATGAGGCAAAGAAAAAGTATTCAGCTTATGACTTAGAATTGTATGCATTAGTACAATCCCTCAAGAAGTGGAGACATTACCTCTTGCCAAAAGAATTTGTTGTATTTACTGATAATCAAACCTTGAGCTATATAAATACTCAAGAGAAGCTTACCAATAGTCATTTGAAGTGGATGGATTATCTCCAATCCTTTACCTTCACAATCAAACACAAGAAGGGGCAACTCAACAAGATAGCAGATGCCTTGAGTAGAAAGCTTTTGACTGTCCAAGAAGTACAGCTGCAAAGCATTGGAATATTAGGTTTCAAAGACTTATATGAGGAGGATGAAGACTTCTCACAAGCCTAAAAGGTGTGGCAAGAGTTTGAGAGCCATTTCCATGGTGAGTTTGTAGATTATACCCTTCAAAATGGATTGTTGTTCAAAGGTAATCAGCTATGTGTACCTAGAGGATCCATGAGGGAAAATCTAATTCAAGAGAAGCATAATGGAAATCTAAGTGGACATTTCAGCATAAATAAGACATTGGAGTTGGTGCAATGATACTATTTTTGGCCTAAGCTAGCAAGGGATGTGAGAAGATATGTAGAGAAATGTGGAGTGTGTCAAAGAGCTAAAGGAAGTTCAAGCAATGTAGGACTCTATCAACCTTTGCCAATTCCAAATAGGCCTTGGGAGTGTGTCAACATGGAATTTGTGGTTGGACTCCCTAAAACCAAATCAGGTATGGATAGCATCTATGTTGTAGTAGACAGGTTCTCTAAAATGAGTCATTTCATTCCATGTCAAACTACTCATGATGCATTTTATGTAGCACATCTCTTCTTCAAAGAGATAGTTAGGATTCATGGACTCCCTCTAAGTATTGTGTCTGATAGAGATAGAAAGTTCATGGGTCATTTTTGGCAAACCTTATGGAAAAGGTTGGGAACTAATCTCTCTTTTAGTTCAGCATACCATCCTCAAACTGATGGTCAAACTGAAATCATAAATAGGGTGCTTGGCAACTTGCTAAGGTGCTTGAAAAAGGAGTATGGGTACACTTGGGATCTTGTTATATCTCAGGCTGAATATGTTTATAATGACAGTGTAAATAGGACCACTGGGAGAAGTCCTTTTGAGATTTTATATGGAAGACACCCTAGAGGAGTGTGTGAGTTAAGGGACTTAGGTTCTATGGAGATAAAAAGTGGAAAAGATGAAGATTTCACTCAAACCATCAAGGAGGTTCAAGAGCAGGTGAAGAAAACCATTATGGAGTCCACTCATAAACTCAAAGCTAAAGTGGATGAAAAAAAGAAAGAAGTACAATTTTAGATTGGGGACTATGTCATGGTCCATCTTAACAAAGAAAGGATGCAGAAGGGCATGCCCACCAAGCTACAAATGAGGAGAGTAGGCCCAAGTAAGATTTTAGCCAAATATGGAGAGAATGCCTATAAAGTGGACTTGCCATCAGACTTAGCCATTTCACCAATGTTTAATGTTGCAGACCTGGTCATGTTCAAAGGAGACATCAAACAACAAGGTATGGATCCACCAAAGGTGCTGCAAGACATAGACACCAATGCAATGCCCAAGAAGAAGCCAACCAAACCAGAGAAGATATTAGAATCCAGAGTGAAGAACACTACTAGACATTAAGTTTACATGGAGCATCTGATCAAATGGATGAATCAGCCTGAATCTGAAGCCACCTGGATTGAGGAAGGATAGTTCAAGAAGTTTGGAGTTAACCTGGCTCTTCTTGACCCCAAAGTGCCTTAGTTTGTGTTGTGGGGGAGTATGGTGTAGGAGAACCCTTCTAAGGGCTCCCACCATCACATTTTGGTGTGTGTTGAACTTTAGAAATGAAGCAAGTAATTAAAATAAGAGTTTGGCTCAATGCGTGTGTCTAGGCCTAAGCTAGGTCCTAGAAGTTCAGTTGGTTCTTGATGTAAATGACACAATGACTTAGGGCATGATGTCATCTTGAGGTCTTTGAGCTGCCATGTTAGTAGGAGTCTAGGGTCAGGTGTTTGGTTTAGGTATGAGCACATGGGTGCCTTAGGAGGACCTAAAAATTGGTCATTTGGTAGTGTAAGAGCAAAGATGCTCAAGCAACAAAAAATTGCTCAAAAGTTTCTAGTAACTTTTCCTTTAAAGTTTATAACCTTTTCCTAAATATCTAAAAGCCCTAACCTAACACTCATCCTGAGGAGAAGGTTATATATGACCTAAAAATCCCTAATATAGAGGTTGGATATCATTTTGTACAGTTCTGTACGTAAAGACCAGTTTGAACTGAGAATTCTGTGTAAGAGTCAAGCTATTTTCCTTGATTGGATAGGAATTTTTGGTGATTGTTGTAAGGATATTTGTTTTTTGTGTTTTTTATTTCATGTGTATGATTGTGGGTTAATTCTTCCAAGTTTTGTATTTAGTTTTGTTCATTTCTCTATTTTAGATATTTCTCTGCTAGTTTGGAGAGATTATGAAATGTAGGGTTGTTACTCCTATTTCCACCATGGCTACACCATGGTACCTTGGTATCTATAATTATAGACCCTACCCTATGTAAATATGTGAATAGGGCCATGGAGTGTGTGTGCACCTATTTTTTTGACCAAGCCCTAGGCAAGTTAAGGCAATGCCCAGTTAGGAGCGGTGAATAGTACAAGTACTCTAGAAGACAAAGGAAAGAGTTTCAAAGAAAGCCCTTTGGAGGGAGTCAAGTGACATGTATGAAGACAATATGATATGGAGGAGAGAGCTTGAGAAATCCAAGAAGGTTGTTGTAGAAAGCCAAATAGTTCAGTGACTCAGTGAGGCCTAAAAAGCCCTTAAAACCCTCAATCTTGGTTCAGGCATTGTATGACCTGTTGGTGACTTTAAACTCCAAAAATACTTGAGGAATATGCAAATGAGTGGGAGTTACTTAAGAACTCTAGCCTTGGTACTGTGAAGAGAGGGTGTCAAAAACCCTATAAACCTGGAAGGAGGCCTAATTAGGTCTCTTCCTTGTAGCCCTATTTTGGGAAGGAAGTATGAAATTAGGTGGTAACCCAACCTCACTAATGCCTTGAAGATGATTCAAATGTCCCAAAAACACCTTGGAACACATCAATTTCTCTGTCAGAGCTTGGGAAGGTAACTGAACCCTAAAAGACCCTTATAAACCTATGTAAGGGATGGTGCTAGGAAGAAGTACTTGAAAGATTGCAAATAGATGAAGCTATACTTGGTGGTGAGGTTAGGCTAGGTCAGGGGACTCTTGAGAAGAGGGAAGTCCTATATACCTTAGTAGGTGTCAGGAGAACACCAGGATCCTAGTTGAGGGTCAGAGGCATAGACTAGCTAGTCTATCCTAACCTTCCCATCAAATTTGAGGTAGTATGCTTGTGCACTGAAAAAGGTTGTTGGTTGTCTTTTATTTCTACTTCAGGTTTACACTATGATTGACAAACTAATTTCATTGACTCTATCACCACTCTAAAGTCTACAAGGAAAAGGGCCAATTAACAAGGATCAATAAGGATCCTCCTACACTTTGAGCCTAGATGGTCAGGCGGGTGTACCCTTTATTCACTTCTTGAAAGGAATCACTAAATATTATGCATTTATAACATTTACAAACTAATTTTAAAGATTTTATCATTTAAATGTGTGATTGATGATGATGAACTACTTCTAGAGAATGGATCAGTTCCTTAACCTAGGGCATAGAGTCACTCAATAACATATATCAATTGAAAATCCTAACTCAAACACTCTTGAACTTAGAATAAGTGTTTTGCCTATTATCCTCTCACTCCCAAACCTGATCATCAAATTCCTATGCAACCATGAACTCACTGAAACTACCTTAAAGACTTTAATCCTAACTTTGTTAGGAACTCAAAGATAATTCCACAATATTCTTTGTCTACCATATGCTAACTCACTTTGTGACATTAACATATATGAGCCGAAGATGAAAACAAGAAGAC
Source organism: Chamaecyparis obtusa (assembly GCA_027943335.1). NCBI lineage: Eukaryota > Viridiplantae > Streptophyta > Pinopsida > Cupressales > Cupressaceae > Chamaecyparis > Chamaecyparis obtusa. The sequence goes on from BSBK01008037.1 coordinate 524,125, forward strand.
AAACATAAATCTAAGATTGAAATTCAAGTGTATTCTCATTAAAATTTGCAGAATCTATACATTACCAAAACAACATAATGCTAGGAAACAAACCCAAAATCTAGGCTCTCCTTGTTCAATCTTTTACATTGACTATCAACATAACATCACAACAACCTTTGGGACCAAAAGACTTGGAACCCCTACAAAATCAAAACTACAATAATATATACCACTAGTCATCTTGGAATCCCAAAAAGTCAGGATGCAACAAGCTACGAATGACTGAGGTAAGGGTTAGGGTTTTCACCCACCAAACCAACCAAATTCAATCAGAATTTACTACACGAGAGGAAAACCAAGCAGCCTAGAGAAAATAGATCCCAGAATGATCTTCATCAATGAGAAATCTCCTAATTTGTACTGAGGAGCATGAATCCACCATGTTAACCAGTCTAATCAACCACCTGCAACATGCCTCGAGCAACATTTTGTTCATTCTTTCATGGTACATTACCTCTACAATCAATCATGAAACTCTGCAACTATTGACAAAATCATTTATACCAAATCTAGCTACTCCAGCATTAAAAACTAGTCCTCTGGTGGTTGAAAAACCCTTAAAATATTCAAATCTAGAAGAAAATAGCTACATCATGGCACGAGATAGAAAATCAATGGTCAACATTCAAATCTAGACTATCTTTATATCATGACCATCAGATCTATTCATTTTACCTGGGCTCATAGCTTAACTCTACAAGAATCCTAGTTTACATTTTTCCCTTTAGTCACAGCATCACTAGACATTCTTCTTTAACCTTAGTTACCTCAGTGATTACGCGACTAAGACCAAATTCTCACATTTTCCAAACACCATGGAATATTCAGACTTCATTGGGAGATCACTCGACCAAAGAAAAATCATAGTCACTTAATAGAAAAGAATATTCGGTTCGGGTTACATGACTTAGAGACTTAGCTCATAAACCTGGGCCTACCTGGACTCATGGCACCTTGTGATTTTCCCATCCATACACATCATCAGTATCTCAACTAATGGGAAACATGCATGTTAGCACCTCCTGGTAGAAAGTCCCACAACCCTTTGGCATCAAATCAGATGGTGGGTGCATGATCACAAGGGGAAAGAATATTCCTTGCAATCAAGCACCAACCATCAATTAAAATTATTTGATTGGAGGCCCCACCTAGCATCTCATCCACCCTCCACACTAGCCAATCAAAACACAACAAATCTACAACACCTGGCACCCAATATGACTTGGCAATTCAGACCCACCTGTCAGTAGCCACTACCTCGCAGAAGATCGTACAAACATTGCTATACCGCAAGGCTAAACTTCATGCATCTTATATCAATGGTATAATGAAAACCGCGAGATGAGTCTGAGCTTTAACCTCACCTCACAAGCTAAAGGCCTTGGGCCCACTAACAACTGCCAACTCAATACCCCATGTTTTAACCTAACCAATAGAAAACTGACACCTCAGCTCCATCTAACTATATATCCAATTGTAATCTCTCTTTATTTGACTCGCTACAAGTTTTAACTCTAAGCATTTAGTGAACACGTGATTGAAATGCATCCTCCAAGTTGCGAAACACTTTTCCTAACCATGGTTACATCTGGAGAACACATGATAGCCTTCATTCACCAAGTCACCAAATAAATTAGAACCATGCCATCAAATTATGAGGATGGGTGAACAAAGGGAAAAAGTATTTTTATCAATCCTGTGAAGCCCAAAATATCAAATCCGCTAAGCTTAGAGAACCACAAACATAAAACACAGTCATTGGTTCACTAGATGACATGAGACTTGACTGCCTAATTTTGAGAACAAAAGAAAACCACCACGCCAGGTCGCTAGATGTTAATAGGGAACCACCAGGAAAATAATAGATCACGCGACCAATGTAATCGCCCAATCGCCGAATAAAAGTGCAAACTTCCAAAGGACCTAGAGAACGAGCGACTGACTGTATTCACTAAATCATTGAATGATAAAGAGACATGAAACATTATTAAGAGATTTAGAAAACACCAAGAAGGAAATAGTCATGTGCTTACAAGGAAAATTAAGTGGCCTGAAAAAAGTAATGAAGAATTAGAACAAGGCATGGGTGATTTAGGGTTTCTCTTCAACGGCTATAAATTTGAAAATTTGAACCAGGGTTTAAGGCCAGAGACAGAGAGAAACATGCAGGGGCCCGGGAAAAAATCAATACAACCATGAAAAATATTTCATATGATAACTATGGCTCTATCTGGGGATGATTGGTAACCTATGCCCATGCAAGAATTCAAAAACTCTAGGTGAAGCAGACCACCTACTAGACAAAAACAAGGGAGAGCATAGGATAAAACCCTACAAACTAACTGAAAGAAAACACACTTATGTAAAAACCTAGCTACTGTTCATGGAAAGAATGATACCTTCAATTGAAGTATTTCTTCAAGAATTTTCCATGAATAGGCAATTCCTAAATATCACCATTTAGTTCCTTAACAATGTAAGAATCATGGCCCCCTTTTTCATAAATTAGATATGGCCCCAACCAGATTGGATCAAATTTTCCATGTTTTCCTTTATCCTCCAATCTAGCATTCCAAATCAATACAAAGTCATTTGGTTCAAACTTCCTTTCAACATCCTTCTTGTCATACAAATCCTTAACTTGTAACTACAACTTGGCATTTCTTGAAACTGATTCTCTTCTAGTTTCATCTAGCCTGATGAGGTCTTCAATTCTCAATTACATTTCATCACCTATATCAACATCATACAACTAAACAAACTTATACATTTCCAATAAGTTGTTTTGAGGTATCCTTGCATGTATCCCATACACTAAATCAAATGGTTCACAACCAATTGCCTTCTTCACAGTTACCCTGTCAGCCCATATAGCTAATGGTAACTTTGAATTCCATGCTCTTTTATTCTTATCAAGGATCCTCTTGAGGATTTTCATCAAACTTTTATTAGATGATTCTACTTTTCCATTTCCCTATGGATGATATGGTGAGGAGTATGACATCTGGATTCCAAAACCTTGATAGAATTCTTTATACTTAGTAGACCTGAAGCACATTGCATTATCACTGACTATCCTTTCAGGGAAACCAAACCTTGTAACAATATTATTTAAGAGAAAATCAATCACCACCTTACTAGTTGCATTTTTTGTAGGGATAGCCTCTGCCCACTTAGTGAAATAATCAGTAGCAACTAAGATCCAAGAGTGTCCTCCACTAGACTTGTTTGGTATTTCTCCTATAAAATCTATTCCCCACTATTGGAAAGGAGCCTGAACTTCTACTGGCATCAAGGGCACATTGCCTAAAAATTTAAGCTTACCAGAGAATCTTTGCCAAGTATCTCACCTCCTTACCAATTGCTCTACATCCTTGAAGATTGTGGGCCACCAGAATCCTACTCTCAAGATTTTTTGAGTAGTGGTTTTACCCATGTAATGTCCTCCACAAACTCCCTCATGCATTTCTTTTAACAACTTGTCATCCTGATTTTCATCAACACATTTCAAAAGTATGCAATCTAGATTTTTCCTATACAATTTACATTTTACAATCACATACTTGATGGCTTGTAGCTTCAAATTCCTCCTCTTATTATCATCCATCCCTACTGGGCACTTCATATTTCTTAGGCAGAGGATAATATCTTGATACCAAATACAATCATCCATATCACAAGTATAATCAATTTTAGTCTAGTTTATCTAACTTGCATCAAGATTGGATTGAGCCATCAGTTTTGAAAATCCTTGTCCTCTAACCAATTTGGTAATATGGATGTCAATATTGAATTCTTGAATTCTATTTATCCATCTACATCTCCTTCTAGACACCTCTTGCTATGAAAAGATATCTTTTACTGTAGCACTAGGCACAAAAGCAATCACAATTGCTCCCATCAGATAGCATCTAAAAGCCTTGATAGCCTTCACCAATGCATATGCTTGTTTTTCATTGATATCATATTTCAGTTCAACAACCTACAAAGATTTACTAAAAAATGCAATAGGCTGCTCATAGCCCTCATTATTTTTCTACAACAATACTGTAGCAATAGTATGAAAAGATGCAAAAGAAAAGATATGCATTGGGATATTGTAATCAGGTGCCTTAAGCATAGGTGCATCTTTGATAGCCTCCTTGATATTCTTGAAAGCTTCATTAGGCTCACCTTCCCACTTGATCTCTGATCCTTTCTTCAACATCTTGGATATTGGCCTAGTAACTTCAGCAAAATTTGTAACAAATCTTCTCAGGAAATTCACTTGGCCAAAGAAATATTGAATTCCTTTAACATTTTTTGGCTTAGGGATTTTTTAAATAGATGCCACTCTTTCTGGATCAATTCTTACTCCTTGCTTCCCAGCTAGGTGGCCAAGCAACTTACCCTCAGTGACACCAAATGCACATTTCCTTGGATTTAATGAAATGCCATATTCCAAAGCCCTCACAAATATTTTTTCTAGATGAGTACAATGGTCTTCTTCCTTGTTAGAATAGGCATTTAAATCATCTTGATAGACAATAAGGAAATCATCTATGAAATCTACAAAGGCAACATCCATTGCCCTCTAAAAAGTTGACCAACATTTGTGAGACCAAAAGGCATTCTCACATAAACATATGTCCCCCAAGGTGTAGTAAAATCTATCTTAAAATGTTTTGATTCTTTTACAATTACCTAATTATAACCAGAGAAACCATCCATCATAGACATTAATTTAGATCTGGTCACTCTTTGCAGCATAGCCTCCATATTAGGCAGACAATAGTTATCCTTTAGAGAAGAGACATTTAGATTTCTGAAATCCACACATAGTCTGATGTCTCCATTTTTCTTCCTGACAGGGACCAAATTTGACACCCAAGAAGAGTGCTTAATGGGCTTGATAATTCCAGCATCTCTCAGCTTCATTAACTCTTCTTGCATTTTAGGTGCCAAAGTAGGATTTATAGGCCTTTGCTTCTGCCTAAAGGGTTTGGCATCTTCTTTCAAAGGAATAATATGCTAGAACAAGTCTTCTCTATAAACCTTTAGGTCATCATACGACCATGCAAAAACATGCCTAAATTTTCTCAGTAACTCAATCAAGGAATTCCTTACCTTGTGAGACATCTCTCTACCAATGTAGACCTTTTGAACTCTATCCTGGTTATCAAATACATTTTCTAGAACAAAAAGTCCCTTGGGAACCTTGTTAGTTTTAAGTTGCAGAACTTCATTACCAAGGACAAATTCTTTTCCTTCTGCAGTCTCAACCAAGGCTGAACAATCTAACTCCTGACCATGATATTGGTCTTCACAATTCATAAATCTCAAGATATCCTGGTCATCTTCAAAAACTTGCCAGTTCTCAACATTATCTGGTATACTAGGCCTAGTCTGAATTTCAACTTTAGAGAGGCCAGCAAAAGTAATATCACCAGGATTAATTTCTATATTGGCTAACAAATCAGCCATCTTATTATTACTTCTATCCTTCCATGCAATATTGAAGGCATCAAAATGCTCAATCATATCCCACACAACATTCCTATATTTCTTCAAACTTTTGTTCTTTGAAGCATACACTAATCTTATTTGGGACACCACTAACTCAGAGTCCCCAATAACTTTTATACATTTAATTCCATGCTTGTGTGTCAATCTCAATCCTAGCAATAATGCTTCATACTCTGCTATATTATTGGTACAAGTGAAATTCAATGTGAAAGAAAAATTGTAAGTGTTCCCACTAGGAGATATGAGTAAAATACCTGCTCCTTCTCCATCTTTGTAGCTAGTTCATCAAAGTACATCACCCACAAATAACCCTTCACAGACATAGAACCTATCTCTTCAGCAATACATGGCAATACAAGCTCTTTCTCAAGTACAGTGATCTCAGCTCTAAAAGCATTGACATCAGTATCTACAAAGCAGGTAATCTCATTATCAATATTCTTTTCAATCATATAAGTTACCCTTGGTTCTCTTTCAATCCTAATAAACTGATCATCAATCTTGAAAGTTGCAAAAGACAAATCACACTGCAAACTTCCACCCATGGAAGCACTCCATTTTCTAGATAAAAACATGCCATAATGAGGTGGAATGTCTACTACTAACACACTCATAGTTAGTTCTTTCTCTGGATAGGCTGCCAATCTGTATGGCATTTCATTTATAGTCCCAATGACTAATACTTCTCTCTGATCCATTGCACAACATCTGCCTTGATTTGTATCAACTTTGAGGCCTAACTTTTCCATAATTTTGAAAGGCATAATAGTATTGAAAGCATCATAATCAATTATACAATTTCTTAATCTCATTCCATTCACAATGATAGTTAAGAAGAATGGATCTATGTTTTCAAGGCTAGCATTGATAGAAATATCCAAATATATAGGTGGTATGTGAGATACCAATCCTTGGACCTCCACTTCTTTCAAAACTTTATCCTGAGGTTCATTGCATGCCACATCATTACTATGAACATTATCTACCCATGCAATAGCCCTATCGTTATGTTCAAGGATCCTCAACAATTCTGACAAAGGAACCTTAACAGTTATCTGAGACAACACATCCAACATATCAATAGGGATAGAGGGAGGAAACTCAATCTATTCTGCCTTATTGTCTTTTTGTTTATCTGATATATTGGTTGTAGCTGTGACCTTTACCTTTTCATCTCTAGCCATTGTGCCAACTAGCTTTTCCACTTCACTCTAATGATTTTTGTCTCAAAGAACATAAATCTTGTCAGCTTCAACTCCCTTAGGCTCCCACTTCTTACCTTTCACATTTTTTAACCTCACTAAATGATCATCCTTTGATCTACTCTCACTAGGTTCCCTGGAGTTGGTGTTCTTTATAAACATTCCTGCAGCTTTTCCACTAGTACCATTTGTTGTCATACTCCTAGTTTGCACTTGGGCTACCATTCTTGTAGTGATCTTAGTAATTTCTTCCTTTGAAGATCTTCTCAAAATCATTGGCTCTGAGGAAGAAATCATGTTACATGTCTTTTCATCAATATCATCATTATTAGAGAAGACCTCCTGATGGAACAAAGCCTTGTTGTGTCTTATCAAGCATACATCTGCTTCTTCATCAATATCAAAATCATCTTCATATCATAAATATGAAGTTGCCATGTTGCATCCAATGTCATCATGATTTTCTTCTTGATATGCTGACATGGATTGTGCAACTACACAATGCTCTATAGAATGAGGGGACTGGCATGCTATGCACCATGGTGCATCCTCTATGACATTTACAGAATATTTTTGCAAAGGATCAGGGACAACTTTATCATTATTTCCTCTTGTAGCAGGGATAATAGGCTTGCCATCCTTCCATTGGGTGTTGTAGGGATAATTCTGTAGTCTATTCTGCCTACTAAAATGGTTATTGAATTGAGGCTTTTCATTGGTAGGAGCATTATTAATTCTATTAGTAGGTTCTTTTAAATCCTTCAATGCATTTAGCACCTTATCCAATTTATCTTCCTCTTGTTTCTTGTTTCCAACATTTCTTTCATTATCCCTTTTGTATTTTTTTATCTCCAAACAGATTTGGATCATCTCTTTTCCCTCCCAATTTTCCTGATATTTTCATATTGTTTTCAATATTGACAGAAATCCTAAAAGCATCTCTAAGATTTCTTGGTTCCTTGTCCCTCAACAAGTATCCCATTTTTACATCAAAGGCATTGAATTATGTGGTCAAACAAACATTTTCATCTAACCTCATGACTTGAAATAGCTTATGCATACCCTTCTAAAATCTCATATTGAACTCAGCTGTAGACTCATTCTAATTTTTTCTTATAGTGTTGAACTCATTCAACATGAAACTAGCATTAGGCCTAACACAATATTGTTCCTTAAAACACTTCTCAAAAGAATCCTAGGCATCAATACATCGGTCAGGGAGTCTCTTAAACCAATCTCTAGCATATAATTTCATGACTACATCTTCATGCTATACCTCATAATCATTTAGCATATCAAAAAATAACCTAAGATGTTCCTCACAACTAATGGCATTGTTACCAGAAAACTTAGGTACCTTATCTCTTATATCAGTTGGAAAAGCATTTGGGTAGCTAGGTATTCCATCAAAACTAATTTTCCTATAGCCTTCTAATTGCATAGGTCTTCTTTGAAAACTTGAACTAGTGTTCCCCTTAGGATTAATGTTTACATTTACATTTCCATCTACTTGTGCATTTGACTGTTGTCTAGGATCAACATTTATCTTGGTAGATGAAGATGGAACTGAAATACTAGTATTGACATTACCAAGTGAAACAACATTAGAAGTTGTAGATGGCATACCTAGTTCATTCATAGTGGATGGTACAAGAGTACTTGCAGATGAAGCCTTCAAGAACTGGATCTTTCTTCTTTTTTCTACAATGGAGGCTTCAATTTCAGCCCTCTCTAATTCTCTTGCTAGGTCTTCATCTTCTTGTCTTTTTCTTTCCATCTTTGTATCCTTATTTGAAATGGGTTGCGGGACCTTTGGTATTGTCAATGGTTTGCTTGTTTGGTGTCCCACCATCTTTTGCTTTCCTTTTTCGCCAACAACAACAACAGGCTTAGTGATCTCATGCCCATCTTTATCTTTAGGGAGGGAAGCATAACTTTGAACCTGTTTAACCGCAGGGCCCTCTTTATCAAACTCATGGTCTTGCAGCAAGCATTCCTGCTCACTTCTCAAAGCATCAAGATCACCAAAGACATCATGCTACAAATTCTTAGGAGCAGAAGCAAGCATCTTGTTTCTCTCCTTCAACTCATTAATCTTTCTAAGAGACTCTCTTTCTATCAGAGCATTCACTTTCTTAGCTTCTCTCTCCTTTTGTAACCTCTTGTGTATGGCATCCTGCTCTGCCAACTATAGCCTTAATGCACTCAGGTCATCTAGGTCTATCATAATATCCTCAAAACTTGATGAAACATCCATATCAATAAGGTTTTGATATGGGAAATGGACCTGTCTTGGTCTCATGGGTTTCCTTCTAAACATATCCTCATCAGGGTCTAAATTCAGTCCAAAACCCCTTTCTCTGGATTGTACATCCTGTCTAGCATGTAATGAACCTTTATCTTGAAATACTACCTCTGGGGTATCATAAATTTTTTACTCAGAGCAACCACTATCTGATTTAGAACTTTTGTATTGTGAATCTTCCTCATTAGAGGATGCATGTGATGCTCTATTTCTAGTATTTCTTTGTTCCATCATGGGAGCACTAGTAGACTCTCCATCTCTCCTAATCCAACTCTTATTTTCCTATCTAGGTAACTGCTCCAGAGTAACCTCTAAATTTTTCTTGACAAAGGACCTAGTATTCCTTCTTTTGTCCATGATTTGCAATCTACAACACTGGTTCTAATCCTTTTGAGTTGCCACCCACCAAACATGGGAAATCTTTTAAAATCTTAAAGAAAACAACTGAATACATAGGAGAAACACAAAAGTCCACTAATAACTCCTATCTCTAGACTCTCCCCAGTAGAGTCACCATTTTGTTGGTTGTCTTTTCTTTCTACTTGTAGGTTTACACTATGATTGACAAACTAATGTCAGTGACTCTATCACCACTCCAAAGTCTGCAAGGAAAATGGCCAATTAATAAGGATCAACAAGGATCCTCCTACACTTTGAGCCTAGATGCTCAGGTAGGTGTACCCTTGATTCACTTCTTGAAAGGAATCACTAAATATTATGCATTTATAACATTTAAAAACTAATTTTAAAGATTTTATCATTTAAATGTGTGATTGATGATGATGAACTGCTTCTAGAGAATGGATCAGCGCCTTAACCTAGAGCATAGAGTCACTCAATAACATATATCAACTGAAAATCCTAACTCAAACACTCTTGAACTCAGAATAAGTGCTTTGCCTATTATCCCTCTCACTCCCAAACCTGATCATCAAATTCATATCCAACCATGAACTCACTGAAACTACCTTAAAGACTTTAATCCTAATTTTGTTAGGAACTCAAAGATAATTCCACAATATTCTTTATCTACCATATGCTAACTCACTTTGTGAAATTAACATATATGAGCCCAAGATCAAAAAAGAAGACAAACATAAATCTAAGATTGGAATTCATGTGTATTCTCATTAAAATATGCAGAATCTATACATTACCAAAACAACATAATGCTAGGAAACAAACCCAAAATCCAAGCTCTCCTTGTTCAGTCTTTTACATTGACTATCAACATAACATCACAACAACCTTTGGGACCAAAAGACTTGGAACCCCTACATAATCAAAACTACAACAATATATACCACCAGTCATCTTGGAATCCGAAAAAGTTAGGATGCAACAAGCTATGGATGACTAAGGCAATGGTTAAGGTTTTCACCCACCAAACCAACCAAATTCAATCAGAATTTACTACACAGGTGGAAAACCAAGTAGCCTGGCAAAAATAGATCCCAGAATGATCTTCATCAATGAGAAATCTCCTGATTTGTTCTAAGGACCATGAATCCACCATGTTAATCAATCTAATCAACCACCTACAACATGCCTTGAGCAACATTTTGTTCATTCTTTCATGGTACATTACCTCTGCAATCAATCATCAAACTCTACAACTATTTACAAAATCATTTCTACTAGATCCAACTGCTCCAACATTAAAAACCTGTCCTCTGGTGGTTGAAAAACCCTTAAAATATTTAAATTTGAAAGAAAATGGCTACATGATGGTGCAAGATAGAAAATCAATGGTCAGAATTCAAATCTAGACTATCTTTATATCATGACCATTAGATCTATTCATTTTACCCAGGCTCAGAGCTTAACTCTATAGGAATCTTGGTTTACATTTTCCCCTTTAGTCGCAGGATTGCTAGACATTCTTCTTTAACCTTAGTTACCTCAATGATTATGTGACTAAGACCAAATTCTCATAGTCGCTAGACACCATGGAATATTTAGACTTCACTGGGAGATCACCTGACCAAAGAAAAATCATAGTCACTTAATAGAAAAGCATATTCAGTTTGGGTTACGCGACTTAGATACTTAGCTCATAAACCTCGGCCTACCTGGACTCATGGAACCTTATGATTTTCCCATCCATACACATCATCAGTATCTCAACCAATGGGAAACATGCATGTGAGCACCTCCTGGCAGAAAGTCCCACAACCCTTTGGCATCAAATCAGACAGTGGGCATATGATCGCAAGGGGAAAGAATATTCCTTGCAATCAAGCACCAACCATCAATTAAATGTATTTGACTAGAGGCCCCACCTATCATCTTGTCCACCCTCCACACTAGCCAATCAAAACACAACAAATCTGCAACACCTGGCACCTAATATGACTTGGCAATTCAGACCCACCTGTCAGTAGCCACAACCTAGCGGAAGACCAGACGACCATTGCTATACTGCAAGGCTAAACTTCATGCATCTTATATCAATGGTATAATGACAACCGCGAGATGAGTCCAAGCTTTAACCTCAACTCACAAGTCGAAGGCCTTGGGCCCACTGACAACTACCAACTCACTACGCCGTGTTTTAACCTAACCAATAGAAAACTGACACCTCAGCTCCATCTAACTGTATATCAAACTGTAATATCTCTTTATTTGACTTGTTGCAAGTTTTAACTCTAAGCATTTAGTGAACACATGACTGAAGGCATCCTCCAGGTCATGAAACACTTTTCCTAACCACGGTTACATCTGGAGAACACATGATAGCCTGTTACAAGTAGTGGTTGCCGTTGCACCAAAATATCAACCTGTTAATGCCCGATACAACCACTAGACTTATAGAAGACACAGGAGGCTGTTAGATCATGTCATGAATCCCAAGGGGAGCACTAACCATTTTTCCAACAATCTCCCCTTTAGCATTACCCAAGGGGATTCAAACCTATGACCAGGCTTTGATACCACTTGTTACAAGTAGTGGTTGTCGTTGCACCAAAAGATCAACCTGTTAATGCCTGATACAACCACTAGACTTATAGAAGACACATGAGGCTGTTAAACCATGTCACGGATCTCGAGGGGGGTTCTGACCATTTTGCCAACATAGCCTTCATCTACCAAGTTGCCAGATAAATTAGAACCCTACCATCAAATTGTGAGATTGGGGGAACAAAGGGAAAAAGAATTTTTGTCAATCATGTCAAGCCCAAAATATCAAAGTCACTAAACTTAGAGAACCACAAACATAAAACATAGTCATTGGTTCGCTAGATGACATGAGACTTGACTACCCGATTCTCAGAACAAAAGAAAACTGCCAGGCCAGGTCACTAGATGTTAATAGGGAACCACTAAGAAAATAAGAGACCACACAACCAACGCAATTGCCTGATCACCGAATAAAAGTGCTAACCATCGAAGGACCTAGAGAATGAGTGACTGACTGTATTCACTAGATCACTGAATGATAAAGAGACATGAAACATTATTAAGAGATTCAGTGAACACCAAGAAGGAAATAGTCACATGCTCACAGGGAAACTTAAGTGGCCCAAAAAAAGTAATGAAGAATTAGAATAGGGCATGGGCAATTTAGGGTTTCTCTTCAATGGCTATAAATTTAAAAATTTGAACCAGAGTTTAAGGCCAGAGATAGAGAGAAACATGCAGGGGATAGGGAAAAAATCAATACAGCCATGAAAAATATTTCAGATGCTAACAGAAGGTAGACACTTTTACATTTCACACATTAGATGAGGAATTCTTCTCTTCCAATATTTTATATCTACTCTATGGATTTCCACTGCATATATGTCTTCTCAGAATCTAAAAACTTCGGCCCATCATTGATTGTCATCAATGTACCAATTTGGATAGTAAGTCTAATTTAATTTGTCTGTGGACTGAGACCTTAAATTATTGAGCTTGTCTCTTTTTTGAGAAGAGAATAATATTCTCTACTTAACAGGACCAACCATGTGAAGGTGGAAGCTCATCTGGCCCCTCCTAGGAGCCTCTTATGAACCTTTACAACATTTTAAGACCTCTAAGATGTATTCTTAGGGATCGTAAATGGTCGTAAAGGGTCATAAGGGGTCCTAGGACACAACAACTAAGAAACATAATTGTAGGCATCGTGGTCACAATTTTTTGGAGACAACGTAATTGAGTTGTATACCCAAACAATGGAGAGCAACTCCTGCACCTCCATTTCAAAGTTGACTACAGCTGTTGCTCATGAATACAAGGTCCTCCAATAGATGTATTCAACTTGGAATTGGGGTGCAGAAGTTTCTCTCCATCTATTGGGTACACAAATCAATTACGTTGTCTCCAAAAGATTGTGACTATGATGCCTACAATTATGTTTCTCAACTATTGTGAAATCTACATTTATGTTTCTCAGTTGTCATGTTTATGTGCTTGTTTTTTATGTGTTTTGGATAGTAAGTCTAATTTAATTTGTCCATGGACTAAGACCTTAAATCATGTAATGAGGAGGCTTAGAAGACTAGTATATGCAAATTTCATTATTTAATAATAAAAATCTAGTAAAATGTTTATAGCTTCTTCTCTCATTTGCTGGTGTAATTCCTCTTTGAGTATCCCCTTTCTCCTTTGCATCCAAAATGAACTCATTCCAATCCATCACTGGAATAAAGGGAGGACGCTCAAACTTCAACAAGACTTCATACCATGCAACCTTCGTAGATTGCATTCAATGCATTATTTATGTTCATAAATAAGCGTTGTGTACAAATCTACAAACGGTGCATGGTACAAAGCCATGCTCAAGCTTGAAATTGATATTCAATCCATATTCAAGGTCAAGGAACAAATGGAATAACCAAGAAAACACTATATGTTAAATCATGTGATTGATAGCAGATTGGGGCTCACTTGAGCCATAAACATGAAGAATTATTCTAAAAAAAGATGTAAACCATATATATGTGCACTTGAGGCAAAGAGAAGTTACATCATATCCATATTAAAATACTAAACTAACTAATTCCTGAGTTAATCTCTACATATTGTCGCAACAAAGATATGCGATTAAAATACAAAGAAGGCATCATAAAAATATAATTTTGGAATTTGCCCTAACCTAACATGTTTTGCACTCAAATCCTTCATCGCGGATAAGTGGAGATGGGTAGATAGATGCACATGAGTTGTCATCAACCCAACTAAAGTATCCGCAGCCATTATTTCCCTATGATGCCCAGTCTACATTAGTTCTTATATTATAATGAATAGTATTTACATTAGAAACATTAAATATATACACATTAGCAACCTTTTTTCTATTTGGGTAGCACCAAAATTGTCATCCAAGGTTGTTTGGTGTCCATGAAGTCTTCAACACACACTGCCCACCACCACATTGACAATTTGGCACATTGACAAGGGTCATCGAGCCTATATATCAATAATGCACTGCACCATCCTTACAAAATTTATTATTTTTATATAAAATACACCCAGGAGTACTATAAAAAATATTAAACATTTACAATAATGAAAAGTAAACCTAAATCAAATAGCTCACTTTTTTATCAGCATGTGTAGTTTTTGTGTATATGAAAAATGAAAGAAATATGAAGCAAAAATAAAATAGTGAACAAAATAGTATTCCACATAGACTGAATGAAATATACCATCAAAAGAAGGTGACAAAATCCTATCACAAAGCACAAACATAGGAAATAAAAAAGGGACAAAAGACAAGAAATAAGAAAAATCATTTATACTATAATAAAAAAAAGAAACACTCTTTGTCAACAATTTTCAAAATCATTAGGACTATAGAAAAATAATTAGGACTATACAAAATCAAATTTTAGAAATGAACGATTATGATGCTTTTCCATTATAACAATTGAGCATTCATCATTTGGTATTGTGTATTCCATTTAAGTATGTCAACAATGTTCAAAATCTTGTCACCAAGCACAGACAAGAAATAAGAAAAATCATTAGGACTATAGAAAAATCAAGTTCTAGAAATGGATGCTTCTAATATTTCTTTTCCATTACAACAATTGAGCATTCATCATTTGGTACTTCTTGGTGTATTCCATTTAAGTTTTTTAGTTGTCATGTTTATGTGCATGTTCTTTATGTGTTTGGCTTCTCTCCCTTGCAAGGGATACGTCGATAGGTAATTGATTTGAAAGCACAATGATTTGACAATCTTTTTTTAGGATAGGTGTAGTCATCCCGCCAACCTTAATTAGCAACATTTGTGATATATGTCAAGTACTTATAATCAGTATGCCCAACAAACAAAGACTTAGTAGTAAAAGCATGTCCTTTGGTTTACTAGTTTACTTATAATTAGTATGTCCTTTGGTTTACTAGTTTAATCTAGTTTAAGAATGGTTTGTTTCATGTTTGAATGTACCATTGAATGAAGCTTGGCTATATTAAGTACAATCTTAAGACTCATGACTCTTCAAATTCTCTTGTTTCCTTTAGACCTCCAAACATGTGTACTTTGAGTAGCCCTCCAACAAATGGACTTGTGATGATTTTCACAATAGTACATGTGTAGGAGGACTACTCAAAGTACTGCTTAGGGAAATCTGAATGTTCATCACCTATGCATATAAGAGTTGATCATAGAAGGTATATAGTAGAACCAGCAGCAAATAGATTTGTGGTGATTTTCACAATAGTACATGTGTCGCTAGGTAAGCTCCTAATAGCGCTCATGCAAATACGCATGTTCATGACCTATGCATATGAAGTGGCTCTAATGGAAGATACAATCACTAAATTCTACATACTCCTTATTTTGTTTTGTGTTGATATTGTTAGACATGGTCTTTCTTCAATGGAATGACTCATTACTTGTACATTGACTAGAATGTTGGTGGAAGAAGGATGATTTGTTTGCAATCATTTTTTCAACTTTAATTTTCTCAACACAAAGGGACATTTATCATAGCCATAGAAACATGATTATTTTAAAATGAAATACACCAAGGAGTACCATCAGATATATTGACTATTTACAATCATGAATAGTTAACCTTAATCAAATAGCTCATTTTTTTATCAACATGTGTAGTCTCTGTGTATATGAAAAATGAATGAAATATTAAGCTGAAATAAAACAGTGAACAAAAATTCAAATTCAATGCCTAATTTATCAAGAGAAACAAATGTTAGGATGAAAGAAAAATCATTAAGAGTATAGAAAAATCATTAGGACTATAGAAAAATCATTAAGACTAGAAAATCAAGTTCTAGAAAAATCATTAAGAGTACTATAGAAAAATCATTAGGACTATAGAAAAATCATTAAGACTAGAAAATCAAGTTCTAGAAAAATCATTAAGAGTACTATAGAAAAATCATTAGGACTATAGAAAAATCATTAAGACTAGAAAATCAAGTTCTAGAAAAATCATTACGACTATAGAAAAATCATTTAGACTATAAAATCAAGTTCTAGAAATGGACGGTTATGATGCTTTGCCATTACAACAATTGAGAATTCATCATTTGGTACTTCTTGGTGTATTCCATTTAAGTTTTTTAGTTGTCGCATTTATGTGCATGTTCTTTATGTGTTTGGTTGCTCTCCCTCGCAAGGGATATGTCGATAGGTAATTGATTTGAAAGCATAATGATTTGACTATTCCAAGTAGTGTTTTTAATCCTTTGAAGTTTCTCATGATCCTGATGTAAGTTGATTGGATTAAGGAATTTGGGGATCCAATAGGACTTTAGGGGAGTTCAATAAATGTTTTGGAAGACTTAGAGGAACTATTAGCATGACTGTTCCTTAATCTACAGTGAGTTAGACTAAATTTGCTAAGTTTTTCCTTTGTTTTGAAGTGTATTTTGTAATCTATTTCCTTTCCATGGACCCAAAGACCTAGGACCCATGGAAAAAGGATACTAATAATGTATTATACAACTCTAATGTTCTTGACTTTTAGAGCTTTGAGAAAGTAAAGAGAATACTAGCTATGTTTAATGTTAACTATTCCTACACAATCCACTCATACAACAATAAAATGCTATGTGATTGACAATTTCATAGAACTGGTCCTTTGGCATGTATTAAACAGACTAGAATGTTTAGCATATTATTATCATTCTATTTCTTTGTGTAAACATGTCATTGGTTTAGTTTTAATCTACTGGTGTCATGTCGTAGTCCATGCTTTATCTCCATTATTTGATGTTATTCACTATTTTGAAATGTTGATTGTGGTTATCAAATGGAAAAAATAGAAAAAAAAAATTGTACACAATTTTTTTTTTACAAAACTGAACCAATGGCATGTTTACAACAAAGAAATAGAATGATAATAGTATGCTGAAAATTCTATTTTGTTTAATACACACCAAAGGACCAGTTGTATGAAATTGTCAATCACAAAGCATTTCACTATTGTATGAGTGGATTGTGCAGGAACAGTTAACATTAAACAAGGAGAAAACTCCTCAACACATCTTGGAAACCATTGAATTCAATAATAAATGAAACCTAACACTAAGACTGTTCCTTCCATTCACTTCTACCAAGAATTCTAGCACAAGCACAAGCTATTCCAAACTTCAAGTACAAGCTATTCCAAACTTCAAGTAAAATGAGAAATATGCTATATCAAATCATTCATATTTATAGTAACCATTCAAAGGATCATTTTGTCAATGAACCCTTTGACTGTACCCCAGTGGGAAAGGAAGGAAACCTCAAAATAGAGAAAGGAAACTTAGTAAAACTAGTCTATGCCGCTGTTTGTGAGGGTACAGTCATGATAAGTACCTCTCAAACCTCTCCAAACATGTAAGATTGTCTTTAAATACTTTATTGATGTCTTCTAAACATTAACCAAATGAAACCTACATTTGAATCCACACACAATAACCCGAAAATGAAGGGTTTTGAATCCTTTAATGAATCTTAGACACTAGTAATGCATGGACAGTAAAACCAGTAGTCTCCAAAGAATTCAATAAGTGACTGGATTGTATTTAATACATGCCAAAGGACTAGTTGTATGAAATTTTCAATCACATAGCATTTCACTATTATATGAGTGGATTATGTAGGAACAGTTAACATTAAACAAGGAGCAAACACCTCAACACATCTTGGAAACCATTGAATTAAATAATAAATGAAACATAACACCAACACTATTCCTTCCATTCACTTCTACCAAGAATAAAGCATTTAATCCATTCAACATTACATATAATCATTAGATAGTTACATTTTATGACTGTGTAGAGGAACATTCATGACCAAAATGATCAAAACTACTTTCACCCTTGCACAAGATATTCCAAACTTCAAGTAAAATGAGAAATATGCTATATCAAATCATTCATATTCATATTAACCATTCAAAGGATCATTTTGTCAATGAACCCTCTGACTGTAACCCTGCGACAGAGAAAGGAAACCTCAAAATAGAGAAAGGAAACTTAGTAAAACTAGTCTATGCCACTATTTGTGAGGGCATAGTCATGATAAGTGCCTCTTAAACCTCTCCAAACATGTAAGAATGTCTTTAAATACTTTATTGATCTCTTCTAAACATTAACACATGGACAGTCAAACTAGTAGTCTCCAAAGCATTTCAATAAGTGAATATGAATGTTTGAAAACTTTCCTCTCAACTTTCCCAACCACTCTTAATCGGTTAGAGGGATTAGTTGAGTGTTTAGATACTAAAACTTCTTAAACATACTTTATCTGATATGATGTATTGTAATATCGAAAAATGTGAATCCAAACATTTGAAAAAAGTGAATCAATATCCTTGAGCACAAGCACCAATAACATCAAATAATGGAGATAAAGAATGGGCTAGGGCACGACACCAGTAGAATGTGGTCATTTCACTGAGCATTCATGATCAAATAAAATGCAATGCATTTGAAATTTGTGGTTGAATATGATGCCAGAGGCTTGAAAGATGTTGCCCGTCAAAGATACCAATCAAAGATGAAGAAATCACATACCTTCTCTTGCGCTCAACTTGCACGAAGGAAGATTTGATAGCTAAATCTTCCTTGTACCAGACAAAGAACATGTCATTGGTTTAGTTTAGCATGTTATTATCATATCAGATAAAGTATGTTTAACAATTGTTGGTAAGGAAAGGAATAGTGGAGATTCTAGAAATATCCCTCTAACCGATTAGGAGTGGTTGGGGAAGTTGAGAGGAAAGTTTTCAAACATTCATATTCACTTATTGAATTCTTTGGAGACTACTAGTTTGACTATCCATGCATTACCAGTGACTGAGATTCATTAAAGGATACAAAACCCTTCATTTTGGGTTATTGTGTGTGGATTCATCTGCTTTAGCCAAGAAGATCAAGAAGATGGGGCAAGAGGACATTGTGGTAGAAGAAGTATTTACAGAAGCAACAAGAAGCAATAGAAAAGTTTCTAGGAGTTTGGAACAACATTTCAGAATCCATGAATGGTATGGGTAAGGTGACCTTCATTCTTGGTCGTGACTTCAATGAAACATTGGATATGGCTGATAAGAAGAAGGATCACTTGTTGATAGTTTTCCTTGAGGGAAGGGGGATTTTGAAAGACTTGTTATCATTGTATTGTGTATTTCCAATATGTTTGGATGTAGGGCAGACCAGGAGAATGAAGGATCACTCATTGATTGCATGATAACCCAGTTTTGAAGGGTCACTAGTTGAGGGGACAGTCAAGGTCCGGATGTTGATAGTAATTCATTGAGGGAAGGGGGATTTTGAAAGGGTTGTTATCATTGTATTGTGTATTTCCAATATGTTTGGATGCAGGGCAGACCAGAAGAACGAAGGATCACTCACTGATTGCATGATAACCCAGTTTTGAAGGGTCACTGGAAGAGGGGGGAATGAAGGATCACTCAATGATTGCATGATAACCCCACCAAGCATTCTTTCCTTTAAGTTTCCACAATATCTCAAAATATGATCATTATTCTTTACTTTCTTCTATATTCTATTCATTATATGGTTTTATTATCTCAAAAATACATCAAAAACATTGCAGATGTGCATATAAAAGTAAAATATTGTCCTTCAATTATTCCACATTGAAGCATTTCCTCTTGGGAGTATTCTCTTCATTTGTACAATATCTATGAAAAATGGTTCCCATATTTCTTCAAGATCTATTTTAATCTTTATATTGCAATTTTGATTAGATTTGACCAATAGTTGATTTTATTGGTATTTTATAGCATATACTCCTAATGTGAAATGTGGAGAGAAAGAAAGAGACACACTAGGTATGAATTACATGATATACCCATCATCACTTAGCACTTAAATAATAAATTATGGACATGGAACAACCCCCTAACTTCTGGATGTTTGTTTCATGTTGGCCTCTTATTATATGCAAAGGTAGGCTTGTCTTAGGCTAACAACCACAGTGTAGGGGGCATAAATTATGGATCCAAAAATAGTGCACACTTGTATTAAATTAGGTTCACTATACTACAAGGGAATGGAAACCATGCAATAATGCCTCATGGGGATGGAAGCAACCCTTCACCAAGAAGATGATTGTGTCTGCAATATTTACTAGAGGCAAAGAACATAATTTGGTTCCAGCAATTACTCCTAGAAGATAATGGCACCCATAAAACACTTGGAAAAGATAGCACTCACTATATCTTTTATCACTCTTTTAAAGTTGGGACAATAAATCTCAAAGATTGATCAACAAATTCTTGAAGACAAAGAACCATTGATAGTTATGATTCATGGATACAATAGCCAACAACCAGTTGTTCCAATCATGGTGTCCAATAATTATGTTAGAAAAGGAATATACAAATCCCTTACACAACCATAATAGATTCAAACCATGAACCATAAGAACCTAACAATGGGACTAAAAAAGATACAACCTAAACAAATCTTGATCATATTCAACCCTATTGTAAGGCCCAAGAAGTAACTCTATCTTAAAGCTACACATTCCTCTAGATGAAGCTCAAAGGGCAGGTAGCTGAATCATAGCAATACTTGAATGAATATAGGAATAATTTGATGTACAATCATTTTCTAGCTTGGTTTGTGGGTTTTCCACATAATATTTTCCCTTTAACCACATTTATAGTTTGAGAAAATAAAAAAAAATTATTTCAGATTTATATTATCCTTTTGAACTAGCACACTACCATCAACATGTATAATCATTGGTCATATCAAGAAAATTCCTATTGATTAGTAGGATATCCTTATTAAAATTTGATGCATGGATTTCTTGTGAATTATCGACTTCTATGTATCCTAAAACTATGGAAGGAATAGTGTTGGTGTTAGGTTTCATTTATTATTGAATTCAATGGTTTCCAAGATGTGTTGAGGAGTTTTCTCCTTGTTTAATGTTAATTATTCCTACACAATCCACTCATAAAACAATGAAATGCTATGTGGAAGGGATGGTTGATAGTGTTCCTTGGGGGAAGGGGGATTGTGAAATACTTGTTGTCATTATATTGTGTATTTCCAATATGTTTGGATGTAGGGTAGACCAGGAGAATGAAGCATCACTCATTGATTGTATGATAACCCAGTTTTGAAGGGTCACTGGTTGAGGGGATAATCAAGGTCTGGATGATTGGGCCATTGGAGGAACCTAGTTCTTTATATTAATTTCTATTCAAATTGGATGCATGGATTTCTTGTGAATTATCAGCCGCTATGTATCCTACAACTACATCCGTAAATCTGCATATACTTCTCTAGGGTTGTAAGCCACTTAGGGATCAAAATAGAGAAATTAAATAAAAATCATTCTTTGTCCTATTTCATTTTAACAAAGTCTCAACTATCAATGATATAATACATTTGATGCCCTAAGCTATCAATACAAATGACACCTAGCTAGAAGCTCATGGGTTGTCCATTTGATAACCACAGTCAACATTTCAAAAAAATGGATATCCTTGAGCACAAGCACCAATAACATCAAATAATGGAGTTAAAGCATGGGCTAGGGCATGAAACCAGTAGAATGCGGTCATTTTAGTGACAAAAATATACAATGGTGTCATTAAACATACATGCCAGTAATATCAACAACTGCAAATCCAAACATATGAATATAGTGAATTGATATCCTTGAGCACAAGCACCAATAACATCAAATAATAGAGATAAAGCACTGGCTAGGGCACGACACCAATAGAATGTGGTCATTTCAAAGAGCATTCATGATCAAATAAAATGTAATGCATTCAACTATGATGCCAGAGGCTCGAAAGATGAAGAAATCACATACCTTCTCCCACGCTCAACTTTCACTCCTTTTCTCTTGCTCCTTCTCTATCTAATCGAAATAAAAATGATGAGGCCGTTTCACTTTTTTTTTATCTATACCCTAAATATGGTAGAATTCTGATGGTCAATTAAACACCCATCGGAATACCAACATCATCAAGGCCTATTACAAAAAATACACCAAATTCACAATAAAAAGTTACCCATTAGAAAATTCTGTCGAAATTTGGCCCCAAATGTAGTAGCAAAGATAGAGCTCGTAGAGTGCAAAAGTGAACATCTGGGTTTGACAATAATAAAAACTATCAAAAAATAAAAATAAAAAATTGAATCCTCTAGATCTGGATAGAACTCAAAACCATCTTTCTAACAATATTTTGTTTGCCCAATTTTGACACAGTATGCTCAAGATATGAGCAAAAACCCATGGAGTGCTCTTGAGGGCCAAAATGGTGTCAAAACCCCTTCTGATGCATGCTGACATTAGTGACTGAGGGGCCTAAATTTGATGTCTAAATGGCTATCAAAGCTCAAATCTAGTCGGGGGCTCAAAAACTGGGCCCCTAGTTGCTATATGACCAGGGGATCAAGCTGCTGCCACCATGGGAATAAATTTGAGGAATAAACGGTCATCGCTAGCACCCCAAAAAAAGGAAAAAAAATTAAAAATTGCATGTGTTGCCTCAGGAAGCATGCTAGGGCTGTTTGGTATAACAAAATTTCCCCAAAATGCAAAGTCATCCAAATTTGACATACCTAATATGGAAATAGGGGTTTTTGGGCATTGTGGACACAATCGTGAGGTCCATTTGGACTAGAAATGCTCCAAAATGCAAAGTTGTCCAAATATGGAAATAGGACGTGCCTTATATGGAAATAGCAATTTTTTGGCACTGTGGATGAAATAGTGAGGTCCATTTGGGCGATAAATGCTCCAAAAAATAGTGACCACCTTAGGATCCATGCGAGGGCCAGTTGCAAAATGTTTTTGCCAAAGATTCCAACTTTGTCCAAAATTGAAAATTTTTATATGGATCTGGGGGTTCTTGGATGATGTGAATGCAACTGTGAGGTTTATTTGAAGCCAAGATGACCAAAAAAAATGCTGCCCCAGATCTGACCGAAAAACCTTTTAAAAATGCAGATCTGACGAACATGGCCAAATCACTCAGAAAGAGGACAGGGGGAAATAGATTTGAAGCTCCGATACCATATTAGAGTTGATGAGTAAATAACCCAGGGCTCCCAAGAGCACTTTCATGCAAACACCTATCATTGAAAGAGGGAGAAGAAGTTGTGGAGGCTTGAACGCATTGATCCATGCGAGAGGAGAAATCATTCTTGATGTGCAAAAACAAAAGTTGCAATTCAATAATATGAAAACAAAGAAGATCAATCCTTATAAGAGGAGATCTGAAAACCTAAAAAGCTAAAACCTAGGTTGCACAATAATAATTAATAAAGCAATTAATTATTATATGCCTAAAGTTTGGCTTAAGCATAAAGAGATAATAAGAGACTTAGTAATTAAATCAAATATGATTTAATTAATAAGATAACACTTTATTACTCTAATACCTATTACCCTAAAAGTCAACATCAAAGATAAAATCAAGTATCTTCATGAACATTTTGATATCAAGAAGGTTTATGAAGGTATAATCATTCTATTTTTAGATCAAGCCTCTGTTATATATCAGGATGCTTTCCTTTCAAGTATATTTCAAATTTTATTCATAAATAGAGCTTGAATAATGAAAACCCCTTTCTACACAACCCCTTTCCACTTTTTTGTGTGTAGGAACATGTGGAAAATGCTTAGGAAGAGTTACAAATAGATCAAGAGAAGATCTACAATCTACAACTCATTTCATTAGAAAATTCTAAAGGTGATTTAGTCTTCCCTATCTAGGACAAGGTTGAGTGAGTTACCCTTGTCTTCCTATCTTGGCCCAAAATTTCATTTACATGTCACTAATAGTCTCTAGTTCATAGATCTAATCCCATAATGAATCTGTCAACTTTTAATCTTTATGTGCATATAGATTTTTTTATGTACTTAATCCTAGATCTTGTCTTTCTAATTTGCACTTAAACAGTCATAGTCCCCTATAAAAAGGATCACTACATTGACCTAGCACTTCATTATTCTTGGGGTGTAGTGTATCATCTTCCTTCAAATAAAAGAAGAGATAAGCCTATACTTTGTAGTTTGTTCATGCATCCTCGTGAACCCTATTTATTTCATTAAATTTTGGTGAGCCTAATGTCTTACATCTTAATTCTAATTTGGATGTCTAGATCTAATTTTTATGCATCATATCATTGTTTTATTAGATGTCTAAATGATATTTTCATGCATTTCATTCTAATTATAGCTTATATGTTATACATTTGGAGATTCAAATTTTCTTTTAAATTATGCAATTTTTAAATGATCAATCTATTAGTACTTCACATTATATAGACATTTCCTCTTCATGTGAGTTTTATGACCTCAAGCCCTATATCCGATGTCCCTATGAGAAGAAGTTATAGACTTATGACTTCATTTAAGGGTATAGAATCCTATTTTAGTGTTCTAAGGCTTTAGTGCCTGTTATGATTGATCTAACCTCCATTTTACACATTTCAAGGATCTTGTCTCCAAATAGGATCTTTGGTCCTAATTTGGGTCCACTTTGGGTAGACAAGGGAAAATTTCAGTATATAAAAAATATTACCTCCCCCATTTTGGAATCTCAATAATTTTCAAGAAGCAAGAATTCAATCATAAATCAAAATCAATCAAGGTATTCAAAAAGAAATCACAGAAGTATCAAGATCAATTCTAGAGATCAATAATTCAATTCAATATGGAAGACATGAAGTAGTTTATAGATCTTAGTGTTTGTGAAGGAATACATGATTTTATTATTGGATTTGATGAGTAAGAAACTCACAACTCTCAAGAACACCTGCATGCAAATGCTTGTCACAGAAAGATAGAGAAGAAGAAAGAAGCTATGGAGGCCTGAACAGATTGATCCACGGGAGAGGAGAAATCACTCTTGATGTGCAAAAAGAAAATTTGCAATTCAATAATATAAAAATAAAGGAGATCAATCCTTATAAAAGGAGACCTGAAAACCTAAAAAGGTAAAACCCAGGTTGTACAATAATAATTAATAAAGAAGTTAATTACTATATGCCTAAAGTTTAGGTTAAGCATAAAGAGATAATAAGTGACTTAGTAATTAAATCAAACATGATTTAATTAATAAGAAAACACTTTATTACTCTAACACCCCTCCTTAAGATGAACTTTGGGAGAAGCTAACAACCTAGAAAGAACTACTGAAAACAAATGGATCCTAGTAAAAAAAAAGGCCCGACCAGGTACCTAAGTACAAAAGAGAGTCTCCATAAAGAGGAGAAATAGAGAAAACCACATGGGAAAAACTCTACTCCAAAAAGAGACAAAGACTAGTCTAAAGAACTGAAGAAGTCTCCAAAAAAAGGAATGTTCAAGAAAATAGGAACAAGGATGAACATGTAGAATATCACTAAAGCAAGAAGTTGCAAACTCTATCAAGAAGTAACTAATGATCTAAAGATCCTCCACTAAAATATGACCAGCTAGAGAAGACTATAATCTGCATGAGTACCCTCAAGTGATACTACTTGAATCAGGAGGCAAACAAAGGAAAACACTGAAGTCGAAGATACAAAATATTGTAATCTATACGAGTGCCCTCAAATGACACTACTCAAATCGAGAGGCAAATAAAGGAAAACACCTAAACTCAAAAATATAGATGGCATAAAAACACCAAAGTCTGAAGAGTTTATCAATCAAAGCTGGAAGAATGCATCCAAAACATAGGAAATAAAGAGTGTCCATATGGTAAATGATCCATCTCACAAAAATGCATAGGTACCCAGCCACTACATCCACCTAGTACATAGAATCAAATTCTAAATACATAGCTCACACTATTGAAGCAAGAAAGTAGTAGAACCAACAATAGAAACCCCTCCATAATGCTGACATGGGAGTAATGATAGATACACTGAAAATATCATCCAATATGAACTGCATGATGAAGATGAACCTGAAACATCGAAGGTGTAGAGAGAGTACAAACATAAATAAAGATACTTGAGGCTAACATCATTTGAAAAATGCTCACATGACAAAAGTAGATGACAAACCAAGGAAAACATCAAACCCCCCTAGTACTTTATACTGGAGTGCAAGTATAAAGAGCACACACATGTGCAAGATCCCATACATGCAATAAAATGACACTTCATCTCAGTGCATGTGCATAAAAGAATGCTACAAAACTAAAGTATACACTGCTCAAAGAAGATTAAAGGCTGCTGAAACAAAAGAACAACCTAAGATGAGCCATCCCTCAAAGGGAAGAGATCCCAGGACCTGAAACATCAAAGATATCCACCAGATTGCAAAAATGAGAAAATATAAATAAATGTACCTGGAGTAGAATCTAGAAAAAAGACTCATAGTACTAGAAAGATATCAGAACAAGCTTTCCAATGATATATCATTTACCCAAAAGAGAGTCCAGATGTCCAAGATAGAGCTTGGAGAGTGCAAAAGTGAACATTTAGGTTTGACAGTAATAAAAAAATCAAAAAATAAAAATAAAAAATTGAATCCTCTAGATCTGGATAGACCTTGAAACCATCTTTCTAACGATATCTCGTTTGCCCAATTTTGACACCGTATGCTCAAGATATGAGAAAAAACCCACAGAGTGCTCAGGAGGGCCAAAATGGTGTCAAAACCTTACTGATGCATGCTGATGTCAGCAACCAAGGGGCCTAAATTTGATGGCCAAATGACCATGAAGGCTCAAATTCAGTTGGGTCGGGGGCTCAAAAACTAGGCTCCTAGTTGCCATATGACTAGGGGCTGAAGTTGCTGCTACCATGGGAATAAATTTGATGGCCAAATGGTCATCGCCAACCCAAAAAAAAGGAAAAAAATTGAAAACTGCATGCTTTGCATTGGCAAGCATGCTAGGGCTGTTTGGTATAACAAAAATTGCCCCAAAATGCAAAGTTGTCCAAATTTGATGTACCTAATATGGAAATAGGGGTTTTTGGGCACTGTGGACACAACCGTCAGGTTTGTTTGGACTAGAAATGATCCAAAATGTAAACTTGTCCAAATTGGACATGCCCAATATGGAAATAAGGGTTTTTGGGCACTGTGGATGCAATCGTGAGGTCCTTTTGGGCCATAAATGCTCCAAAAAATAGTGACTGCCTCAGGATCTGTGCCAGGGCTAGCTATAAATGTTTTTTGCCACAGATTCCAACTTTTTCCAAAATTGAAAAATTCTATATGGATCTGGGGGTTCTTGGATGTTATGAACGTAACTGTGAGGTTTTTTTGAAGCCAAGATGACCAAAAAAGATTCTGCCCCAAATATGACAGAAAAACCCTTTAAAAATGTAGATCTGATGAACATAGCTAAATCTCTCAGGAAGAGGACAGGGGCAAATAGAGCTAAAGCTCTGATACCATATTGGAGTTGATGAGTAAACAACCCACAACTCTCAAGAAAACTTGCATGCAAAAACCTATCACTGAAAGAGAGAGAAGAAGAAAGAAGTTGTGGAGGCCTAAATGCATTGATCCATGAGAGAGGAGAAATCATTCTTGATGTGCAAAAAAAAAAGTTGGAATTCAATAATATGAAAAGAAAGGAGATCAATCCTTATAAAAGGAGATCTAAAAACCTAAAAAGCTAAAACCTAGGTTGCACAATAATAATGATGTAGGAGCATCCTGGGTGTAAGAGAAATCTTGCATCACCCAAAAATATTTCTATTTTTGTATTCAATAAGGGCTATCTTGTGTAGAGAAGCTATTTATGGAAACTTGCAATTTTTAGTAAGTTGTTCATTCGATCTTGGAATCTTTTGATTTCTTCCCTAGAGGTTCATTTTGGTCATATCAGCCTACCAGTAAAGTTTCATTGGCAGATCAAGTCTATCTTTGTAGATATTGAAGATTTTTAGTATTGGCAACAGGATACAAAAACTTTGAACTCAGTTTTGAAAGCTTTAGAGGCCCTAGATGAGGTAAAAAATCTAGGTGACAGGTGCTCACATGATTCAAGCCTGTAGAGTGCTTCGTGGCCTTTTTAGAATGGGGTTATAATAGTCAATCAGGTCAACTGGTGATGACTTATGGTCTTCGGAAGTTGGGTCACTTGAAATGGCAGAAAATGATTTTCCTTCAAAAATAATTTTTGGGTTTCAAAAGTTATTTTGAGCCAACTTTGATGTAACAAATTGAAAAATAAAATAATTATAAGTTTGGTCGGCCCTTAGGGCTAAATTTCTGGAACCTTCTCGGGTGGTGGAAATTACCTATATAAGGAAGGCTGTAGTGTTGTCTTAGGCAGTTCAGAATAGTTCTAGGTAGTAGATTTGGCTATTGATTCGAGGCTTTGTCCTACAAAATATTGTAAGGGAATTCCCATGTGGCTTTGCATATTGTAATTCTGAAAGTTTGTAATTCCACATTTGTGGAGATAATAAGAAGCCAATTTTATGTTCTAGCATATTATTTTTGTTTCTCTGTTTCTGTTATGTGTTTGTGGTATTAAGGGGAGCACCCTTCATCAAATAATTAATAAAGCAATTAATTATTATATGCCTAAAGTTTAGCTTAAGCATAAAGAGATAATAAGTGACTTAGTAATTAAATCAAACATGATTTAATTAATAAGAAAAAACTTTATTACTCTAACACTTATTACCCTAAAAGTCAACATCAAAGATAATATAAAGTATCTTCATGAGCATTTTGATATCAAGAAGGTTTATGAAGGTATAATCATTCTATTTTCAAATCAGGCCTCTAATATATATCAAGATGCTTTCCTTTCAAGTATATTTCAAAGTTGATTCATAAATAGAGCTTGAGTAAGTAAACCCCTTTCTACACAACTGTTTTCCACTTTTTTGTGTGTAGGAACATGTGGAAAATGCTTAGGAAGAGTTACAAATAGATCAAGAGAAGATTTTACAATCTACAACTCATTTCATTAGAAAGTTCCAAGACAAAGGTGATTTAGTCTCCCTTGTCTAGGACAAGGGTGAGTGAGTTACCCCTGTCTTCCTATCTTGGCCCAAAATTTCATTTACAGGTCACTAATAGTCTCTAGTTCTTAGATCTAGTCCCATAATGAATTTGTCAGCTTTTAATCTTGATGTACATATAGAATTTTTTTTATGTACTTAATCCTAGATCCTGTCTTTCTAATTTGCACTTGCACAGTCATAGTCCCCTATAACAAAGGATCACTATATTGACCTAGCCCTTCATTCTTCTTGGGGTGTAGTATATCATCTTCCTTCAAATAGAAGAAGAGATAAGCCTATACTTTTTAGTTTGTTCATGCATCCTTGTGAACCCTATTTATTTCATTAGATTTTGGTTAACCTAATGTCTTACATCTTAATTCTAATTTGGATGTTTAGGTCTAATTTTTATGCATCATATCATTGTTTTATTAGATGTCAAAATATGATTTTAATGCATTTCATTATGATTATATCTTATATGTTATGTATTTGGAGATTCAAATTTTCTTTTAAACTATGCAATTTTTAAATGATCAATCTCTTAGTAGTTCACATTATTTAGACATTTTCTCTTCATGTGAGTTTTATGACCTCAAGCCCTATATCCAATGTCCCTATGAGAAGAATTTATAGACTTATGACTTCATTTAAGCATACAGAATCCAAGAAAACTAAAATTTTCCATGGGAATGTAGATGATACCTCTATGCCTAGAAATGGAATACCTAACATTGTTGAAAATCACTCTTCTCATACTTCACATGATGAAGATGAATCCATTATATGGGTGTTTTATATCGAAGTGGAAAATATTTTCAATGATTTTTTAAAGCATGAAAACATTAGATCGGTGAAGAAAATTCAAATAGTCAGGAAATCCCATTGATTGAAGGGTTATGAAGGATGATACAAAATTATGAACATGGTGTTGATCTTTTTCATGGTATACCCATATTATCCATGATAATCTTTATGTTTATGAATATATTCTCTTGGATAAACTTAAAAGTAAGATGATGCTAAATTAGTGGATTAGTCTTGTACCTATGTCGATGACATTGTTTGGGAGGTTGTTGATGAGCTTGTACAATAATTAGATACTTAAGAAATCATGGAAGAAACAATTCATGAGCTAAAGGCTCTCATTCTCTTAGATGAAGAAAAATAAGAGATGCTTCAAACATTGGAAAATGTCAAATCAAATCAAAACCAATTTAATAAAAAATTGATGAATGTGGTCAATTTTTGTAAGTAGATGATTGACAAAACAACTTCTTCCTTCAACACTCTCTAGGTGGAACTGGAATATTGGAAGGCTAAATGAAGGAGGTGTGAGAAAAATTTGTAGGGTGTTGCTTAGTCAATGAAAGAGGCTCCCCTCTCTTGAATATGGTTTTGCATCAATACAAGAAGAATTCCTTAAGGATAAAAGGAGATTAATCCATGTCTATTTAATTTCCTCTATTAGTTGGTTCTCAACTCTAGTTGGTTTATTGATAGTTCTTTTGTTGTTTTGTTTTGTGGTTATGCTGGTTGAATTCACTTATTCATTTCAACCTATCTTTTGATTTGATGTTTATTTTGTTATGTTGTGTTTTGATATTCTCCTGATTGATATAATTATAACATATTTATTAAAAAATATTAAATTCAAATATATCCTAGTAAATTATAAAATTTAATTAAATTTTATTGTATTTTTTATTGGAATTGTGAACCAGAGACACCTAAATAGGCACTAATACATTTAACCCTAATTTTCAACCAGCATTTCTAACCAAGCATTAAAATGGTTTTGATTGGTCGGTTTATAAATGAATTTTTTTTTTTTAATCAATTCCTGTCTTGGTTGAAAGTTTGACCAACCTGGGCATATAACCTTAAAAAAGAGCCATTTTATTTGTTATTATATAACCTAATGTTTTGATTATATTTGTTATTGTGAATTTCTAGAGGTCAAGGAGGGCATTTTACATTGATATTTCATTTGTTTTATGTTGATATTGTCGCAGAGTTGAAGGAGGCCAAAAGGAGGGCATGATATTAAGGAGGGCATCGATCTTAAGCTCTGTTGGTGACCACCTATGCATATGAAGATTAGGTAGAGCTGAAGGAGGCTAGTAGGAGGGCATCGAAACCTACCCACCTATAAGGGAATTTCTACCAAATTTGGATATGATCAATCATCAGCATAGCTAATGTGATCTGAAATATAAATGAAAAAACTATCTTGTGAGTCTTTCTGAAAGCTCACATACATGTATATATGCTATACACAGACATTTTATGATAAAATACATTATGTTTTCTACTTCAATATGCCAATTAAACACACTAACATGTATTTCACAAATTTGGACCATATACTTGCGAATTCATTAACATCTTTCTCATTTACTCTCTAAATAGAGCAATTTAAGGATTTCAGATATTTTGTTTCAAGAATTTCCATGTGCTAATAAACCAAACCCATTTTAGGCATTCAAGGGTTTTCAAGCACTTAAAAAGCCTCACATATTATTTTTATCTAAAATTTCATCATACAAATCGGAATGTGTGTTACAAATTTAAGATAATAGTTCATTCTAAGATCAAATTTATCAAAGAAATTTTCCTCTACTAATTTATCTTTTCTAAAAAGGAAACTAACAAAATGAGAATATTGGACACACCTTGTGGCCAAATTTAAGTAGGAACTGAGAGAGATAATAAATTTGATTTTCCACCCACTTGTGAATTTCAAAAGTTTCTAAATGTATTTAGTTTCAAAATCCCAAATGCATACTTAATCAGCTTAGAAAGCATACTCGTGAGCCTTAACTAAAATGATTAAATGATAACTAAGGAGATGGTAACAATGAACTGAATGAGGCCTTTCCCTCAAATAAGTATGCTTTCTAACTTGATTAAGTATGTGTTTTCAGACCTATGAACCTTAGCTAACATGGCCACACATTTCTATTTTGACAATCATATTAGGGTTTGATATGACCGACATATTAGCCCCCTACCCAACCCCACACACAGATAAGGTTATAATGTAGATAATACTAAAATTGGTTGATAATGTATTTGATGTAGAGACTAATGATCAATTAACTTACAAGACCAAGAGGCTCGGAATCTTAAGTCTACACTCACTCAACTTTACCCATTCATTCACACAATTGGTTTGATGTTGTGATTTTCCCCAAACCACTAATGTTTCACTTCCTCCAATAACCTACCAACTAAGATCAATCCCTATGGATGCACCACTTATCTTCTCACCAAGAGGAACTACCTACTCATTCCCCACACAATACCTAATCCCTTCACAAAACTTCCCAACACATTCATAAAGGAAATTCATCACAAACTGCCCTATTGCTGTCCCTTATATAGACCCAAACTCAGACATTCATAACTTTTTACCCTGATCCCATTTCTTTGATCACTCCAGTCAAAGTTGGTACAACTTGGCTCTCTCCAACATATTTCAAATTTGGTCCAATCCAATGGTTCATTAGGGAGATAATGCCCCCGCACTGAGAGTAGTTTTTGTCTGACAGTCATTCCTCAACTTTCTTCAACATTGTCTGGTCTTTTCTTCAATCTCTTGTCCATTCCTGCACACAGACACTTACAGACACATATGATACATGTATTTGATCCTCCCACAAGTAAAAATAGCCATAGTAAGTGAGAGGGCCTAATTCTTCATAGAAACTTCAAAATAAATTGCTGATTGCACACCAAATATCTACTAGGAATAGTCAGAACAAATTTGGTGTTTCTTGCCTCAAAAATTATCAAAAAACTAAAAAAAATTGCATGGAAACAAAATAAATCTAATTCATCTTCAATATAATACTTTTCCCATCAATATTTCATTCAAATGGGGAGTTCTAACACCACAAAGAGGTGATTGTCCCCTTACGGCAGTGAACAAGCAAGTTACAGACAATTAACTTTGTATTGAATTCAAGACTTCATTACATTTCTTTTTCTTTGATAAAATCTCACTAATAAATCTCTAATAGTCCTCTTCTCTCAAAATCACATTCACACAACCCAAATACCCTTTCCCAACCGGTTTGAAACTTCCTTTAACCGGTTACAGTCAGTTATGATTGTTTGCAATTAGTTTTTGTTTATATTTTGTTGTCTAGTTGACAACGTAGTTGTCAACTTTGACAAATTTACATCATTAGGAATTTTATTAATATTCCAAAGGATTTTTCAGATTTTATCCCAACTTTAAATCCTCAAACCACTCTTAAACCCCATAAACCCTCAATGAGCCTTCTAGGCTTCATTTTGCCAATTTTTGGCAATTTACATTTTTGGACACTTCAAGTGCATTTGACACTATATAATGGTTCTATTGGTCATATTATAATCAATTGGACCTTTGTAGATATTTAAAAAAATCATCTAACTTAGAATCCCAAAGTGACCCCTAGGTACACTTTAACCCTCAAAATGCCATTAAGGCTTACATTGTTTGATCTCAATACAAAATGATCAAAAACATATTCAAAACACAATTAAATGACCATTAAGGTATTATTACAATCATATGACCCTTCAAGGTCATTTTCATCTCTTGTTTCCCCCTAGGATCTAATAGTGAGCCTAGTGTCTTCATAAGTCTTAATCCTTGGTCCTGGTGCTCCTGCACCAGTATTGGTCTCATTTCCCATACCTGATTGTGAATGATCAAATGATGAAACAAATTCCCACTCCTAATGTCCTCGTAAGGACTCACCTTATAGGTTGCCCCAAATGCACCTAGTGCCTCCCATACACCATATCATCACATAGGTCTTAAAACTTCATTCTAACTTCATAGAACATCTCATCATGGCCTATACACCATGTTCCATCAACCCACTAAACTTGGATAACAAATCCTTTATCCAACACTCACCATTAGCCCTTAAAGCTAGTAGTCCACACCAGTCAGTAATTTTTCTTTTTCTCAAACATTCCCCAAATAATTAAGGAAATTATTGACTGATCTAGATACCCTTTTGGATCTTTTAAGTCCTCCCCAAGAATTAGTATATGCTTCTTTGGACCATACCCAAGATCCAATAACCTAGCAACCCCAAACTAGGCCTAATCCTCCCCCACTTACAAAGAAACACATAACTCCACTCATTCCCATGACTTCAAAGTATGAAACAATCATTCTATTGGTTCCTCAAATTGGACTTTATGCTTATAAAAGAAACCAATACATCTATAGTTTTGAAGGATGGGTTAGATCCAAATATTGAGTTCTATGATGATTGGACCAACTATAGGGACAATACTGCCCTCTACACTTTTGGCTCTGCAAAACCAAGGAGGGTACTACTAATCTAGTAGAAACAAGCCTTACTTCAATAATAATAGACTAGATTTAAAGAACAACAGATAAATGATAAGAAAATACTAAATGATAACCATTCATTTATTGATTCTCTATTATCATTATGTAGGATAACTTGTAAGTCACAATACTTTAAATACTTCGACAGATTTATATCAAATTTTAGGAGTATAGTAGAGCCTTATCAAACACTGATTTCTATAAACTAGCTCCACTACTGGCCAGTGCCTTATCCATTGGGTGACATCTTCACTAAAAAATGAGATATTTAGACTAATATATTGAACCTTGATAATCTTTATCCTTAGAAAATACTATCACCCTATGGTGATTCTGATCAAAGGACTCCTGAATTCACACTACTTATTTATATCCTTATACAAACTTCAAAGAATTAGTGTTATATCTAAAGCTTATTTAATTTGATCTTAGATCAAAGTTGAAGAATATCAACACATACATAGAAATAATCCATGCAATGAATCTGACAACTCATAAATCAAAGAAAAGTACACAAAGAAGAGATATAAACTCTAGATTTTTATTCAAATTTCCATATCATCTGTATGTATACACAATGCTTCAAAATGAAAAACCATTTGAAAATTAGCTAAATCAGTAATACTTGCTATTCTATAAAAAATGGCCTAATACAGTCTACTGTATCCTAGACTTAGAAACTTGTCAGTAAGAATGTTCAAGTTCTGGTCCTTACAAATTGATCCTGGTAATCCTTTTATAAAATTTAAGGGTTGCATACAAGCTTCAAATCCTTTTAGAAAAGAAAAAAATATGTCAACCATATAAGATAAGAAAGATAAATATAATACATTCTTGTTATATTTTTACAAAGTTGCTCATTTACATGAGCACCAAAATTTGCAACAACTCCCAAGGTCAGTTCAACTTCTGCCAGTTGTACTCTTTGTGCTTGCTTCAATTGTTTGAGATCCTTTGCAATTTTTTCTTTTCTTCAAGTGGTTGAAGTAGTGTTAATTGTTGTAGTTTTAGTGGGTATTCCTCAATTCTTGAACATTCTTACTGACAAGTTTCTGAGTCTAGGATACAGTATGAAGCTTCCTCGAACTGACCCTTGGTAATCTGTTTTCCCTTGTTATTTTTATTTTTTCTCAACGACCACATAACTAAGGCTTGATGATCATCACTGAAAGTGACTCCTTTGATGGCTTTCTCTACCTCCTCTTTGGTCTTATGCATTGGTGTTGTCTTCTTTCTAATAGCATCTAGGACTACTACATCAACAATGTCCCATTTTGCGAGAATAAGCACTCCTAAATTTCTTACCAATTCTCTCCCCTGTTCTCAAGTGATCCTTTCAAATCTTTCAATCATTTCTTTTCTAACCTCACTCTCTGTGACCTTGATGTCCTTTTGTGGGTCCTCCTCCTTCCTTTTCTCACATGTTTCCTAGAATTGGTTTATGTGCAATTTCCAAAAAAATTGCATGAAAGCCCTAGCCTTTACAAAAGCATCATCTGCTAGGAATTCATCACATGTCTACTTGATTATGGGGTCCAACTCTTTACCATCCATTTTTCCTATTGTCAAGTCCAATTCAGGTTCCTCTGGTGGCTCCTATACTCCATTCATTTCCTCATAGATCATTATTATTTGACCAAGACTACCCAATTTTTGTACTTGTTCTACAATCTCTTGATGATCCATGAAGTTTAAAGGTGATTGGGAGGGAGAGTATTCCTCCTCAATGTGTAAAGGCCTTTCTTCCAATTTTTTCTTCTTTGGTGGAGGTGGAGAATCGGGAACAAGCTCAATTGGTTGATCCTGTGGTGAGTCTAGTATCTCCACAATCTTGTCATGTACTTCTACTTCCTTTGAGGTAGAAGGGATGTCCTCTATTATTTTTGTCTTCTCTTTCCTACTCTGTCTTGGTACAACCACATTATAACTAGTCCTCTTTTGTACCATGTATCTACCCAAGAGTAACATTTTGGCAAATGTAGGCTTTATTAACACCAATCTAGCCTTTTCTAGCTCATCTTGCATGACCTCCTTCTTCTCATTCAGGGTCTAGATGATACCCTCAAAGTGACTCATAAGAGTTTCTACTT
Organism: Chamaecyparis obtusa; assembly: GCA_027943335.1. Lineage (NCBI taxonomy): Eukaryota > Viridiplantae > Streptophyta > Pinopsida > Cupressales > Cupressaceae > Chamaecyparis > Chamaecyparis obtusa. Next base: position 560,989 of record BSBK01008037.1, read on the forward strand.
TCTTTCCAAAAGGGGTGCCATCTTTTAGAGGATCATAACCCTTGTCAAAATGTTGCACAAAGTCTAATGTCTTTTTGTACACTAGCCATTTTCCCTTCCTAATCTCCTATTCTTGTATGTTTGGAATATTTCAAATGATATCCTTAGGAAAGTTAAAAATATGATCTATCAATGAGCACTTAACCCTCTTTTTGAACACATGTCATTGTAGAAACCCTCAGGATCCATTGTTCTTGCAACTTAAGTAGCCATGTGATATAGTTTCAAGATTTCATCCATGTGAGTCCATCCACCCTTAGTGATTAAAAACTTGTGGGCTATTGTGATAGTAGGAAATAGAGTTCTTGTGGCCTTTCCTATGAGAGTATTTTTTTGTATTTCCCCCAATTTCCTTAGAAGTTCTGCAACACCAATCTTGAGCGGGACTTGATATGGTAATATGAAAGGGGTCCCTCTAAAACTATATAGTTTGATTACAGTAGACATTGGGTAAAAGATGAAATCACCCCAATTGTGCACAATCTTGATGTCCCTAGAAATTTTTTTTGGCCTAATGAGTTCATATAAGGCCTTTAGGATTCCTGGATTTTCTTGAGAAAACAAATCCTTGAGCCTTGATGCAAAACATCTGTCAAAATTCACAAAACTATTCTCACTCCTATCCCAGGTTATGTTGAGGTTCTATAATTGTACTAGCATCTCCTCATCATTCTTCTTCTTCATCAGGTCGATTTCTTTCTCAAAATAACTTGCACCCTTGTATAGAAACATGTACATTATCAGGGAATACCATCAAAAATGTTTATCTACTTTATTCTTTTGGATTCCTAGTAATCATTCATGAATTAATTCAGCTAGGAAAGGGGAAAAGTCAAATGTAACTACCAATAAAGGGTGCAAGATTTGAACCATCATATACATCAGGTGCATTGACATTCTTTCCTAAACATCTTCTCCCAAAATATGGCATAGTGACCAATATATACCTTTTTCCCCTAGGTTAAAATAGTCTACTTTGAAAGGTTACTGTGTACCTGGTCCCACTATGACCAAACCCCCAATTTTATTATAGAATTCCTTCAGAGGACCACCCCTCAGATAATCCCTTTGAGAATTATAAACTTTCCTTAATTCCTCAAAGTCTATTCTTTGCAGGTCACTAGATGGTTCACTTAACTCAAAAAATTTCCTAATTTCTTTAGCTGAAATACTAATCAAAAGGTTTCCCATTGCATCCCTAACAAACCTAGTAATTGGATCATGCTATTGTGCTACCTAAATCATAAAATCTTCATCCATGAACACACTTGGCACAACGAGTTTTCCTAAATCAAATTGCCACACATTGCTAGTGGGAGGGAGGGAATGTCTTTGACTGAACCCTATTCTGAAAAGTCCTAAACTAGTGATGCCAGTGCTACCAAATTTGGCATCTCTATTAGGAATGAATGCTAAATATATCCTATGGGGGAGTATTAGTAGCCATTGTGTAGTAGTTGTTGTTGCATTCATGACTGTGATTGTCATTGATCTCAACAAAGTGATCTACTAAAGATTAGCAGAGAAGCAGATAGTGTTTGAGCTATCGCACTTGGGATATTGAAGATGAAGCTATGCAGAGTTTGGGAATTACTCTATGATGTGTTATAAGTGTAGACACCTACAAATCCTTTAGAAAATAAAGTATTTTTTTTCTTCTGAAAATCCCTGATGACATCATCATTTATTAATTAATTAATTTATTTTTATGTCATTAAATCCCTTTATCTTAATTAAAAATATTTAATTAAGAAATCCCTCCCAAAAATGTTTAAATCTTATTTAAACATTATTCCCCTATTTATTAATTATTTAATTAATAAATTGACTAAAAATCCCAAAATAAATAATTTATTTATTTTTTGTCCAAAACCTTGCCAATTTCCTAAAGACCACTAACCTCTTCCAAAATCTTCTAATCCTTCTTTAATTTCGATTAAAGGCTAATCCCATCATTTCCTAACCCTAATCCCAACTCAAAATATTTAATTAAGATTAAATATTTATTTTCATATTTATTAAATATATTTTAATAAATATTCCCAAAACTAAAACCTTTGGAATGAATAAACATTTATTCATTCTCCCTAAACCAAGGAAAACTCTAGACTCTTCTAGAAACTTCTCAACCCAACCTCTTCACCCATCCTAATCCTAAATCCCCCTAATCCTAATCCTAATCCTACCCCTAAACATTTGCAAAATCCTAACCAAGCTTAAGACTTTCCTAAACCAAAGCAAAGTCTCCCCTTCCAAATATCTCAACCACAAAACATTTGATGCATCCACAAAGTCATTAAAGTCCCTTAAAGGCTCATTCAATGCTCTTACAAGCACTTATGAGGGGAGTTATGAGCTTTGAGCCCCCTTTGTTGACTCATCTTTATCCTTCCCTTCATCCACTCACCTTGTGACATGTGTCACCTCTTGATTGGCTGTAGACTAGCACAATCCATGTGCTCCCCTTTGAATGAATCTTGGCCTCTCTTAAGGATTTCAATCCTGGCCACTCATTCTTCCTTCCCAAATCCTATAAATACCCCTCCTTTCAAGAGCAAATCAATTAGCTTAACTTTCATTCTCATGCATTGTTATCATGCCCTTTTATTTCTAGACTTAGCACAAATCATTCTAATTTAGTTTACTTTCAAGCATTTTAGCTCATCATAGCTTAGTAATAATGGATTAACATAGTTTTTATTATTGTTTTGCATAGCATAGCATCATATCACATCTCTATTTGGCCTAAAATCAATCTTAGCATAATCACACTTGCATTGAATCTCCATTTAAGCATCATAGTTTGAGTTCTTGAGGCCTTAGGGGAAATCTTGGGTGTTCTACCCATTATTGTGCCATTTTTTGGGGTTTTCATGAGTCTCAAACCATCTTAGAATGCATTAGAGTATGCTCCAAGTGATTAAAGAGCACACCCACATCCCCTTAAGCAAGAGAAAATCAAACAGTGCTTAGGTGCACCTGTTTTAGCTCAATCTAATCCTAATCCTAAATCCCCCTAATCCTAATCCTAATCCTACCCCTAAACATTTTCACAATCCTAACCAAGCTTAAGACTTTCCTAACCCAAAGTAAAGTCTCCCCTTCCAAATATCTCAACCACAAAACATTCGATGCATCCACAAAGTCATCAAAGTCCCTTAAAGGCTCATTCAGTGCTCTTACAATCACTTATGAGGGGAGTTATGAGCCTTGAGCCCCCTTTGTTGACTCATCTTTACCCTTCCTTTCATCCACTCACCTTGTGACATGTGTCACCTCCTGATTGGTTGTAGACTAGCACAATCCATGTGCTCCCCTTTGAATGAATCTTGGCCTCTCTTAAGGATTTCAATCTTGGCCACTCATTCTTCCTTTCCAAATCCTATAAATACCCCTCCTTTCAAGAGAAAATCAATTAGCTTAACTTTCATTCTCATGCATTGTTATCATGCCCTTTTATTTCTAGACTTAGCACAAATCATTCTAATTTAGTTTACTTTCAAGCATTTTAACTCATCATAGCTTAGTAATAATGGATTAACATAGTTTTTATTATTGTTTTGCATAGCATAGCATCATATCACATCTCTATTTGAACTAAAATCAATCTTAGCATAATCACACTTGCATTGAATCTCCATTTAAGCATCATAGTTTGAGTTCTTGAGGCCTTAGGGGCAATCTTGGGTGTTCTACCCATTATTGTGCCATTTTTTGGGGTTTTCCTGAGTCTCAAACCATCTTAGAATACATTAGAGTATGCTCCAAGTGCTTAGAGAGCACACCCACATCCCTCTTATCAGAGCAAATCAAACAATGCTTGGGTGCACCTGTTTAGGCTCAATCTGAGGTGGCTAGCTTAGAGTTTTCTTTGTTTTGCATTGATTTCATGCTTAGACTAACATCTAATCATTGTTTGGCTTGAAGTCCTTCAAAGCAGGTACCCTCAAAAGCCTAGTCCATAATAAGATCGTGGTTCAGAGCACAGATAGTAATTCATTTATTCATGGAAGTTATGAGGAAATTAGTGGAAGCAGTATTTAGGCAGTGTTCCTGAGTAGTGGTTTGTGGAAATCAGATGATATCTCCTAACCAAGATGGAATCTCATTATGCATAGTTAGAGAGTAGTTGGAGACATGTTGATAGTGGCATGGATGATACCACAAGATCTCAGGTCACATGAGTGAAGAATTATATTGATTGGAAGCCGACAGTTTTGTGTAATTTTGATGTAATATGTGGAAACTTTTATTTTCTAATTTGTATGCCGACTCATTTATAATTACTTGAGTGTGGTATAAAAGAAGGAATGTATTCCTTTTTGTAGTGTGGAATGTAATGAATGTAAGTGTATTGTGAAATCAAGATTGTTGAAAGAGGATATGCGAAGTACTGAGATCTGGTATTGAGATCTGAAGAGAGAGTTGGTGCAGTTTGGCACAATTAGAGAAGGATTATTGGATTGTTGAGGTCAGTAATCTTTTGGTATTATTATATTGAGTACTACAAAGATCAGTTGGAAAGTAAGCTCAGTGATCTTACCCTGAAGCTATTTGGGCATTGGGTCGTTCTGTCTTGCATAGCTCCTAACAAAGCTAGAATCTTTTAACAGGGATTCATACGTACTGAATGTATTTCATAAGACTCCTAACAGAGTCCATCACTTCACAAGGAATATTCATATTAGTGAATCTTTTGTGGGCATCATTCCCACTAGGGTTTACTCTTTGATCAAGAGGTTCCCTAGTCAACATATCTTGTGTCATTGTGTTATTATGCACGTATATCTTTCTATGGTTGTTGATTACATTGCTTACATGGTTAAAATCTATTAAGGTTGATAAAAGTTATATTTATCTGATAACTGATTCACCCCCCCCCCCCTCTTAGTTATCTTGGTGGACTTTACTTTCTAACAATTGGTATCAAAGTGGCAGGTCCTTGAAAGAAAAGTTTAACAACTTAAGGAGATCCATGGAAAATTTAAGGAAAGAAAGCCCTAAGTTTGATGGAGTAAATTTTGACAGCTGGAAAGAAAAGATGAAGACACATCTACTATGTTTATGACCAAGTTATTGGTTGATTACAAAGAATGAGAAGACTATCGTTGATGAGGATAACATTAAAACATGTACTAATGAGGAATGAGATCTATTCATGTGTAACATACTTGCTAGAGAAGCACTCTTGTCAGCCCTTCCGGAGAATGAGTATAGTCTGGTAAAATATTTAAAAATATCTCATGAAATTTGGTTAGCTTTACACTCTACTTTTGAAGGTGATGACCATGCAAAGAAAGTTAGGTTACATAATTGGATATGTGCATTTGAAGATATAAGAATGATGGAAGATGAATCTATTAGAAGCTATATTGGTAGAATGTCAGATATTGTTGCAAGTATTAAATCTTGTGGTGGAACAAAGATAGAGAATGAAGTGATATGGAAAATTCTAAGGACATTGACTCCTACATTTAAGAAGACAACATAGATGATTGAACAAGTCATACCTTGTACTATGAACTTTACAAGAGAGACTCTTTTTGGAAGATTGGAAGTATCAGAAATGAACTTGAGGTTATCAAGAGACCTACCTAGAATGGAGACAACATTTAGTGCTCTTAGTTTTTTCCCTACTTTGTCAAGAAGCATCAGTGTGATCGTAGACTATGCTAGCAACAACAGATCTAGAAATGAAGAAGACAGGAAGATTGAAGAAGGTATTGCCTTTCTTGTGAAGAGAGAACTAGACGGTAATAAATTTTTTAAATGTTGGACTTGTCAATAATTTGGTCATTCTGCATCTAAATATCCTAAGAGTGTTATCTCTATTAAGCATTTATTGTCACTTAGTATCAAAATCATTAGTCGGTTATCTATACTGCACTGGTCAGTAAATACAAGGAGACAGCTGTAATACCCCAAAAAAGGGCTATAAGTTCATTAACCTCATACATTGACAATTCGAATGAAATCGACATCGAAGTCCTAACCTAAGGCACATCTAAATATCATCGAATCCTAATTGATTATCATAAATTCTGCATCAGGGAATATTCCTAATAATATTCCTAATTATCCTAATTATCTTTGATTTAATGATTATTTGGCGATAAATCCTATTTATCCTAAAGTTTGATTAATTGAATATTCTAAATATTTAATTAATTAGATTTAATTCTGCCACTTAATTGTTTGATTGAATTTAATTATATTTATTCCTAAATTGTATTATTTAATTTTGACAAAAAATCCAAAATCCTATGAATAATTGATTAAATTCTTATTTAATTAATTAAAGCAAGTTGTCAATTTTTAATAATATTTATTTTTGAATAAAAGTTTGAAAAATGATTGATTAACCCATAAATCAATTGTTTTATTTTTCAAAATCAGTTAAGTTGGAAATAAATCACTTTATTATTAAATTAATTCATAAATAAATCATGCACAATCAAGAAAAGCAGACAACTATCAATTATCAATTAAAGCTAAACTCTATTTTGAGTTAGACTCTGCTTTTGCATGTTTTTGTGAGTTAATTATCCTTTATTTAAAAATAACTCAAAAATCAACCTGAGTTATTTGAGTGATTTATGGCTTTTTTTCCCATGCACCTCCAAAGCCCTAGATTTCTATAAATTAAGGCTTTAGCTCTTCACAAATCATCTCTCAAATCCACAAGAATTGCATAATCACGCTGCTGAATTGGAGACTCAAGAATCATCTTTGCGAATCCAAGCTTTGTGAGATCAACATTGCATAGTTTTTCATATCATATTAGTTTTCATTTGTTAGATCATCATAGCATATCAATTTGTTTACATATCATAGATTCATATCAATTTTCATCATATCATTGCATAGAAAATTAAAAAAATAGATTATTTGCATTCATATTTCATATCAGTTTTGCATTCAAATCCTTCATTTAGGTGTCATCAAGGTCACTGATCTTGATAACAATCTGAGAACATCATACTCACACCTATTAGAAGGCAGTAAATTGCCTGGTTAGTTTAGCTTTCAATTCATTGCACGATTTCATTTTTGCTAACCTTTAATGTTTTACTAAAGTGTTGTGTCTACAGAACAAGTACAAAATTCACACACACATTTTTGGCACCCACCGTGGGGCCCTAAAATGGGTTTCCATTCTATTCTATTAAATTTCCATCATTTTTCTCGAACCCAGGACCACAAGGTTAATTTTTGTGAGTTTTGTGATAAATTTTTAGGCTGTTTTTCTAGAAATCCAACTGATTTTTTTATTGGTACATGCACATATGACATGATAAAAATCCTAAATTTATATTTTTGGACAGGTATTTTAGTTAGCTTTCATTTCCATTGGTTTTGATTAATTTCATTTTAATTTGCAAAAGTTATGATCATTTTAGTGAAGACTGGTCTGAACCTGATTTTATGAAATCTGACTGATGTTTTTATTGATACATGCACATATGGTATGATACAGATCCAAAATTTATATTTTTGGAAAGGTATTTGTGTTAGATTTCATTTTCCATTGGTTTGGATTAATTTCATTTTTATTTGCAAAAGTTATGATCATTTTAGTTAATACTGGTCTGAACCTGATTTTATGAAATCCAACTGATATTTGTATTGGTACATGCACATATGACATGATACAGATCTAAAATTTATATTTCTGAAAATTTATTTGAGTTAGCTTTCTTTTTTCATTGGTTTGGATTAATTTCATTTTGATTTGCAAAAGTTATTGTTGATTTAGTGCAGACTGGTCAGAATCTAAATTTTTATGACAATAGGTTTTTCGATTATCAAATGACATATTATCTTTAACTAACCTGATTTTCTACCACATGAGGTTGACAAGTTGTGTTTTTTTATTGATGGATTTTTATAACATTGGATTTCATGTACAAGAATAGGTAAGTTTTTCATAATAGTGGGTTGCAGGTGCAGGTACATCTTGTGGGTACAAAAGATAGAAGACAAAAAATGCAAGAATAGCTAAAAATAGGTAAAAATCTACTAAGCATGTTGCAAGGAATTTAGGTAATCTTCTCAGCTGATAAGACTTTGATTTTGGATCTAAAACGAACATCTCATGTGTCTAGCTTGAGTGACTTTTATTGCTTTCCTATCACATACTTCATTTGGGCTATAAAAATGAACATAGTTCGCTTTCAGCATCTTTGTTACACATAGTAATTAGGCCCCATGAACACTATTTGTGGATCTCGAGAGAGTGGATTTCTAGTGAAACTCTTCTCAATGAAGGATCCTTTGTAGGTGGGGAGGATACTAAGGGAGTCTCACGTTCCACTAGATCCGTGTGTCTTCAAATTTTGATCGAGACATTCTCTCTCTGGAGAGGTTGATATATCCTAAAGGGTTGATGTCATAGATCTTTGTGAGATAATCTTGGTCTTAGTGTGTCAGATTAATCTATCTACTTTGTTTGGGTTAAAAGTGAAAAGGCTAGGGGATTATGCTCTACTTCCTTTTTGGATAGTACCAGAAATCCAAATCCCTGAATCTGGAACCAGTCTCCATGTGGTATATCTTGTGAGTCACCTTTAGAGAGGGTTAACTGTAATGGACATTCCCTTAATTAGGTTAACCACATTGACGGAACCTCAAGTGGTAATAGCCATTTTCTCCATGTTAGTGACAGCCGCTATATAAATGTCCTTGTATAAGAAATCTTCACAGGTGTTGTTCATTGTTGGGTTGTCAGATCTCCCTAGCAGCTCCTAATTGATTAAATTCTCAGATTGTGTCAAAACCCTGGTGTGCTAGGATTGGAGTTCACCCCTTTGGATCATAAAAGTTGCAGAGTCAAACCATTACTAAAAACCTTAGCGAGGCCAAATTTTTATTTTCTAGGGTATATGTGCATTATTGCAAAACATTTTTGGAACATACACAATTAGCCCTTTTGAGGATTAGAATGAATAAGTCAGTTGATTGTGCATGTGCAAGGTTGCTTTTTCCCTTGTTCATTGTTTCTAGACATGCTTGAAATCACTTGCTTGCTATTTTGCGTGCTTGTTTATCTATCTAGTTACTAAAAATGAACAAATTTGTTACAATCTTCAAATCTGGACAGTACAATTTGCAAACAATCTGAATCTGAAAACTCAAAAATTGCAAAATGAAAAGTAAAATTCTTTTTTGGAGTCAAAATTCATCTCAGGAGGTCAAAAAGTCATACGAGTTTCTATCAAGTGTTGTTTCATTACTGCCCATCTGTCGTATGATAGAGAACCCAGTGTCATATGAGTCTTTCTGCCAGTCAAATTCAAAAAGTCAAATCCTGCTAGCAACTATCATTTCATAGCATACCCACTATCATGTGAGTTTTTCAACTGTCATTTCATAGTATACCCACTGTCGTATGAGTCTACAGAGTGTCGTTTGGGAAATTTTTGAAAGTTGCTAGAAAATTGTCAAAATTGCCAGATATTTAGCTTTTTCAGCCTATTTCCAGAATCTGTCGAACAAATCACTGTGTTAGGAATAGAGAAGTAGCTATTGAGAATCCTATCATTTTCCAAAAGTGGTCTTTTCAATTCGATTCAGCCTTCTATTTAATCGATTTGAGTATTTATCATCTTGTGTCAAAACCTTGTCATAACTATCAATCTTCTATCAAATCTTCAAAAATAGACTAAGTGTTGTGAACTCATGTCTGCTATCTTTTGGGAAATCTACCCATACATCCAGGGCACAGTATCCCTCACCCACATCTAATCGAATCTTCAAATCAATCAAACCTTAACAAGGTTGCATCATCTGATCATCTTGATTCAATTCATTCTTCAGTCATCTGGATCTTATTCTTTGTTTCACTCAAAGTTGATGGTGGAAACTAGAGCTTCCTCTCACAAGAAATCAGGAGAAGCATCTCATACCTTACCTTTGACTCATATCCAGGGTCCAACTCTTGAACGACTCTACAATTCTAGTCTTTATGAAGATGATGGTCTTGGCAACTTTCGATTGAAATTTGGTTACATTCCCCCTCCATCAATTCAAGGAGTCAATCAACAAACTCTACATCAATCCATTCTAGGGAGTCCTAAAACTCCTAACATGTCTCAAAGAATCAATACCCATGAGGAAGAAATTCTAATCACAGCTATGATGAAACAAATACACTCTATGCAAGTCAAACTTAACAAACTTGAGAAAGAAAAGGAACCTAAAGAGTTCTCCATGGAAGCTCTATGCCCTTTTCCATTTGATAAAGACTTGTACATATCACCATGCCCTTGGACATAATGTGAGTAATGTGACAACCCTTATGATACCTCTTCCACGGAGAGTGACACATCCATCTTCAGAGACTATGATGACTATGATGATGGACAATATAATGATACTCATGACACCTTTGTTCCTAAGAATCCTCCTCATCGTGTGTTCTTGCTTACTACAAATGGGCCATCACATTGGATAGATCATGATGATGGTCCATATGATTCTAATTTTGAAAGAGACTTTGATGATTTTTGTGAACAACATCTAGATGATACATCTACTTCTATTGAGGTATATAAAATGTACCGTGCTAATTATAAATGTGCATACTACAAGGATCTCTCCTCTAAGAACTCTCATGCTGAAATTAAAGATTACACTCTCAAGAAAGATCATGTTAATATTGAACCTTTGTCTTGTGATGATTCCTTTCCATCCCCTACTTCCTCCAATACCCATATATTTCCTAAAGCTTCCAACCCTATCAAATCTTTCACAAGTCTTTCATCCACCAAAGGTCCTAATAATTTTCATGTGGTTCCCTACAGTTATCCTCAAGGGCTACCTCTCAAAAAAACTCATGATAACCTTCACTTGGCTGCAAATACTTTCAATAATGCTAAAACTAAAGAGCCTGAGCCTTTATATGCTATAATGCCTACTTCAGCTAGTCCTTCACCATCTCTTCCAAAGTCTTCCATACAATCCCAACATGCTTCCTTGTCCTTAGAAGTGGCTCCATGTCAAGAGGACTCTAAAAATGATAAAAAAAAGAACATAAAGAAAGATCAAGATCAAGAACCATCCATGTCATCCAATCCTTTTCATGATGTCTCTTATCCGCTTCAGGGTTCTTTTGATCCTACACATCCTTTTTCATGCATTCCACCATGTCTTAATTCTTCTCCTAAGAAAGATCATGTATTGCTTACACTGTTGAGCTTATTGACAATCAAAATAACCTTACTACACTTGCACTTTCCAAAGATGATACTTCCATTAAGGTTGGTAAAAATGGTGTTGTTACTTCCAATGTTAAGCCTATTGAAAATCAAGAAAAAAATTATGCGCTTATGTTATCCAAAGATCCTTGTCAAGATCAAAGTCTTCCATCTTCTTGTTCTACCACTCCATGTTCACTTCCACTTTCTACTCTTCCTAAGTCTTTGCAAGCTTTGAACAATCCTATCAAAGAAGGTGCTCATATTCAAGATGTCCATGATTCTATTGAAAATTCTAATGCTCACTCTAAAGATGTTGATATCCTTGGTTGTCATATAGATGCTGATGAACTTATTGATTATCCTTTTGTATCTTCCATGTCCATCCTTGGACCTCCTCCACCAATACTAAGGGCTTCACGTCTACCTTCCATCTTGGGTCCTTATGTCCCTTCACTTTCCCCTCCTAACTCTCCTAATTCACCATCCATCTTGGGTCCTTACATACCTCCATCTCCTATCTTTCCTCAAGATCAACATAGATGCACACCCTTGAATCATTTTCATCCATCCACCCATCTAAACCAGTCATATCCTCCTTCTTCTTCCACAAGACCCAAGTATTTTGGAAGTAACTTGAATGTTCAATACAAGAAAAAGAAGCAATGCAAGAATCCATCAAAAAAAGAAGATCACCATGTCTCCTCTAATAGACATGGAAACATAAAGTCAAAAGAGATATCTAAGAAAAAAACTACAAGACAAGTATGGGTTCCAAAATCCATCATTGAAGATATTCTCTCTAGATCATCAAAAGGAAATAAAAAGCCTATGGCTATATGGATTCCAAAGTCTCTTTTGAAAGAGTTTGGTGTTGAGCAAAAAGTGAAATTAACATTCAAGCTTCCAAAGGCTTCCACTTCATCTCCCTCCAAAAATATTCTTCCATTCCATGCACCTAAATCACAACCTCTACTATCGATTCACCATATTCCTTCACGTATTCCTTCATTCACATTTCCTCCATCCTCTTGCCACCCTTCAAGGTGTGTGTTGATGTTGATCTTGCCTTCCTTTCCACCTACCCTTTCATAGTCCTTCCATTCATTATCCTTCTATCTCCTATCCTTTTTCCTCACTTGCCTATTCCTCCTATCTTCCAACCTCACTCGCTTCACATAAAACCTTATCTCCATTTTCCTCTTCCATCTTCTTTTTCCTATCAACATCTTTGAGCATATCATTTTGAATGCTTGGCATATCATGGTTTATCTTTTCAAGGAGCATTATCTAAAAAGCTTTCCCTCTTCCAAAAAGAGAAAAAAAAAAAAATTAAAAAAAAATTGAAAATGTGCCTTGGTGAAAACCTGGAAACAGGTGCCTTGGTAGCAAAAGTAAAGAGAAATAAATTCATTCTATGGTGAAAACCACTCCCTTGTGGTGCCTTGGATAAGTACCATGATGAAAACCTGGCAATCAAGTATCATGCGTAGTTCTTCTACATATTTCATCCATTCCATCTTCTCTCTTTGATCTTGACAATGTTGATCTATACATGAACATTTGGCTATTTTGTGAGCTATCTTATGATGATCTTGCTTTCATTCCCTTCCTGTTTAGCCTTCATGTCTATTTTCCTCCATTCATTTTTGCCTATCGCTATCCTTTTCCCCTTTGGTCTTGATCTAATAAAAGAAAAGAGAAAGCATAAAACACAATGCTTTGAAACCTCTTCACATGTCTACTCCTTTGGAATGCATCCTTTCCTGCTCTGGCATTACACTTTTGTGACTTATCCTATGCTAGCCTTTCATTGCTTGTCCCAATGCACTTTACATGATAATTTTTCCCTAGCTTGGGTATTCTTGAGGATTTTTCCCTTGAGGATTGCTTCCCTTCATTCTCCTTCATTCTCTTGTCTTCCATCTCTTCTACCAGCTTGCCAATCCATCTTGTTCTCCACCTTGCTAGACATTGGGACTACATGATATGATTTTACTTGGGAGTTTGCAATGGAAAAAGATGTTATCAAGTATACCAAGTATCAGAACAAGTCTCAGAACTAGTATCAGAACAAGTATCAGAATGAGTATCAGACATAGTATCAGAACAAGTAACAAAACACCCACTGGGGCTACACCTTTCACTTTAGTTTATGGGTCTGAAGTGGTACTACCTATTAAGGTTGAAATCCCATCACTAAGAATCAGAATGGATGGTCTAGTAACTGATGATGACTGTCTAGGTTGCAAGAACTTGAACTACTAGATGAGCGTAGACAAGTAGCGTATGATCATCTCAGAGTATATCATAAGAGAATGTCTAGAGGTTAAAACAAGAAAGTCAGACACAGAGAGTTTTAGGTTGGTGATCTAGTCTTGAGAGAAAATCCTAAAAATCAATCACATCGAGAATGCAAGGGGAAGTTTCAACCCAACTGGCTGGGTCCCTTTGTAATCACTACTACTTTTAGCTTTGGTGCCTATCAACTCTCAACAACTGAAGGAGAACAACTTTGAGAACCAATCAATGTTCTCCATCTGAAGAAATTCTATGCCTAAAGCATTCAATCTATGGTAAAATGTCTTGAAAAAAATTTTAAAATTGGAAAAAGTCCTGAAAAAAATGAACATCTTGGTGAAAACCTAGAAATGGGCACCTTGATGATTCACAAAAAAATTGAAATATCAAAAGTACAAAAAAAATTGAAAAAATAAAAAATACAAAAAAATGAGAAAAAGAAAAAGTGCCTTGGTGAAAACCTAGAAACAGGCGCCTTGGTAGCAAAAATAGAATCTCTGCCAAGATGGTGAAAACCCAGAAAACGGGCACCACTTGTTTCAAAATGCTCCATCGATCAGCGCAATCTTGTTCTTTCCCAACTTTTAGTCTTGCTTTGGTTTGTACATATCTCCCAGTTCGTTTCTACATTTCTAATTTTCAATAAGTCAGTCTGTACACCAATTAGCTCCAGCATCTGTATCCTATCAATGCTTAACACTTGGGGGCAATCAATGTCAAATCCTATGGTCTCTAGTGTATCTTAGATGTATCATATCCAGTCAAAGTCCTTTGAAGCTTCATGTGAGTCAATCAGTCAGTCTTGTCTCCGGAAAGGATTTTGCATCTACAATAATGCAATCAAACATTAAACACAAACTGAAAATAATCTATGCTTTTTACATGCTTTTATCTCCTTGTATGCTTACTGATTCGCATTGAGATTTTTGCATATTGTGTCCCTTTGAGCTCTTCGATGATGTCCTTTATAGGTTTTAGAGAGTGATGACTAGGGGCATAATCTTTTCTTTGTCTTCTGCTTGTATGTGAAAATCTAACAACTTTGAAAATTCTGGATTGAAATGGTGTTTGACTATAAGAGCCTCTATCTCGAATTGGATGGCCATGCATACCTCAACCATTGATACCTAGAAAATTTAAAGAAGTTTGATCTAACTATTGTCTTTTTGAGTGATTTTTTTTTTCTATTATGAACTGCGATCTTACCTAAGGATGTGAACGATAAAGGGTCACTACAGGTAATTCACATTGGATTTAGAATAATCTCTTGACTATTTGATGTGTTTGTACACAAGGTGTATTCTGGTCATCACGACGTTTATGTTTTGAGGCTTATACAAATTGCTATATCAAAATGGACATGATATTCAGGTCATATTGGCACTTGTACCTTGGTGCTTATATCTAATTTGACGTTCCAAAAATAAAATCAATATTCATATGTGCATGGTTGCCTAATTAGTGGGTGTTGTATTGATTCCTGCTCATACAAATTGATATTCATATGTCTATGGTTTCATAGCTAGTGGGCATTGTATTGATTTATCTAGTTACCTAAAAGTTCAATGATGATAACAAATCGACACATGATCAGTGACTAGGTCCTAGGTCTTAGGTTGCATTTCATACTGCATGTCTCTTTGCATTTTTGCATGTTTGCATGATCTCAGAATGATTAAACAAACTTCAATGCTTAAACAATTCTTCAAATATCTCTTCAAATCTAACAAGAGTTGAATCTCACACGAAGGTTCTTCCAACGAAACAACAAGTAGAATCCTTTTTCGGGATCAAAATTGAAATTTGAGATCGTTTATATTATTCACTACTTGCATAATCAACCTTCAATCATCACAAAACTCCAGAATTCAACTTAACTGATTATCTTACATCAAACTATCAAATTTTCAACTTGGTCAACTATGGTTGACTCATGGTCAAACCTAGTCAAACTTGGTCTTCTGGACCTCCAAACGATGTAGAATGTGTTCTCGAACATGTTTGACCACTTCTCAAATCAATTAACATGCTTCTAAACTATCAGTGCTGACTTTTCTTGTCAGATTTCAATTTTAATCCCGAAGGGGGCATGGTATTGCACATCATTCAAAGTCTGTAATCTAAATCTGAAATCATATCTTTATTGATATCATATCTTTCCTCAGTAATTAGGACAACAACCATGTCTAGTTGTTGATTCATCAAAAGACCTCATTGCTTGGGGCCAATCAATAATCACTCGGGGCATATCAGATTCATCGAGATCCATATCAATCTGGTATTCTCCTAATCTTGTAAATTGTATCAGTTTTTGTGACTATCGGTTCAATTGTGTTATTTCCTTGATTCTTCTAAGGACAATCGAGTCTGGAATTGGTCACTCACTTCTTCACAATCATAAGGTTTAGAATCAGGAATTTTGACGCTTTTGTTTCATTGGTTCATTGCTGTTATAGTTAACATTATCTTTGGTCATTCAGGACATAATATCTTCATATCAATTTCAATCAGTTTCAGTTTCATATCAATATCAATTTCAAACATCAGTTTTAATATCATACACAGACTATCTTTGAACCACTGCGCTTCGCACAGTAATTCAAAGAGGGGCAAAATGTAATACCCCAAAAATGGGCTATAAGTTCATTAACCTCATACATTGACAATTCGAACGAAATCGACATTGAAGTCCTAACCTAAGGCACATCTAGACATCATCGAATCCTAATTGATTATCATAAATTCTACATCAGGGAATATTCCTAGTAATATTCCTAATTATCCTAATTATCTTTGATTTAATGATTATTTGGCGATAAATCCTATTTATCCTAAAGTTTGATTAATTGAATATTCTAAATATTTAATTAATTAGATTTAATTTTGCCACTTAATTGTTTAATTGAATTTAGTTATATTTATTCCTAAATTGTATTATTTAATTTTGACAATAAATCCAAAATCCTATGAATAATTGATTAAATTCTTATTTAATTAATTAAAGCAAGTTGTCAATTTTTAATAATATTGATTTTTGAATAAAAGTTTGAAAAATGATTGATTAACCCATTTATCAATTGTTTTATTTTTCAAAATCAGTTAAGTTGGAAATAAATCACTTTACTATTAAATTAATTCATAAATAAATCATGCACAATCAAGAAAAGCAGACAACTATCAATTATCAATTAAAGCTAAACTCTATTTTGAGTTAGACTCTGCTTTTGCATGTTTTTGTGAGTTAATTATCCTTTATTTAAAAATAACTCAAAAGTCAACATGAGTTATTTGAGTGATTTATGGCTTTTTTTACCATGCACCTCCAAAGCCCTAGATTTCTATAAATTAAGGCTTTAGCTCTTCACAAATCATCTCTCAAATCCACAAGAATTGCATAATCACGTTGCTGAATTGGAGACTGAAGAATCATCTTTGCGAATCCAAGCTTTGTGAGATCAACATTGCATAGTTTTTCATATCATATTAGTTTTCATTTGTTAGCATCATAGCATATCAATTTTTTAACATATCATAGATTCATATCAATTTTCATCATATCATTGCATAGAAAATAAAAAAAATAGATTAATTGCATTCATATTTGATATCAGTTTTGCATTCAAATCCTTCATTTAGGTGTCGTCAAGGTCACTAATCTTGATAACAATCTGAGAACATCATACTCACACCTATTAGAAGGCAGTAAATCACATGGTTAGTTTAGCTTTCAATTCATTGCACGATTTCATTTTTGCTAACCTCTAATGTTTTACTAAAGTGTTGTGTCTACAAAATAGGTACAAAATTCACACACACAAAAGGGAAGTCGGTAATGCTTCATAGAACAGTCAGTTAATAGTAATCACCGAAGCATCAAAGAGTCCACCGAGTCTTCCAGACAACACCGAGCAATCTAGACAAGCATTTATCGAGGGAAACAGAAATGGTCTAAGAATCAGTGAAGGCACAATTTTCAAGATAGATGGTTACAACAGATTGACACACATGTAAGAAAGATCAAGGAAGTATATAATGTACAGATACTCATTAATGTGATGAGAATCTCAATGTAAAGATTTGATCCTAACTATTTTTGTACATCGTAGATGTTAGGGTTATCAATTTTGCTTAACCTAATTTTTGCTTAAGTGGCAAAACTAGAACACTATAAATTCAGTGTGTTCATATCATTTTAGGTTGTTGAATATTATTGTATGCACTTGAAGCTATTGCCTACTTCAAGTCTAAAATTTATCAGATAGAACCAAGAAGAATAGATAGAACCGAGCAGAATTGTATTCAGAGAAAGTATTCAGAACTGACAAGGCAACCAAGCATCATAGAGTAGAAAATCTACACATTCAAGGTGATATATAAACAATATTTAGATGATCTGTATCAGAAAAATATAGTTGTCAATTAGAGAAGATACACTTTTCTATTTCTTTCTAACAACTATAATAGA
Organism: Chamaecyparis obtusa; assembly: GCA_027943335.1. NCBI lineage: Eukaryota > Viridiplantae > Streptophyta > Pinopsida > Cupressales > Cupressaceae > Chamaecyparis > Chamaecyparis obtusa. The sequence goes on from BSBK01008037.1 coordinate 578,989, forward strand.
GTTATCAAATTCTCCTAACCGAGTGGATTTAACAGTCCTATTGTAAATCTCTTAACCAAGTGCACACTTAATTGTGTTGCTAAATCCTATTACTAGGTAGATCTAGCTGATCTAACATGTTACTCCTAATAGGGTAAGATCACCAGAAGTGATCACAATTATATCCTTAATAGGCAAACACTTTTCTATCTGCAGTAGTGAAGAATTTGTGGGTGTCATCCCCACCACAATTTTTACCTTCTTACAAGGGTTTCTGCGTTACCAAAATACTTGTGTTATGTGATTACATTGATGATTTTATGTTTATTTATTTTCATAAGTTATCTATGTAATTGTTTCATGCAAGTTATTTTGATCGGTAAATATAGTTTACATATTCAGTATTGAAGGGATCTAAGTAAAAGTTTTAGTGGATACTGATTCACCCCTCCCCTCTCAGTATTTATCTCTCCTATTTCCAAAAATTGGTATTAGAGCGTAGGTCTCTTGTTGAATAGTTTAACCACTGAAGGGTAAAGATCTAAATCATGGAGAGGTACAAACTTGACAAATCTATTGAGAATCAGAAACTACAACTGCAGATGTTTGTAGAACAATACAAGAATGCCAAGGCTGAATTGAAGAAATTACTGGTACAAAGAAAGAATATTGCAATTGCTCAGAATGAAATTGGTTATCATGAAGAACCTTTTGAAGATGCATTTGATCATATTGGATCTAGCTCGGGAAGCATCTCTGATGGATCTGAGAGTACAATCAATGATTTATCTGAAAGGAATCAACATCTATCTGATCAGGTAAAAGCACTTTAGATTGGACAAGAATCACAAATGGTAAGAATGGTGGAGATAATGAACAATGCAAGACAAGCTAAACTAGACCGAAACCTAGCCATTGAAGACAAAATACTGATGACTAAACAACTACAAGCTAAAGAAAGTGAAATACAAAGGCTTACCAATCATCACTTTCAAGTGTCAAATTAGGTATTGATTGCAAATCAAGAAGTAAACCAAATCAATGGTGAATTATCAAGGAATCTAGATGTTGCAAGATTGAGAGAAGAAAATAAAAAAATGAGAAATGACCTAAAAAATCAACAACAACACAATGAGATGAAAAGATTGGTTGAAGAAAGTTACAAGAAGATTGATGATTTCTTGGATAATCAGAGAAGATTTGGAAGTAGAGCTGGTATAGGTTACACTGGTGAAGGTGAATCCTCAAAACAAGAGGCCAACACCAATCAAGGTCAGAAATCCAAAATACTTACTTGTTATCATTGTGGAAAACTTGGACACACTTCAAATGTATGCAGAAGCAAAGCTGAAGGTAAACCACCTGCTATTACTACAAGATTTAATGGTTACTGTTATTAGTGTGGAAAGTATGGGCATCAAGCACATGAATGCAGATCTAGACAAAAGGGAAACATTGAAAAGACCATTGCTGGTAAGATATGTTACACTTGTAACAAACTTGGACATACTGCAAGTGAATGCAAAGAAAAGATGAAACAAGTTTGGACTCCCAAGCAGCAAACTCAAAAGAAGCCATATCAACCAAAAAGACAAGGTAACTCTTATGTATGGGATTATAATACATGGAATAGTTGTATTGCATGTGGTCGGTATGGACATATAGCTGCTAATTGTTATAGGGCACATTGGATAAGAAATTCTAGATATTGGGCAAGTACCCCAATGGCCTGTATGCACTATCACAAAGTCGGTCATGTAAGCAAAGATTGTAAAGAACATGCACCAGATGAAGATCATGTATTCAAGAGTGGATACACCATTGCAGATATCATGAAGATGAGAAATACTATGTGGAAGAAGTCAACAACAGAGACTATTGAATAAAGTAACACTGTCGGTGAAACCTCGTCCACTAGACTGGGTGACATTGGTAACTCCACTTAAGGTGACAAAGGTATGTATGGGACTGATATTTAAAAGATCATATTTTTTTATATAGTTCCTCATATATGACGTATTAATACCAAATCAAAATGAATGAAGATGCATTATGGTTTATATTCCGTGAGCTAACAATGTTATAAAGTCGGTAAAAGCAAGACCGAGAATGGGTTACTAGTCGGTAATTGTTATGCAAGGTTAACCAAGGAAACAATGCAAACTGACAATATCGTATGTTAACCAAGTTGATAGCTATTTTGCACTTCGAAGTAAGGTCACACATTTATTACAAATGTTTGAGCAGGAATTTGCAGAAGTCTATAAATACTCGAGAAATCAAGTTCATTTTTACATTGCGAGCATCGGAGAATGGATTTTTAGAGTGACCAGACTTCGAGCTAAAGATTTTCAGAGAGATTCAAACCACTATTGCATCAAACTGAAAACATTCTTTGACAACTCAAGTAGGTTTTTCGGCTATCTATACTCCTGTGCACTTATTGTTCGCTGAAACCCTAGTTTATTTTGATGGCATCTACATCTACTACTGAAAAATCACAAGTTGAGGAGGAAGTAGAATTGATTGTTAGGACACACTTTGCTGAGGATAAATTTAAGTTGCATCTAAAATGGATTCAATGGGCACATTTTCAAGCATACTAGATAGGGTTTTGTTGACAGAGGATGTTAGGGCCTACATTCATTGCAAAATCAGTGAAGTTGGAAACTTTGAGATAGTTGCCGCATTTCAAAATGTTTGTGATCTTGAAGGAAAAGTGAAACCAGAATATCAGAAACTTGAAGATGTTGGACTGTTGGGCATTCAACATTTTCCACATTCGTTTATGAATGAATGGATAAGGATAGTATTGAGCAGATTCCATGATGGGAATTTTTGGCTAGATAGACCGACCAAGGTCATGAAGAAAATGATAAGTAGGGTTACTAGTTATCCTACTTCTGACAAGGCAAAAGCAATTTCGCAGCTCATCAAGACCAGATGTTGAAAAGAACACTGGAGCTCAATGGGATAGTAGAGCACTAAAAATTGGAAATATTAAGGATCCCGTGGTCAAGTTTGCCACACATGTTATAGGTTACAAGATATTTCAATCTAGTCAGTTGAACAGTGTACCAATGAATGCTGTGGACATGGCGTACAAAATTGTGACGAAAGATCAACAAGTTGATCTAGCTGATATCTTGCTTCGTCAGCTTATAGATAATGTGAAGGTAATAAGGTCCAAGAAATCAAACACTTGTAAGTTTGGGTCATTACTTGTTTGCTTATTCTTTTACATACATAAATTCATCCCTGGTATTGGTAAAGTAGTATGGTAGCAAGACAAACCAATCGCTCAATAAATAAATGAGTTTATGGGGAAGCTCAAAGATAAGATGGACTTAGAATTTGATGCCTAGTTCAAAGAATTTTAGTAGCGAATGCATCAATGGAGTAGAATACCAAGAGAGTTGATAAAGAAATTTGAAGATAAAATTTGTTTTGTTGTGAGCACAGATCATTGCATGATAAAGGCTATAGAGCCCAGAACAAAGTGGCTAGCACCAATGGGATATGAAATAAGTCATGATTTTGGTGAAATCTATAAATGTATTGCTAGCATTACTAGTTGACATCACTACTAGTAGGTTCGGCACCTATGAAGAGGCTAAATCAAGAATTGATACTGACATAGTTATCGGTAAGATGTCAAAGCGAGGGAAGAAAATGAGAAAAGATTTAGAAGCCAAGTATGGTAAAGCACCTGATTCTAATGAAACATTGGTTGACACTGCAACCAAAGGTCTGCTAGAGTTAGCAAATAAACCATATGAAAGTGAAGAAACTAAATTTGATGATGCATCAGTTCCTTCTATCGATGATAAACAAAAAGAAGAGGTATCTGTAAGAAAGGGAATGAAGACAAGGTCTTCTGCAGTTGCTGCATCACCACTAGAGGAAAGATAGGAAAAATGAAGGGCAGCTACACCAACAAGGAAGTATGAGAAAAGAAAGACAAGGGTAGTAGTTGATGCACCAAAGAAGAAGGCAAAATGAGCCCCTCCTACCGATGGCATTGAAGAGATTGAAGATGATCAGAATCAATTCAAGATTGTAAAGCATAAGGATAGTACTCTTGATGAATTGATAGAAGAAATAATAGAGAATGGCAATCTTAATGATCCAACATTATGTAAATATAACAAAATGTCAACAGATGATAAAATGAAGATAGAACATGCTATCATTCAGATGATGATCAAATTCAAACAGGTACCGATGGAGTTTGCCTGTCAATTACTTAAAGAACTAGATGATAGAATCAATGTGCAATGGGATACTGCACTAGAAACTGAGATAAGGAAATGAGAAAGGTCATTAGTTCATATTGCTACAACTATGAGCTTTGGTGAAGCAAATGAATATTTGACAAAGTACCAACAAAGATTTTTAGTCAAGCATCGGGTATTGCAAATATTGGATGAAAATATAGGTGACATGGATGTCGAATGTGATTCATTGTGGACATTTATTTTGAAAGCAGAAGAGAAAGCTAAACAAGAAGCATTTCTAACCTATCTAGGAAGAGACAAAATTCAAAAGATAAAGGCATTTACATTGATACTGGTAAGGGAAAGTAGGTACTAGACTCTGGTATATCGGTTACTGAGGTAATTAATATCACCAAGAACACCACAAAGGTGAATATATCATAGGAAGCACCGGAACAAGTTGGTATACAACTGATTAATAGAATGGATGATGATGTTATTATTCAAGACATTACAGATGGTGACCCTGATGATCAAGATGACACAGATGTAACTATAGTACCATTGAAGGATAATGAGACAGCATCACTGCTAGGCAATCTACCAACTCTAGCTGAGGCTATAGATCTTATTTCTAAGATTGCATCTAAGGAGAAGAAACAAGAAGAAAATAAGGATGCTAAAGTTACACAAGACACTCAGCAAACTATAGATACAAATTAGCCTACTACAGAGGCACAGTCGACAGAACCTAAGGATAAAGATGAAAACAAGGATACCGATGATAACACAAAGGTGAACCCTCCAGACACAACTACTGACACTCAACCTATGAGTACCGAAGAGAAAAAGAAGGATGAAACTGTGTCTATAGGGAAGGAGACTCAAAAGGATGAAGATACTGGAATAGTACTAAGGAGTTCACCTCTCGGAAACAAGAAGAAGAAAAAAGGAAAAGGGATAGTTACTATTGATGAGATCATAGAAATCCCTCACTGTGATCCAAGAACCCTTAGCCCTGAAGAATTGATGAAATATGGGGAGTTATGTCAAAGGAAGGCAGCTCAAGAGAAGATGAAACAAACCAAAAAGAACAATGAAATACTCACTGATGTTTGATACATTCTACAATATGTCATTCCTGATGCAGATGTTGATGAGAAAAAGCCTATTATGGACCAATTGGCTACACTTACAGAAAAAATCTAGAAGCCAGATATTGATTTGGAGAAAAGCATGGAAGAAAGAATTGAGAGCAAAGTACATGGTAAACTTGCTGAGAAGTTATGCCAAGAGGTGGCAATAAATAAGGTATAGTTATCAAAGGTGATATTTGACTCTCAGATAATTACAAGTTATATTTATTAGACCTTGTTGAAATCATGTCATGCTAACTCGTTCACTTCTAAGATCAGTGAACAAATAGGAAACTTAGAGAAAGAAATTTTAGCATGCACACAGGCAGCATCAACCGAGCCCCAAACCTTATCAAAGCATATCTTAAGGACACATGAAATCAGGTGGTTGATTACTAATCTCAGACACAAAGGAGAGAAAATAATAGAACAGGTTACAGAGTTGTAGAAAGAACTCATTTTACACCTAAAGATTCTTGATCAACATATCGACAAGGCACAAACACTTGTATCCACACCGGAACTCTCTGTGTTGGATAATGTTATGGATATGTGTACACAAGTTATTTATGAGCAACTTGCTATTACTAAATTGAAGGAGGAATGGGAGAACCTCTTAGATTCACTAAAGAAAACCCATTAGAACATTTTTGATAAGCTGTAAGTATACATTCTATTTTTGGCATTAATCTCAAAAAGGGGGAAAGCAAATGTATATGCCAATAGATATTCATTTTGATATATAGCTCTTTATACTTTACACACTACCAAGATTATTGAAAGGGAGAGTACTTACTATACTTAAGCAATTTTGTATATGTATATATCGGGAGATATAAGGATTTGTGTATATACATTTTTTTTTTTTTGATACTAATGCCAAAGGGGGACATTATTTTCTCTATTGAGCATTTATTGTCACTTAGTATCAAAATCATTAGTCAGTTATCTACACTGCACTGGTCGGTAAATACAAGGAGATAGGGAAGTTGGTAATGCTTCATAGAATAGTCAGTTAATAGTAATCACCGAAGCATCAAATAGTCCACCGAGTCTTCCAGACAACACCAAGCAATCTAGACAAGCATTTACCGAGGGAAATAGAAATGGTCTAAGAATCAGTGAAGGCACAATTTTCAAGATAGATGGTTAAAACAGATTGACACACGTGTAAGCAAGATCAAGGAAGCATATAATGTATACATACTCATTAAATGTTATGAGAATCTCAATGTAAAGATTTGATGTTAACTATTTTTGTACATTGTAGATGTTAGCGTTATCAATTTTGCTTAACCTAATTTTTGCTTAAGCGGCAAAACCAAAACACTATAAATTCAGTGTGTTCGTTTCATTTTAGGTTTTTGAATATTGTTGTATGCACTTGAAGCTATTGCCTACTTTAAGTCTAAAAGTTATCATATTGAACCAAGAAGAACACATAGAACCGAGCAGAATTGTATTCAGAGAAAGTATTCAGAACTGACAAGGCAACCGAGCATCACAAAGTAGAAAATCTACACATGCAAGGTGATATATAAATAGTATTTCTAGATGATCTGTATCAGACAAATATAGTTTTCAATTAGAGAAAATACACTTTTCTATTGCTTTCTAACAATTGTCATAGAGTTATCAAATTCTCCTAACCGAGTGGATTTAACTATCCTATTGTAAATCTCTTAATCGAGTGCACACTTAATTGTGTTGCTAAATCCTATAACTAGGTAGATCTAGCTAATCTAAAATGTTACTCCTAATAGGGTAAGATCACCAGAAGTGATCACAATTGTAGCCTTAATAGGCAAACACTTTTCTATCTGCAGTAGTGAAGAATTTGTGGGTGTCATCCCCACCACATTTTTTACCTTCTTACAAGGGTTTCTGCATTACCAAAATACTTGTGTTATGTGATTACATTGATGAGTTTATGTTTATTTATTTTTATAAGTTATCTATGTAATTATTTCATGCAAGTTATTTTGATCGGTAAATATAGTTTACATATTCAGTATTGAAGGGATCTAAGTAAAAGTTTTAGTCGATACTGATTCACCCCTCCCCTCTTAGTATTTATCTCTCCTATTTCCAACAAAGAGAGTTAAGAATTATAGGAAGAACTTTAATCCTAGAAGATCTAAAGAATGTTACTATGCAAATGATGAAGAACTTGAAGCTAGTTTGGAGAAATCTTTGAGTGAAAGTGATACTGAGAATAATGATCATATAGGATTTGTAGCAATTAAAGAAGAAAATCTTGAAACTAAAATTAAGGAAGAAAAGGCTTAAGTTTCTCAAGTAGAAAAGAAAGTTGATTGGATTATAGATAGTGGTTGTTCACATCATATGGCTGGAGACATGAAAACATTCATAAAGTTTAACAATTATGATGGAGGAGTTCTTAGAATTGGAAACAATGCACCTTGTTTGATTAAAGGTATAGGATCCATTACTCTTGATGGAAAGACTAATACTGATGATGTTTACTTTGTGGATGGTTTGAAACATAATTTTTGAGTGTTGGAAAGTTAGTTGATAAGGGATATCAGGTGTGGTTTATTGAGAAAACTTGTGTGATTAAAGACAAAGATGGAAATTTGATTGGTACTGGATCTAGAACTAGCGGTAATGTATTTCAATTGAATCCTATTGAGATGACATGCTTGATTACTAAGATTGATGACAGTTGGTTATCGGACAGAAGATTTTGTCATATAAACTTTGATAACATTGTGAAAGTGAGTACTACACTTGTAGTAAGAGGTTTGCCTAAAATTATGAAGCCTACTAACATGATTTGCAAGGAATGTGTGATGGCTAAACATAAGAGAATCTCATTTCCCAGCAAGAAGTTTACAACAACAGAGAAGTTGGAGATTGTTCATATAGACTTGAGCGGCCCTACAATGACTAGAGGATTCTACGGAGAAAGGTATTTTATGATTCTTGTTGATGACTTTACAAGAATGATGTGGATTGCATTTCTTAAAGAAAAATCTAGAGCATTTGATAAGTTTAAGATCATTAAGAATAAAGTTGAGAATGAACCTAGAATGAAGATTAAATGTTTGAGATCAGATAGAGGTAGAGAATTTACTTCTAAAGAGTTTAATATCTTTTGTGAAGTGAATGGTATTAAGAGACAATTTTTAGCCCCTAGGACACCTAAAAAAAATGGTATTGTAGAAAGGAGAAACATATTAGTGATTGAAGCAGCAAGGGCTATGTTATTTGAGAATGACTTAGTAAAGATATTCTGGAGAGAAGCAATGAACATAGTGGTGTATACAATGAACAAAGTACAAATCAGAGTAGACATAGACAAGACACCCTATGAACTATGGTTTGGACATGCACCATCAGTTAAGTATTTTAGAATTTTTGGAAGCAAATGTTATATTAAGAGAGATGATGACATTGGAAAGTTTGATCCTAGAAGTGATGAAGGTATATTTCTTGGATATTCATTGAAGACAAAAGCTTATAGAAGTTATAATAAGGGAACTAAGACTATTGTTGAGAGTGCAAATGTAAAAGTTGATGAAAAGTTCAAAATTCAGGAAAGAATGCTTGATTATGAATTAGATGAAGGAACTCATTCTAGATCTAACCCTGAGACTACTAAATTATTTTATGAAACTGATAGTGATTTGTTGATTGAAATCCATAGTGAGATCATTAAAGAATCGACACCTGAAGTAAGATCTGAGACAGTGACACCGACTATGAATCTATCAAGGAATCATCCTTATGAGAAGATTATTAGAAGCATAGACAGAGGAGTTCAAACTTGAAATAAGGTACAAGAACAGTTATGTTTGATTTCTCAAATTGAACCTAAATCTATTAGGAGTGGGAACATTGAGAGGGGGGGGGGGTGAATTAGTGTTCACTATATTTTATCTTTTCACTTTAATCTTTATGCTAAACTTAAATGCTTAAGTATTGAAATAAACATTCACATAAACATGAAACATGAAATCAACACATGACACCAATATGGTTACGAGGAAACCCAAATAGGTAAAAACCCCGATGGGACTTGATACCCACTAATATTTTGTACAAGTGTTTTGTGATCCTTGTTAGAAGATCCTTTACCCTGTTAGGAGTAGCTTTATAATGCTTTAAGTACAATAGACCTTGTTAAGGGTCAGACCCTGTTAGGAGTCTTTTATAATGATCCCTATTAGGGGAGTGGACTCACTATCCTAGAGCTCACTACTCAAATGGTGAAGGCTACAACCTTCTGATTTCAAATACATAGTATATCTGCTGGTGAACTATTCACTGTGACACTGCTTGTCAAATCAATTCCTTTGGTGTGTTGATGCTTTGACCTCTAGCAAAGCTCTAATGCATCTTATGCTATCTTCACATACCTTTTCTCTTCTTATCACAACTCTCTTTCCACTTCCACACTGAATACAATGGGTGCACCTTATATTTATGCGCTTATACAAAATACATAACTAGGTCGACCCTATAACTAATTGCAAACAACACTTCCAAATGAATTGGCTTAAGTGTGCTTACAATTATACATGTACATATGTCAAAAACCTAAATACAATGGGTGCATAGCCTTTACTACATTAAATTATAATCTCTAACCAAAATGCTAACTATCGGCTCCATGCTCTGTTCACTGCTGGCACAGACTGGCTGTGCAACTTCAACTGACTATAACTTTCACATCTTTGCATATCTACTTATGCACTCATAGACTAAGCATAAGTATAGTCTAACAACCTTAAATTCTAGGGTGCATACCATAATTCATCCATACACACATGCGTTGATGCTCCGAGCTACTAGAACTCTGTATATTGTCTAGTCTTCAATACTTAACTTAATTCTGATCTTTACACTAAGCGCCTTGACTCCAAACTACTATATGAATTTGCTTCCATAATTAAAACACTATATCTAGTCATATACTTTAGTATAGACAACTTTCCAACAATCTCTCCCTTTTTCATTGATGGAAACAAAGGAATATGGCCAAGTCTCTAACTGTTCCTTTACAAAAAACTTTTTGTCTTCTATACATCTTTATACATAATCTTATATCTCCATATACATATATGTACTCCATATTCTATACACAACTCCCCCTTTGACATTAATGACAAGGTGCATCAAAAAACAATATGTACACTTACTCACTAAGGGAAAGCATCCATATATGCAATTTTGAGGTTCTTGATCTCCTTCTTCCAAAAGGTTATCAGAGAATTGACTATCTGTAGATGGGCGCATAATGCATATTGAAGCTTCTCCATCTTCTCCAATTCTATCCTCAGACCTTGATCATAGGTTATCATGGTCGCATCAATCTCCTTTATGTTCTGACTGAGAATGTCTAGTGAGGGCGCAAGAGCATTCCTCAATTGAGTCTGTCTAGACCTTATCTTCTCCATTTCTTTCTCTACCTTCTTAATTATGTCCAACTCATCTTGATAGAAATTGTTACACATGTTTACATCAGTAGATGTGTCTAGCACTGAATTCTTCACCTTCTCAATCATTGCCTCTACATCTTTGATCTTCTTAAATGGGCATTAGTGAGCTTATCTCGATCCATGGATTCTACAATGAATTTCCTTCCTTCATCTATAAATTCCTTCAAGGATGCCTGACTAGACTTAAGTGAACTTAAGTCAAGTGCGAAGTTTCTCATTAGTTCATTGAGTCTCTTCTTCAAGTATTTCTCTTCTTCCACTATGGTTGCAGATTCTTCTAAGCTAGAAAAATTTACTTTGAACTTTTAGATGACTGTGCTCACATCATCAACCAAATGTACCTTTAGCATTTTCTTAGCCTCTGGCAAAAAACTGTTCAAGATATTCATTGATTCTACCAAGAGAGGATTTCTCATGACTTGCATCTCCATAGCCAAGACGCTGAAGTTAATCAAGTCTTCTTCTTTCTAGGAGTCCAAACTACTTGTGTCTGGTGTCAAACTTGACAACAATGTAGAGGAAGGAGTGATGGGAGTGCTATCCATCACCACTTCTTGTTTTACTATGACTAGTTCAATAATAGTTTCATCTTTTCTTTCTTTCTCATTTTCTCCTTCTTTCTTCTCTTTTTATTTCTCATCAGAAACATCTTCTATGAGTACTTCTTCTTGCTAAATGGGAGGTGTACTAATACATATGATTTTAGCTTCCTTAGTGTTGACAAATGCCTCCTCAAACTTGTCCAAATCCTTATCAGTAGCTGCCATGGCTATTTCCACATTATCTATGATAATAGTACTATCTTTGTGTGATTCTGACATGGGTGTAGACTTGTCTGCTTCTATTTGAGTTTCTGCTATGGGCACTGAGTCATAAGGACTTGTCATTGGTACATTAGTGGGCTCTATCACTTTGTCTTCTTTATTGGGTGCATGAGAGATGGGTGCAGTAGGTGGTTTTATCTGTTGTTCTAATAACACCTTCTCAAAAGTTTTTCTATTTCCTTCATAATTAGCTCATAGTCTTTGTTCATGATGTGAAGAGTTCTCATCTTAGTCCTAAGGTGTGGCTTCACCAAATTCAATATTAGTGCCTCTTCTTCTTTAGAACATACATGAAGAGTATCTTCTAATACTTTTTCTCTGATCCTTTGATCTTCCTCATTTTCTTGTCTCTTTAGGTTTTCTAATATATCCCATACTTTATCTAGAATTTCTATTTTTAGCTCAAGGACTATCTTCTTGAACTTGATCATGTGTTTGAAATTCATACTATGTATTTCTGACTTGTCAATCTCATTGTAAGATTCATAGAACTTCCCTACTTGATCAATTCTACCCTCATCAACAATTCTTGCATTCAAAACTTTAAGACTAGGTTTGAATCCTACCTTAGGAGGTGCTTGAATGTTTTTCTTTCTCCTTATGCTCATGAGGATGGATGACTGGTGCTAGCTTCTTTCTTCCTCTTGAATATAGGCTTATACTTCGGAGGAGTATCTTTGGGTGTAGGAGTATTATCTTCTTTACCCTTTTGACTGTCATCTGATTCAATTTTTATCTTCTTCAGCTTAGGATCTTCTTGTTCCTCTTCTTCTATTGTGCCTTTCAATTTTAGGGAAATCTTTTCATCCCTTGCTTTATCAAGGTCTTCTTGAGATACACCATGTATTCTCAAGATTTCAATTGTGACCTTTGCAACCTTTCTTTTTTTTGTAGCACTGTTCAGCTTAGCATCAACTTCTCTAGTCTTTTCTTCATAGGTTCCCCACCTAGGTTCATTATCATCTTTAGGGGCTGATAGCAATACCTATGCATAGGCTTCAAGAACTTGTTCATCTACCTCACACCCAAGTGGATGAATCCACTTAGTTCTAGGCTCAATGACTTCCATACATGTACTTTCTGTCTCCACCATAAAGCATATTGTGTCTTTATACTTCTCCACAATATTCTCAGGAATCCTTTACCTCATTTGCATTCTTTCTCTGAAGGTCTTCAGTTCCAAGGCTCTTTCTGCTCTCCTATCACTCTAAATTTGAATGCAATGAGAAATCAAATGACTTCTGTGTACTTTAAGGTAGAAAAAATTTCCATTAATGCACATCACGTAAACCAGGTTGTCACTTCAAAATTTAAAACTTGAGCTCTGCTAACAATCAGCATGTGTGCTCTTGCATGAAGGTTTCTATATACTCCAAAAGCTTAAGTCCAAAGGTGCACACTCTGAGGATGAGTATACAAGCCATGTAGGGGTCTAGAGCTAAATTAGCTCCCCCTATGACCTTGAGGGCCATTCATGCAGATGTAGAGGGTGTGACCACTGGGGATGCATCCAATACATTCTCTTTAGCTTTGTCCTTCTTTTCTTTTGACAAAATCATGCTCACATCCTCTGAGCCTTTCACAAACTTGACTTCTGCTTCAGGATCCAAAACTAGTTTTTCAATCTTTTTAGGGCTTTCCTGACCTTGTGTCCTTGATCTACAGAACCTTGAGATATGTCCAGCCTTGTTACAAGAGTGACAAATGACTGGAGGTCTATTATTCCTTGGTGCATTGACATGAGTCACCATTTTGCATGTTCTAGCTAAGTGACCATTATAGTTACATATCTGACATGTAACATTCTAAGGACTTCTAACAATTGTCTAATTTTGATTTCTTTGATCTTGCCGAGTCCTATTCTTCTTACTAGTCTTGCAATTCATAGCTCTATGACCAAATCTATTGCATGAATAACAATAGCCATTAAAAGGTTTTACCTTTGTACAGTTCCTTACAATGTGTCCATGCTTGTTACAAGCAAAACAAGTGCGTTCTACTTACTTGCGGTCATTCTTATGACGACCACCATTAAATTTGGTTTGATCTTTAGTCTTCTCATGATCTGTAGAGTTCTTTTGTGAATCCTTTCTTTCTCACATATTGTCAATCTGATTTTGTGCTTCATTGTATCCAATGCAGCTAGTGTCTCCTTTGATTCTTCTTGCATACAGCTGAGATTTTACCAAATCAGCACTGGTGTGTAATTTCTCAATATGATCCTTTGACTTTTTCAATTCAGATTCCAAGCTCTCTTTGATATTCTTTATCTCCAAGATTTTCAAATTTGCTTCTCTCAATTCCTCATTGAGTTAAAGGTTCTCCTTGACTTGTTCATTATAGACATCTTGATTGTTCATTAGTTTTTCATCAAGTTCTTCAAGCTGACTTAATAAGGATGCATTTTCTTCACTCAATTTCTTGACTTTTTCTTCAAGTTCACTATTATAGCATCCTTTCAAATATTTTCTTAGTCTTTTGATAACTAATTGAGCATCACTAAATTTTTCTTTTAGTTCTTCAATTTATCTTTCTGAATTGTCCAGATCTTCAAGAGCGACTTCAAGATTTTTCTTCAGATGTTTCATATCTGCTTTGTCCATGATCTCCTCAAGTGGTTAAACTTCTTTACTGAGGACTAGAGCTCTGATACCAATTGTTAGGAATGAGAACACTGAGGAGGGGGGGGGGGTGACTTAGTGTTCACTATATTTTATCTTTTCACTTTAATCTTTATTGTGAACTTAAATGCTTAAGTACTGAAAGAAACATTCACATAAACATGAAATATGAAATAAACACATGACACCAATATTGTTACGGGGAAACTCAAATAGGTAAAAACCCCGGTGGGACTTGATACCCACTAATATTCTATACTAGTGTTTTTTGATCCTTCTTAGAAGATCCTTTACCCTATTAGGAGTAGCTTTACAATGCTTTAAGTATAGTAGATGTTGTTAAGGGTCGGACCCTGTTAGGAGTCTTTTAAAATGATCCTTGTTAGGGGAGTGGACTTACTATCTTAGAGCTCACTGCTCAAATGGTGAAGGCTACAACCTTCTGATTTTAGATACACACTATATCTACTGGTGAACTGTTCACTATGACACTGCTTGTCAGATCAGTTCCTTTGGTGTGTTGATGCTTTGACCTATAGAAAATCTCTAATGCATCTTATGATGTCTTTGCATACCTTTTCTCTACTTATCACAACTCTCTTTCCACTTCCATACCGAATGCAATGGGTGCACCTTATATTTATGCGCTTATACAAAATACATAAATAGGTCGGCCCTATAACTAATTACAAATAATGCTTCCAAATGAATTGGCTTAAGCGTGCTTACAATTATACATGTACATATGTCAACAACCTAAATACAATGGGTGCATAGCCTTTACTACATTAAATTATAATCACAAACCAAAATGCTAACTATTGGCTCCATGCTCTATTCGTTGGTGGTACACACTGGCTGCTCAACTTCAACCGACTGTAACTTTCACATCTTTGCATATCTACTTATGCGCTCATAGACTAAGCATAAGTATAGAATAAAAAACTTAACTTCTATGGCGCATACCATAATTCATCTATACAGATGTGCACTGATGCTTTGAGCTGCTGGAACTCTGTATACTATCCAGTCTTCAACACTTAATTTTGATCTTTACACTAAGTGCATTGACTCCAAACTTCTATATGACTTTGTCACCATTATGACAACACTATATCTAGTCATATAATTTAATATAGACAACTTGTTAATAAAATCTACTAGTGAAGCTTGTGAAGATGAACATTGGATTAAAGCTATGAAAGAAGAACTAGATCAGATTGAAAAGAACAAGACATTGGAAATGGTCCCTAGACCTAAAGATAAGAATGTTATAGGAAAAAAATGGGTATTCAGAAATAAGATGAATGAACAAGGAGAAGTATTAAGGAATAAAGAAATATTGGTAGGATACTCAAAGCAAGAAGGAATTGACTATGAAGAAACTCTTGCACCAGTAGCAAGAATTGAAGCAATAAGAATGTTTTTGGCCTATGCAGCTTTTAAGAAATTTAAAGTGTATCAGAGGGATGTGAAGTCATCATTTTTGAATGGAGAATTAGAAGAAGAAGTTTACATTGAGTAGCCTGAAGGTTTTCCTTTAACTCAAGAAGGAGACATGGTATGTAAACTAAAGAAAGTTTTATATGGAATAAAGCAAGCACCTAGAACTTGGTATGAAAGATTGGATAAGTATTTGTTGAAATTAGGATTTACAAAAGGCACGGCTGATAACAACCTATACACAAAAGAAATTGAAAATGGTTTGTTGGTTGTAGTAATTTTTTTTGATGATATTATCTTTGGAGGAGAAGATGAAGCTAGTGATAAATTTGCAGATGAAATGAAGACTGAATTTGAAATGAGTATGATTGGTGAAATGAAATAATTTTTAGGATTGTAGATAACACAAAATAGTGATGGGATCTTTGTAAGTCAGACAAATTACTTGAATGATTTATTGAAGAGATTTTGAATGCAGAATTGTAAACTAGTTGGAACACCTATGGTAACTGGATACAAGTTATCTAGCATAGATGAGACTCTTGTAGTGGAATAGAAGAAGTACAGGTCTATGATTGGAGGATTGTAGTATTTGACTCATACAAGACCTGATATGGCACATTCAATTGGAATTGTAGCAATATTTCAAGCTGAACCTAGAGAATCACATTATGTAGTAGTCAAGAGGATACTGAGGTACTTAAGAGGCACAATTGAGTATGGATTGTGGTATGAAAAATATGATTATTTTACCCTATGTACATATATAGATGTTGATTGGGGAGGTAGTATTGATGATAAAAAGAGCACCAGTGGAGGAGCATTTTTCCTTGGAGGAAAATTGGTTTCTTGGCTAAGCAAGAAGAAAAATTGCATTTCACAGAGAACAATAGAAGCAATAGAAAATAGTTGTAATCAGATAATTTGGATGAAGAAAATGTTGAAGGATGTTTGAATAAATTTTTTTAAGCCTGTTGTTATACATTGTGATAACACCAACACAATTAGTATCTCTAAGAACCCCGTGTTACATTCTAAGACAAAGCATATAGAGATAAAGTATCATGTAGTGAGAGAGAAAGTAGGAGAGAAAGAAGTCAGACTTGAGTACAGAAGCACAAATGAGCAAATTGTAGACATATTTACAAAACCTTTTCCTAAGGATACATTTGAGTATCTGAGATGTATGCTTGGGGTTATGCCCTAGCCTAATCTTGAAAAGTGATACAGATTGTTGCATCCATCCAGTGGTGTATGAGCCCTATTTTTCTTCTGGACTGGATGTTGGTACTTCCTCTATGGGGGAGTATGTGTATCTGAGCTTAGTCATGAGGACTCTAGTGAATGTATTTTTTGAACAGTGTCTTTTGATATTGAAGTTGTTGTTGACATAATGATGAAATTTCTATCATTGATGTCAATGGGGGAGAATTATACATGAAAAACCATTTGTATGATCTATTGGAGAGAACTGAATAGGAAAATGAAGCAAGATTTGATTGATGAAGAAGACTTGAAGCATTTTTAGAGCAGCAGTGTTGCAGCTTTGGATTTATGGAACTTGGATGTTTTTTCATCTATGTTGCCATCAATGCCAATGTAGGAGATTGTTAGGAATGAATGCTAAATATATCCTATGGGAGAGTATTAGCAATCATTCTATAGTAGTTGTTGTTCCATTCATGACTGTGATTGTCATTGATGTCAACACAATGATCTACTGAAGATTACCAGATAAGAAGATAGTGTTTGAGTTAGCACACTTGGGATATTATAGATGAAGCTATGCGGAGTTGGGGAATTACTCTATGATTTGTTATAAGATCATGGTTAAGAGTGCATATAGTAATTAATTTATTCATGGAAGTTATGAGAAAATCAGTGGAAGTAGCATTCAGGTAGTGTTCCTGAGTAGCGGTTTGTGGAAATCGGACGATATCTCCTAATCAGGATGGAATCTGGTTATGCAGAGTTAGAGAGTAGTTGGAGACATTTTGATAGTGATGTGGATGACAACGCAAGATCTGAGGTCACACAAGTGAAGGATTATATTGATTGGAAGCTGAAAATTTTGTGTAATTTTGATGTAACATGTAGAAACTTTTATTTTGTAATTTGTATGCTGACTCATTTTTAATTACTTCAGTGTGGTATAAAGGAAGGAATGTATTCCTTGTTGTAGTGTGGAATGTAATGAATGTAAGTGTACTGTGAAAGCAAGATTGTTGAAAGAGGATATGTGAAGTACTAAGATCTGGTATTGAGATCTGAAGAGAGAGTTGGTGCGGTTTGGCATAGTCAGAGGAGTATTGGATTGTTGAGGTCAATAATATTTTGGTATTATTATGTTGAGTAATAAAAAGATTAGTTGGATAGTGAGTTCAATGATCTTACCCTAAAGCTATTTGGGTAGTGGGTCATTTTGTCTTCCATAACTCCTGATAGAGTTAGAATCTTTTAACAGGGATTCAAATGTACTGAATGTATTTCATAAGACTCCTAATAGAGTCCATACTTTCACAAGGAATATTCATATTAGTGTATCTTTTGTGGGCATCATTCCCACTGGTGTTTACTCTTTGATCAAGAGGTTCCCTAGTCAACATATCTTGTGTCATTGTGTTATTATGCACGTATATCTTTCTATGGTTGTTGATTACATTTCTTACATGGTTAAAATCTATTAAGGTTGATAAAAGTTATATTTATCTGATAACTGATTCACCCTCCCCCTCTCAGTTATCTTGGTGGACTTTACTTTCTAATAGTCTCTCATATAATTTCCCTTTTCATATAGCTCATCTACTATTTTAACTCTAGGGTCCCTTGGTACTAAACCCTTAGCCTTAACTGTATCAGTGGTTGAGTGATAAAGTTTTTGTAGGAGGTCTTCATGCACACCTCTATCTTGGTATTCAATATTTCCAGTTAATTCCCTCCTCGGTGCCATTTTAGGGTTAACAATTCTTTACAATTATGTAATAAATTAATAGTAGAACCAGAAAGATACTAGCAGGGGAAAAATTTCATAAGATACTAACCAATCTCAAATAATTCCTTAGGAAACAATAACCAGCTCTACAATTTTCTTCTCCCAGGCTTCTGCAAATTCTACGACTTCATGTTTCCAAAAATAAGATAATCAATGATATATTAGCATTTGAAACATTAAAATTTTGGTGATTTACTCCACACGATCCAGCCATAACTTCTCTGCAAATTTGAACTGTCTTCATTCAATGAGAAAATAAATTTTTCATACCAGTTTTGATCTAGCTTTAAAACTACACCGTCGATCTTTACTAAAGAAAGATCTAACAGTTGTCACAAGAATGTGATGGATGAATCTTAGCATTTTGATCAAATGATAAATATTCAATTAAAATAGATCAATGGTGAACTTAAAACTATAGCATTTAGGCCCACTTGACAACTAAACATATCACTACCGTTAGATCATTTATCCAATGACCGATGCTCTTCATTCCTTTGATTGGATCCACAGTGACACATCATGGTTTAAAACAAGATCAACGGCTGTTGCAAGATCACAAAGGATGAAAAGATTCTTTGTGGTCATACGATAGCCGTCTGATCATCTGAAAGCTGTCAGTCCTTCAAAGCCCTTAATGACTAGGCCCAGTATGTATATGCTGTTAGATCCTCTACATCGTACGACTGTGAATTAATAAAAAGAAAAGGTCCCACCTGATAGCTACACTGACTTGTCAACAAGATCAATAGTTTTGGCATGATCACAAGGGATGAAAATATTCTTTGCAGTCATATGACAACCATTGGATCAAAAGGAGATTTAAAGCCTTAATCCAAAGCCGAAACCTTAGTGGGATAAAATAATTAGGACTTAGGTAAATTTAATAATGTCATTGGGACTTAGACTTAGGGAAATTAAATGTTGGCCTCGGTAAAAGAAAGCATTAGAAAAAATGGCCCCGCTTGATGAAAAAATTAAACACATGTGTTATAGAAACTTAAGTGGCTTGTAAAAAGTAACGTTCAATTAGAAAGATAGAAAGCCGACCTAGGGTTTTTTCCTAAAATGCAAGGAATATTAAGGGTTTTTCAAACATAGTTTTAAACTAGGGCTTTCTGGACTTTAAAGAAGATTCTAGAAATTTTGTAAAAGCACTTAGGATATTTTTTCTGTAGCTATTCAATTCAAATAAAATTATTTTGGTGAATACCTCAATTTTGTAAAAAGTATGAAACTTATGCTTGAAAAATTTAAGTGCCAACACATTCTAAGGGTTACAAAACAACACATTTTCTAGTCCTCATGATTTCACCATTCTCCTATGGTCTTATCCACTAAACCCTTATTTCTAGGGTCCTACACGTAGGGTATATTTAAAAGGACCTCCACTATTGTCTCCAAACCAAACCTACTACTCAAAAACTTCAATAAGGACCCATACATTAAAAATCCATCACCAAACACCTTCATTCACAAGGAAAAACATGCTTCCATTTCACTAGTGTCAACAAGGTGTTGGGAATAGTCCCAAGAGATAACTGAGAGGCGGGGGGTGGGGGGTGAATCAGTTATCTACAAGATTCAATTCTTTATCCAATTACGTATACTTAAACATAAAGAATAAACACAATGAAAGAACACATGAACACAAAACCAATATTTTGGTTATGAGGAAACCCAAATAGCTAAAAACCCCGGTGGGACTTGATACCCACTAATATTCTGTAATGATGTATAATGATCCTTGTTAGAAGATCCTTTACCCTATTAGGAGTAGCTTTACAATATATTAAGTACAGTAGACCTAGTCAAGGGTCAGACCCTATTAGGAGTCTTTTACAATTTTCCCTGTTAGGGGAGAGGATGAACTGTCCAAGAGCTCACTACTCAAATGGGTGAAGGCTACAATCTTCTGAATAACAAATACACACTATATCTAGATCTTGGTGAACTATTCTTAGACCTACTATTTGGATCAGTTCCAATGAAGAGCACAAGTACTTTACTTGGTCACATAGACCTTCTTCTGATGGCTCAACAGCTCACACACTCTAATCTACTATTCTTAATCAACCATGAACCATACTCAAGCAATCACAAATGACTGCCTATAAATATCTTTCCTCTAAATGATATAATCAAGTCAGCCTGTTAGAACCACCTTTCAATAATATTAGAGAAACCATAAAAAACTCCAATAAACATTATGTCAGCTCTACTATGCATGCAACACATTCTGGGACCTATCTAATAAGATAATTGTAGATGCCCGCAACACACTATCAACTCCAGCAAAACAACTGGATCTTTCTTTGTACGCTGAATTAACTCATGAAATCTTAACCAAACATCAATAACACTTCTCCAATCTTAACTCCAAGGGCACATGCCCTAAAGATAGGTGTAACTCAAGAACCAATAAAATCTTTGTCATCTCTTCTGAACAAACATAGGAAACTGCTACTGGCGAATAGTGACTACATAACTTCACTTCTACTCATTAATACACTATGCGTCCATAACTAAAACATCACTAACATTCCTTCAACATATATCCAAGGGTAGAAGGTTCCATGATAACTGTATAGACAACCATACATAGAACATTGTTTGTTACTTTGTCAGGAACACTGCTGACACAAGATGCTATATAATTGTCTATACTAATAGTTAACCTCTGCACCCATGATATCATGCTGCTATCATGTCTATGATACATATACTGAAATATTACTGCATAAGAATTCCATGCATGCTACTTTCCATATGTTGTCATCAATGAAAAACATATAGTTAGTACTGGCCTGTTGGCAAATCTCCAACAATCTCCCCCTTTGTCATTGATGGCAACATGTGGAATGAAAAACCACCACCAACCCAAATGAACATTTCTTTTATAACATTCTTCATTTCCTCATCAAAACTCCCCGAAGGATGAATCATCCATCTACC
Source organism: Chamaecyparis obtusa (assembly GCA_027943335.1). Lineage (NCBI taxonomy): Eukaryota > Viridiplantae > Streptophyta > Pinopsida > Cupressales > Cupressaceae > Chamaecyparis > Chamaecyparis obtusa. The sequence continues at coordinate 600,621 of BSBK01008037.1, forward strand.
ATAATATTTTATGATATTCTCCATTTCCTCAAATGTACTGCTGTCATAATTGAATGCTACTCCCCCTTAGTATATTACTCCTCTTTTTACTTCTATTTTTCATGAATTTATCTATTACTCCCCCTTTGACATCAATGGCAAAGGGTGCCATTTATTTTAAGCACCGGTACTACTCCTGAGGTAGGGTAGTCAACCTTCCATCAGTCCTAGAGGACTGATGCCTTTCTTTCTTTCTTCTAAGAAGAGTCAGGGAAGGGAATTACTCCCAACTTCTCCCTGAGATACTCAAAAGTATCCTTAGGGAAGGGTTTTGTGAATATATCTTCCAACTAATCTTTAGTACTCACATAGTCCAACTTGACTTCTTTCTCTACCACTTTCTCTCTTAGGAAGTGATACTTTATCTCAATGTGCTTTGTCTTTGCATGCATCACAAGGTTCTTTGACATATTGATAGTTCTAGTGTTATCATAGTGAATAAAAATATAATAATCAATCTGAATTCCAAAATCCTTTATCATCTACTTGATCCAAACAATTGTAGAACAATTCAAGGCTGTTGCAACATACTCCACTTCTGCTATTGACTGAGAAATATAATTTTGTTTCTTGCTTGTCCAAGTGACAAGTCTATCACCAAGAAACACTACTCCACCTAATGTACTCTTTCTGTCATCAACACATCTTGCCCAATCTACATCAGTGTACACATGAAGCTCAACATTTTCTGAGTTAGGATACCATAGACCATTTTTTGAGTTAGGATATCAATACTATCAAACATTTCTTCAATGACTATCTCACTAGTGGAAGGTCTAGGTTCTTCTTCAATCATGGGTGAGTAATCATGATATCTTTCTTGAACCATAAACTTTTCATCAATCTTTACATCAAAACTTTCAATGATCTTTTTCAATCTTAAATTGAAACATCTATAAGCTTTACTTTTAGTAGAGTAACCAAGAACAATACCTTCATCACTTCTTGCATCAAACTTTTCTACTGCTTCATCCCTCTTGATGTAGCACTTGCTTCCAAAGATTTTGAAGTATTTTATTGTGGGAAGATTACCAAACCATAGCTCATATGATGTTTTGTTAGTGCCTAGCCTTAATTGAATTCTATTGATGGTATAGATTGTTGTATTGACCACATCTCTCCAATAGGTGTGTGAAACATTTCCTTCTATCATAATGGTGCACACTGTATCAAGAATGAGCCTATTCCTTCTCTCTACAATTCCATTCTGTTGAGGGGTTCTAGGTGCACTTAACTATCTCTTTATGCCATGTTCTTCACAATACTCATAGAATCTGTCAAAGGTGAATTCTCCTCCTCTATCTGATCTCAAACATTTTATCTTTAGTCCAGATTCATTCTCAACCTTAGCTTTGAATATTTTGAACTTCTCAAAATCTTCTGACTTATCTTTCAAGAGTGCAACCCACATCATCCTATTATAATCATCAACAAAAAAAATGAAATACCTTTCACCATAGTATTGTCTTGTTTGAGTTGGACCACATAGGTCTATATGAATCAGATCCAACTTGTTCTCTATTGAATTCTCCTTGCTCCTAAAAGAATTTCTCACATGCTTCCCCATCACACATTCCCTGCATATAGTATCAACTAGCTTTGCTATGCAAGGTAGATCTCTTACTGCCTTAACATTTATTATCTTTACTATGTTATCAAAATTGATATGACAAGTCTTTTATGCCACAACCAACTATCATCAACTTTAGCAACAAAACAACTTGCTGCTAAATTGAGTTGAAAAAAATTACCTCTTGTCTTTGAGCCTGATGCAATCATAACACCATCTTTGTTGTTAATGATGCATTTTTCATCTTTGAACTCCTACTGGTAGCCTTTTCCAAGTAACTGACCAACACTAAGAAGATTATGTTTCAAACCATCAACATAAAGAACATCATCAGTACTATTCTTTCCATCCAAGGTGATGGCTCCTCTACCAACTATTGGTTTAGGAATGTTGTCTCCAAATCTGACCATACCACCATTGTATTTGTCCAAATGAACAAACCTGCCTTTATCACTTGTCATGTGATCTGAACAGCCACTATCTATAATCCAACATCTCCTTATGTCAACTTGTGAAATCAATGCTAGCTCTTGATTTTCTTTCTTATCTTCATGAACTATCTTGTTATTCATTTTGTCTATAATAGAAATGAATCTAATTTCTTCATCACCAGATTCTTCATCTGAAACTCCATCTCTAGCATAGTAGCATTCCTTAGAATACTTAGGCTTGTAATCCTTCTTGAACTTTTTAGCTCTAGTGGGACACTTCGATGCAAAATGACTGATCTTGTTACTTGAAAAGCACTTAAATGGTAATTGACCTTCATATTTTCCTTTTCCTTTCTTTTCTCTTTTGCGAATCATAGCAATAAAATCATCTAATGTTTTCTCTTCATCATCATCATCAAAATGACTAGAAGTGTTTGTAGATTTCTCACCATGAACTATTTCTTTGAAAGCTATCTCTCTCTTAGGTTCTGACTTCAGTCTTCAAATCTCAAACACTGAGATTTTGTTGATCAAGGTCTCTCTCTTGAAATTTGATGTAAGCTGCGTGGTATCATCAAGCATGTTGATCTTGCTTTCATATTCTAGAGTAAGAGTAGTCATTAACTTGTCCATAATGTCCTCCTCTAAAATCTCTCCACCATTGTTCCTGATTTTAGCAACTGCTTCAATAATCCTCTGATTGTAAGCTCTAATATTTTCCTTAGGCAGCATCTCTAATGCATTGTATCTTTTCTTCCATGTCTTTTTGTGCACATCCTTTGCTTGTTTGTCTCCTTCAAATATGTCTTCTAGGTGCTTCCATATTTTATGGGTTGTATCTATCTTTTCTACTTCTAAAAAATCACCATCAGATAGCGTGCTGATAAGGGCTTCTTTAGCAATAGCATTGTGATGAAAAAATTCTTTTTGTGTGTCAGTAGCATCATCTTTTGTAAGGTCTTCTAAAGTAGGAATCTTGGCTGCTTTTATAGTTACATTAAAAACTTCAAAAGCAATGCACTGCAAATGAGTCACCATCTTGTTCTTCCAATCAAGATAATTCTCTCCATCAAACTTAGGACTCTCTTTCCTAAAGTATGCCATCTGATCAACCTCAAGCTGTTAAACTTTCTCTCTGAGGCACTTGGCTCTGATACCAATTGTTAGGAATAGTCCCAAGAGATAATTGAGAGGGGGGGGGGTGAATCAGTTATCTACAAGATTTAATTCTTTATCCAATTAAGTATACTTAAACATAAAGCATAAACACAATGAAAGAACACATGAACACAACACCAATATTTTGGTTACTGGGAAACCCAAATAGGTAAAAACCCCGGTGGGGCTTAATACCCACTAATATTCTATACAGATGTATAGTGATCCTTGTTAGAAGATCCTTTACCCTGATAGGATTAGTTTTACAATATATTAAGTACAGTAGACCTGGTCAAGGGTCGGACCCTATGAGGATTTTTTTACAATTTTCCCTGTTAGGGGAGATGATGCACTGTCCAAGAGCTCACTGCTCAAATGGGCAAAGGCTACAACCTTCTGAATAACATATACACACTATATCTAGATCTTGGTGAATTGCACTTAGACCTACCATCCAGATCAGTTCCATTGAATAGCACAAGTACTTTACTTGGTCACATAGACCATCTTCTGATGGCTCAACACTTTTCACACTCTGCTCTGTTGTGCTTAATCAACCATGAACCACACTCAAGCAATCACAAATGACTGCCTATAAATATCTTTCCTCTAAATGATATAATCAAGTTGGCTTATTAGAACCACCTTGAAATCATATTAGAGAAACCATAACAAACTCCAATAAACATTTTGTCAGCTCGAATATGCAAGCAACACATTTTGGGACCTGTCCAATAAGATAATTGTAGACACACGCAACACATTGTCAGCTCTACCAAAACAACTAGATCTTTCTCTGTAGGCTAAATTAGCTCATGCACTCTTAACCAAAAAATCAGTAACACTTCTCCAAGGTTAATTCCAAGGGTGCATACCCTAAAGATAGGTGCAACTAAAGAACTAATAAAATCTCTATCAGCTCTTCTGAACAAACACAGGAAACTACTGCTGATGAATAGCAACTGCATAACTTCACTTGTACTCATCAACAAACTATGCTTCCATAATTAAAACATCACTAACATGTCTTCAACATATATCCAAGCGTGCAAGGTTCAATGATAACAGTACGGACAACCATACATAGAAGACTGTCTATTACTCTGTCAGGAACACTGTTGACACAAGATGCTATATAATTGTCTGTACTAACAGCTAACCTTTGCGCCCATGATATCATGCTGATATCATGTCTATGATACATATACTAAAAGCTTACTACATAGGACTTCCATGCATGCTACTTTCCATATGTTGTCATCAATGACAAACATATAGTGAGTACTCACCTGCTGGCAAATCTCCAACACTAGGCTCATCTTTAGTTAGCAAATTCTAGCCATCAGTGTTCCTCCATCATGAATCCTCCAAATCCCTATATATGATTAGTATAGTACAAGGATAGTATTATATGGTTTTTCTCTCCCACCAATCACAGTGACTGTAGAGGGTGGGAGAGTTACAATATTATAAAAACTTCAAATCAAAGATGTTGACTATGTCTAACCAGTCACTGGTTCTAGCACACCAGTCAATTATTTCAACTTAAAACACAATGAGAATAGTGAAAAAAAATGAAAGGAAAAATAATTAATGACTATGGACCTTTCTTACATCAATAATCAATCACAAAACATGTTTCAATTAGTCATTGGAAGTCACCGTTCCTTGACTGTACCCACAAGACAGTGAGTTAATTTGCAGAGAATAACTTTCTTCTTATTTGGTAGATATTATAGTGATTAAAAAGATGAATCAGTGAATAATATCTAAAACCCAATAATATTTATCAGATTTCACGGGAGTTAAAAAGTATGATTTTAACCATCTTAGAATGATTCAGGGATGGCATTAGATTGGAAACCAGTTGAACATTGAAAGTTTTATGCCTAATAATTTGTCATATTTAAACAGAGTAACATTGTCTGCAAGCTTTAATTTATTGGGTCTCAAATGACACATCAACAATCAAGTTTATTATGCAGTATATATCGACAATATCTTTTCATCAACAGATGGATTATTCAATCTTAATATCATTACTACAATATCAATATGCTTTAGATACGATGATGACATAATATATTTTGATCTAGAATGAATGGCATTTTTAGAAACTTCTTCAAAGCCATCGATAATATATACTAGTTTTCTATGTTAAACTTCCATGTGGTTCTATTTGTTTTAATAGTTTATATAATTTTTCATCGATTGATGAAGATTGATATGGTTAAGCTTGTTGTTGAACTATACAAATAGAGAAAATGAAGCTGAATGATGTAGACATTAACTAAGCAATTCGAAGTAGTTTTTCCTTTCTCCAAACATATTTAGAAACATGAAGTAGTATTTAAAGAGGATTGATGGAAAGAAGGTGTGGGTATGATATGGGTGTTTAGTGATAATTTTGTATGAGTATTGAGGTCATTATAAATAATGATAAGAATTTTTAAGTTCTATTTGAAGTCAGATAAATATGCTTGTTGAAGTCTAAGAGTTGACACAATCATAAAAAAGAAAGATAATCTGCTAAAAGATCTGAAGATCGGTTATATCAGTAAAGAGTCCCTTGATTCTATTTATCTTTCAAACCTCTTCCAAGAATAGCAATGCCTTGATTTTTTTTCTCAGATATGTTCTAAGATTTTAGATAAGTTTGTTTCAAAATTTGTTGATAGCAGAGGAAAGTTTTCATAGTTATATGAATTATTGTTTCAATTTGTATTCAATTTACAAAGATAGTATTGGAGTGCATTTTGATACATCTAAAATTTGTTCAAAGTATTACTTGTCTAATTATTTTGTAAAGGACAATGTTAGAAATTGTGATAAGTTGTATCTATTGTAATAGACTTAGAGTTGGTGCTTTTAGAAGTATGAGTTGGTGCTTAGATCATTGAAGTAATATTGATTGAGTTGCTACTCTTAAAGTAGGCAGTCAGTGACTCCTTAGGGTTGGTGTTCTTAAACATTGTAATTGAACTTATTTGTGAGGAAAGATTAGGACATTAGATCCTAGCAATGATTCTCATCATGGTTTTTCCAAACCTACGTTTCTACGAATTATAGACTTGTATTTGGAGTCATATTTTTTCAATAAATATAGGGAATTAAAATATTTTTGAAGATAAAATCCTTGTAATCAAGACAAAGGGAAAATACTTGAAGACTTCAAAAGTTTGAGATGATCATAGTATTGTGATTTGTTGTTGCAGTTAAGGAGAAAATGTGAAGGTCAAGATATAACTTGTATTTTTATTTTGATCTTAACTGGCCCTATCTCTGCCCGTGAGTGTACAATCCTCTAATTGGTTGCCTAAAATTCTTTCTTTCATTTCAATATGGATAGAAAAGGTAGATGTTAGTATGATTGTTCATTTATATGTTGATTTGGAATGATTTCATAGAAGAATTCTATGAATAACAATCATAATAATCATAATAATATGCAAGTTGAGGGACTCCAAAACTTTAAAATATATTTTATTGCATAAAATACATTTTATGGTAAAGGAAGTTATATGATTGATTGGAGATCAAATGGATGAATACAATATAATTTTCTTCAATGAAATGTAAATTAAACAAGACTAGCCCTGTCTCTGCTCGTGAGGGTACAATCCTCTTATAGGTTACCTAAAATGCTTTCTTTCATTACAATATGGAGAGAAAAGATAGATTTTAGTATGATTGTTCATTTATATGTTGATTTGGATTGATTTGTGAAGATTTTCAAGTGTTTGAACCCTATTTAGAGGTGACTGTCCCTGTACAGTCAGGGTGTGCAATGACAAATTACCTTGGTGAAATGATGGATTGGTATGGCCCCTCACTCCCATGGATGTTATGGGAAGTGGAAATGAATTTAAATATGTTATTTGTATTTTTCCGTATGTGTTTGTTGTAGGGTTGAATAGGGGTGAAGAGTTAGAGGTCTCTAATGGAGACAAATCACTGATTGAAGGGTCACATGTGATGGAACTAGTCATGGTCTAGGAGATTGGACCATTAAAGGACTAATTTTTATGACATTGATGGTTATGATTTGGAAAAAAGATGGTGTTGGATCCACTGAGGGGATCTAGAAGTTTTTGGAGATGCTTGGAAGAGAAAGCCATAGGTAAATGTACATAGAATGGAGGGTTTTGATGTTGGGTGATTAAAAATTGTATTCTCTTGAAAAGTGAAAAATCCTTAGTTTAGGATCATTTTATAACTTAGTTCTTGGGTTATAAGTTTTGGGAAAGTGTTGTGATAGCACTTGCTTTGTATTTGGAGACCTATTGGAGGGGTAAAATCCTGTACACCAAAAATTGTTCATATAGGTGGTCCAAAGAAGTGATAGTTGGTTTTTAAGTATTTAATGCAATAAAATGTATTTTAAAGTTTTCGAGTCTCTCAACTTGCATATCAAGTCCACCATAACAATGTAAAATGTATTTTATGCAAAAAAATGTAAATTCTTTCCAAGTTTCCTCTCTCTGTCCGTGAGTGTATAGTCAATGTATTGGGTGTCCAAAACATCTCTTTCATTGCAAAAATGGATTCAAATGAATGTTATTATGATTTTCATTCATAGAATTCTTCTATGAAATCAATCCAAATCAACATATAAATGAATAGTCAATTTTTGGGGAGTTAGGAGTTTATTTGTATTAAGATCCATGTGAGTGGAAGGAGAGAAGTAGGGTGGGATGTGTAAGAGACCAAATTTGTCCAATGATTACAATAAATAAATAAAAATCATCCTTGCAATAGTAACAGTAAATCTCTACCCATGGGTACAGTCACTACAAGAGTGAATTAAATTGCTTATGGAAACGTGTTCTTGAGTGAATAGTGATGTAAGATCATTGCCTTGTGTTTTAATTACACATTTGTGAAATAATTTATGTTTTACTCCTTTAAGGATCCCAATAAAATTAAATCATACACTCATTAACATCTCAATCCATTCTTGTGACCATTCTATCTCCTTGCACCAAACCGTCTACAATGTCCCTGCTAGTTTGTAACCTTGGAAAGCCCACATTGAAATAGACTCAAAATCTTCCAAGAAACCTGAATACAACCACCTAACTACCAAAAAATGTTCCATAATAGTCATAAAACTAACTATAAAAAACAAATAGATCAATGATCAAAGTTTTTAGATTCTGAGAACATGTATATTTAGTGGAGGCAGCTAGAAGAGATATTTGTGAAGATTTTCTAGATCTCTAAAATTATAGAGAATATCTTCTTTACTAAGTTGAGGTGGGACAAAAGTAACATAGCTCTATGAAACCTTCACAAATATCCCTTCTTTGGCCTCCACTCATACCTCTTCTCAGAATCTAGAAACTCTTCAAAGAAACAGGTGATGAACATGTATATTTGCGTAAGCACTACTAGGAGCTTACCCTGCAACACATGTACTACTGTGAAAAATCATTACAAGTCCATTTTTTGTAGGGTCTAGTTCCCAATAATTCTTGGTCAAATCTGCATGTTTCTCACCTATACATATACCTTCTCTGATCGACTCTTGTATGCATAGGTGATGAAAATTCAGATTTTCCTAAGCAACACCATGATATACTTAAGTAGAAAATACCAAGAAGTACCAAATGATGAATTCTCAATTGTTGTAATGAGAAGATGATGAACATGCAAATTTTCCTAATGAATACTTAGATTGATGAATACTTTATGCTTGACATACTTAAATGAAATACACCAAGAAGTACCAAATGATGAATACTCAATTGTTGTAATGGAAAAGCATTAGAACCATCCATTTCTAGAACTTGATTTTCCATAGTCTTAATTATTTTTCTATAGTCCTAATGATTTTTCTTATTTTTTGTCTTTTGTCCCTTTTTTATTTCCTATGTCTGTGCTTGGTGATAGGATTTTGAATATTGTTAACAAACCATGTTTCTTTTTTTGATTGTCATGGGGTTCCACATTGTTTGTTTCTCTTGATAAATTAGGCCTTGAATTTGAATTTTTGTTCACTATTTTAGTTCAGCTTGATATTTCATTCATTTTTCATATACATAGAGACTACACATGCTAATATAAAAATGAGCTATTTGATTTAGGTTTATTGTTCATGATTGTAAATGGTTAATATTTCAGATGGTACTCCTTGGTGTATTCCATTTAAAAATAATCATGTTTCTATGGCTATGATAAATGTCCCTCTATGTTGAAAAAATAGAGTTGAGAAAATGGTTGTTCAATGACTGTATCTACCATTAGAGCCACTTCATATGCACAGGTGATGAACATGTAGATTTTCCTAAGCACTATTGCAAGCTTACCCAACAACACATGTACTATTGTGAAAATTATATCACAAGTCCATTTGTAGTTGGGTCAAGTTCCCAGTAATTTTTAGTCAAATCTGCATGTTCTTCAAATCTCAATTGTTAAAGAAATTGTTCAAGAAATTTTATTCATTGGTTGTGTGATTAGAGAAGGTATAGGTGATGAACATGCAGATTTCATAATAATTCTTTGAATATTATTTTGACCTCTTCTCATAACAATAATAATATGATGCAAGGGTAGGGAGAAAGAAGGGCCAAAGGATGGCACACCCTAATGATCCAAGCCTACAACACACATGTAGAAGCAACAAACAACAAGAGTGAGAGAGAGAATGCTAGATCTTTCATGTATTATGATCAATTGGAATCATATATGTCAGGCTGTAAGGCCTTCCTAGTTAGGGCCAGATATTACAATGAATCTCAGGAGTCCTCAAACATGTGAGGATCTGTCTGAAATCTCCAATCTAATATCTACCATCTTCTATCAAAACTGGCTCCCTAAACTACAACCAAACATCTACATTTATACAAGAAGCTACCAAGCTGAGTCGGCCTTCAGATCCATAATTAACAGAAGTAATGGTTAAATCTAGGACCACACGCTTCCCAATGATGGATACCAACATTAATTTTTTGATCTAATATAAATGCACAAGTCGGCCACAATAGGAAACAAAACTGAACCCATCAATAAGAAAGATAACTAAGCAACAGATAGACAATGTCGAGCACCAGTGAAATAACCGACCACCCAAGAGATAACCGACAACCCTTAGTAACCAAAGGAAACTGACCAACTACCAACAAACTTGGTTAAACAAGAAACTAAGCAACACAGACAAACTCCAAATTCTTTTTGGTGACACAAGATTACCAAGGACCCGAGATGTTCCTGCATCAGACACCCAAGGTTATTTTGAAATGATTCTCCAAATCATTTGGTAGGTCTGGTCTGAGCTGCATCCAACTCAGATTGTGAAATCCATGAACTATCTTCCATCAGTCTGTTCTTCCACTTAACTAGATATTCCATATACTATTTTCCTCTTGTACTTTTGCCAATTCTTTTCTTCAAAATCTGTTTAACTTCATCATTCTGCCTCTTAGGATATTTTGTTGGTACTGTTTCTTCTTCATCAGGTTCATGATACTCATACAAATCAATAATATTGAAAATTAGTGATATGTCCATGTCATCAGGTAACACAATTTCATATGCATTTCCACTATCAAATTTCTTCAGAATTTTGCAAGGTCCAAACTTTTTCATCTTCAGCTTTCCATATGGTCCAACAAGAAATCAACCTTTCTTCAAATGAACCATCACTTCATCACCAATATCAAAAGTCTTATGTATTCTTGACCTATCAGCTCTATCTTTGTATTTCTGATTACTATCTTCCAGCTTTAGCTTCACATCTTCATGCAATGTCTTCATGTATTCAACAAACTTTACTCCAACACTTTTCTTATTCTCATCAGTAATGTCTCTCAAATCAGATACTCCTCTCAGTTGTGTGCCATTCACAATCTCAAATGGTGTCTTTCTAGTACTCCTATTCATTGAATTATTATATGCAAACTCTGCTTGTGCTAACACAGAATCCAAATTACTCGGTGTGTCTCCAACTAAACATCTTAAAAGATTTCCCAAACTTCTATCTGTCCATCAATTTTTGGGTGAAATGTAGAAATATATTTCAATTCAGTGGCAAATTTATTCCAAAGTGTTTTCCAAAAATATCCAACAAATTTACTATCTCATTCAGAGATAATACTCCTCGGTAATCCATGCAATCTGACAATTTCCTTAAAGAAAAGATTTGCTACATGTACTACATCTAATGTCTTTCTACAAGGTATAAAATGTGCCATTTTAGAAAATCTATCCACAAAAAAAAATATAGAATCATTACCTCTTACTGTCTTTGGTAAGCCAAGAACAAAATCCATACTGATATCAATCCAAGGTTTCTCAGGTACATCAATTGGTGTATACAATTTAGTATTCTAACTTACTCCTTTTGCAACTTGACAAATACCACAACTTTTCAAAAATTTATGAACATCTCTATACAACTATGGCCAAAAGTACTTCTTCTGCAAATTCCATGTTTTATCAATGCCAAAGTGTCCATCCAAACCACTACTATGTTTCTCCTTTATCAAATTAGATCTCATTACTCCTCTTGGTATACATAACCGAATACCTTTAAACAACATACCTTCCTGAATAAAATATTCATCCCATTTAGTATCTTGTTGATCTTGAATAGGTGCTCTGCACTTTCTCCATGGCTTAGAAAAATCAGGGTCATTTTCATACAAACCTCTCATCTCATCAAAACTAAGAACTTCAATTTTCATCTCGGTCATCAAAGATCTTCTTCTACTCAATGCATCAACAACTCAATTAGTGACTCCACTTTTATGCTTTATCACAAATGTGTAACTCTGCAAATACTCAACCCACTTCATATGTCTCTGATTCAACTTATTTTGACTACCCAAATATTGTTAAGCCTTATGATCAATATACAACACAAATTCACTCAGTATCAAATAATGTCTCCATTTCTTCAGTACTTGAACAATAGCATAGAATTCTTGATCATACAGAGAATATTTCCTTCTAGCATCATTCAACTTTTCACTAAAGAAAGCAATAGGTTTACCTTCTTGACTCAACACAGCTCCACTTGCACCTCCACTTGCATCACATTCTAATTGAAATACTTTACTGAAATTAGGTAATTCAACAACCTTATGCTTCAGAGTCTCAAAACTTCTGTCAGCTCCATGTGTCCGCTTGAATTCTCTTTTGTTTCCTCTCATAGTCTCAGTCATAGCATTACAAATTGAACAAAATTTCATTATGAACTTTCTATAAAAACTTTCCAAACCATGAAATGATCTTACCTCAGTAGCATTCATAGGTGTAGGCCAATTCAAAATAGCTTCAACCTTTTCAGGGTCCATCTTCAAACCATCAGCTGAAATAACAAATCCCAAATACACAATCTCTTCTTTCATGAACGAACACTTTTTCAAATTTATCATCAACTTTTCCTCTCTTAATCTCTACAAAACTTGTCTAACATGCAACAAATGTTCTTCTCTGGTCTTATTGAATATCAGAATATCATTAAGATATACAATTACAAATTTACCCAAGAATTTCTTCAAAACTTCATTCATCAATCTCATAAAAGTACTCAGTGCATTAGTTAAACCAAAAGGCATAACCAACCACTCATAAAAACCTTCTTTTGTCTTGAAATTAGTCTTCCATTCACCACCATCTCTGATTCTGATCTGATGATACCCACTTTTCAAATCAATCTTTGTGAAATACTTTGCTCCAGTCAGACTGTCCATTATTTCATCCATTCTCGGTATAGGAAACCTATACTTCACTCTTATCTTATTGATTACTCTAGAATCAGTACACATTATCCATTATCCATTCTTCTTCAGTGCCAATATAGCAGGTACTACAAAGGACTCAAACTTTCTCTGATCAAACCTTTCTCCAGCAACTCTTGAATCTATCAGTTCAATTCCTGATTCTTGGTAGGTGTCAACTGATGAGGTTCCTTATTCGGTAAATGAGTTCTAGGGATAAGATCCATACAATGATTAATGCTTCTTTTCAGTGGAAAACCATTAGGTACATTATCATAAATGATATCATTGTACTCAGTGAGTAACTTATCAATCTCCTTAGGGATATTATCCTCTATTTTCTTACTTGATTTATTAGGAATCATAGCAAAACATACATCATCCCTCTTCAAAGAGTTAACAAATTTTCTTCCTTCCATCAAGAAAACTTTCACAGATGTGCAAACATTACTAACAGGTTCTTCCATCAATGGAAACAAGATTTTTTTCTTTCCATTAGCCACAATAGTTTACTTATGCAATCTTCGATCACATATAGCATGTCTATCATATTGTCAAGGTCTACCCAACAAAATATGACAACAATCCATAGTCATGATATCACATAGCACCTTATCATAATATTTTCCAATCTTCAAATTCACATAACATTGTTCACTTACCAGGAGTGTATGTTCATCTTTGATCCATGAAATTTGATAGGGCTTTAGATGTACCAACCTTTCCAACTGCAATTTTGTGACCATCTCTTCAGATGCCAGGTTCTCCGAGCTACCACTATCAATGATTACCTTCCAAAATTTGTCAAAAACTTGACATCTAGTCCTGAACAAACTTTTCCTTACTAGATCTTTCTTCTTTCTTTCATTCCACAGTGCTCTCCTTAGCATCAAGTTATTTTCTTTCTTAGGTTCATTCAGTGAATCTTCTTGCACCCAATCATTTCTACTCCTACCAACCTTCTTAATAGCCTATGTACATTCAAAATATCTATGTACTTCTTCTCCACAATTATAAAAAGTTCCTCAAAAACTACCTCTGCCATAACCACCTTGGTAGTTACTGCCTCTACCTCTAGAACTTTCACCTTTCCACTTGGTCTTTCCTTTGTCTAGATTTGTCTTTTTTGGTTTAGATGTACCTATTCCTCTAGGGAATCTACCACCATGACCTCTCTATCTTTTCTCATGTCTTTTGTTCAATTTCTCCTCAACTTTCAAAGAAAATTGATAAGCCTCTTCAATGTTCTCCAACTTGACCATACTAATCTCATCTTGGATGGAAAACCTCAAACCATTCAGGTATCTACCGATTCTTTCCACATCATCTTCATCATGTCTAGATCTGATATCCAATCTATAGAATTCCTTAGTATACTATTTTAACAAGCTATCCTTCTATCTTAGACTTTGCATTCGTCAAACTAGGTTAATCTGATAATCACAGGGTAAGAACTTTCCTTTCAACTTATTGACCATTTTACTCCATACCTTGATTTTGTCTTTTCCTTTCCTCTTCCAATCCAATTGCAGATGTTTCTACCATAAGGATGCATGACTTTTCAACTTTTTGCTTGCAATCTTCACCTTCTTATCCTCAGGGATACTCTCATATTCAGAATACTTTTCCATCTTCATAATCTAGTCCACCAATTCATGAGAATCCATCTTTCCACCATACTCAGGGGGATTGAAATGTGGTGTTGATTTCAGATTTGTCAAAGCCTTCAAAAATATTTCTTCACCTTGATCTCTAACAGGAGTAGGTTCTGCATTTTCCTATTCTTCTTCAATTTCATCATCACTAACATCTTCAAGATGTCTGCCTCTTCTTTGGGCTGTTTCTACTGCTTCTAATCTAGCAGCAATTTGCTTTAGCATATCTGCCAATCCTAGATCTGCATCTCACCTCCCACGAACCATCTTGATAACCCTCTATAATTGTAGGTCAGATCGCAATCTGCTACCCCACAAAAATTCAACTAGGACTTCAAGAGGAACCTGCAAACCTAGATCCATAGGCCTAGATCAAGATCTCACCTCACTTTGATACCACCCAATGCAAGGGCAAGGAGCAAGAGGGGCCAAAGGATGGTGAACCCTAATGATCCAAGCCTGCAATAGACATGCAGAAGCAACAAACAATAAGAGTGAGAGAGAGAATGCTAGATCTTTCATATATTATCATCAATTAGAATTGTACATGCCAGGCTTTATGGCCTTCTTGGTTAGGGATAGATATTACAATGAATCTCAGGAGTCCTCAAACATGTGAGGATCTATTTGAAATCATCAATCTAATGTCTACCATCTTCTATCAAGACTGACTTCCTAAACTACAACCAAACATCTACATTTATACAAGAAGCTACCAAGCTGAGTTAGCCTTGAGATCCATAATTAACATAAGTAATGGTCAAATCTAGGACCACACACTTCCCAATGATGGATACCAACATTAATTCCATGATCCAATATAAATGCACAAGTCAGCCATGATAGGAAACAAAACTGAACATGTCAGTAAGCAAGATAACTGAGCAGCAGACAGACAATGTTGAGTGCTACTGAAATAATCGACCACCCAGGAGATAATCGACTACCCTCAGAAACCAAAGGAAACTGACCAACTACTGACCAACTTGGTTAAAGAAGAAACTAAGAAACACAGACAAACTCCAAATTCTTTTTAATGACACAAGATTGCCAAGGACCCGAGATGCTCCTGCATCATAATATTATTTTGTGTTTTACATGATTTCATTTCGCAAATCATTATTGGCAAAATTCTAAACATATGTAAATGGAATACTATGTGCTTGAAATACTTAAATGAAATACACCCAAAAATACCAAATGATGAATTCTCAATTGTTGTAACGATAAAGCATTAGAATTGTCCATTTCTAGAACTTGATTTTCTATAGTCTTAATTCTTTTTCTATAATCTTAATGATTTTTCTATAGTCCTAATGATTTTGAACATTGTTGAAAAAGCATGTTTCTTTTTGTGATTATTCAATTGATCCTCTCACAAAATTAGAGTTGATAAAATGGTTTTTCAACAACTATATCTGCCATTAGAGCCACTTCATATGCACAAGTGATGAACATGCAGATTTGCCTAAGCACTACTGGGAGCTTACCCCTTTACACATGTACTATTGTGAAATCATCACAAGTTCATTTGTTGTGGGGTCAAGTTCTGAGTAATTTTTAGTCAAATCTCAATGATTTTTCTATAGTCGTAATGATTTTTCTTATTTCTTATCTTTTGTCCCTTTTTAATTTCCTATGTCTATGCTTGGTGATAGGATTTTGTCACCTTTTGATGGTATATTTCATTCACTCTATGTGGAATACTATTTTGTTCACTATTTTATTTTAGCTTGATATTTCATTCATTTTTCATATACACAGAGACTACACATGCTGATAAAAAAATGAGCTATTTGATTTAGGTTTATTGTTCATGATTGTAAATGGTCAATATTTTTGATGGTACTCCTTGGTGTATTCCATTTAAAAATAATCAGGTTTCTATGGCTATGATAAATGTCCCTTTGTGTTGAGAAAATTAGAGTTGACAAACTAGTTGTTCGGTGTTTGTATTTGCATGTTGCAAACAAATCATCTTTCTTCCACCAATGAGTCATTCCATTCAAGAAAGACCATGTTTGACAATATCAACCCATAACAAAATAAGGTCACAATTTCTAGATTTTGGTGTAACTTTAAAAGAAAAGGTGACGAAAAATGTTATTGTTCCTACAAAATTTGCAAGGGCTTAAAGACTCGAAGATATCTAATCAAAATAGTTGACGAACATTGTAGGCAACATGGTCACATTGAAGGGGGAAAATAATTTCATCCATTGGTATGTATTTTAATGATTGATAAAACACATAAGACATGATTTGATGATGAGATCATTGTCATGGTTAATTTAAGGTCATCATTTTGATATAGGTCAACCACCCTGGATTTCATGTTATGGACCATGACAATCTACAGAATGTGGATTTCCAAATGAGGGAACATGGAGGTGTGAATATTGAAGTAGAAGGTAATGATGCCATGGAAGAACATCATGATGATCAAGATCACGATGATCAAGATGATCATGATGATCAAGATGATGATGATAATGATGAAAATGACCTTGATGTACCTATACTTGAGAAGGCATAGGACCCCCTATACAAAAGATCCCAAACAACTCTTCTGGTCAATGTATTGTTTTTGCTGAACTTGAAGGTTATGAATGGTTTACCCAACATAGAAATGACACATATGTTAAGGTATGCCATCTTTTTTTAGTTTTATAGTCATAATTTCCTTACAGTTAACAAAAGGTGAATTGTGTAGAAATTAGTATTCTTTATATTAACAAATTATATTTTTGGTCATAGGTTGATAGGTGAGTGTTTGTTACCACCATCAAATATTCTACCTCACTTGTATTGAGAATTATCTTCCATTATGAAAGATATTGGAATGGACTATCCAACAATACATGCATGTCTGAATGATCATATTATATATCATAAACATCATGAATTTGCAATAGAATGCCCTAATTGTTATATTAGTAGATATCGATCAGATTAAATAACAAAAAAGGTTATTTGCAAGGTTCTTCTCCATATTTCCATTATTCCATGTCTGCAACAATTATTCAGGTGCAATAGCTTGGCACAATTTATGGATTACCAAGCACGCAATAGAAGTCAAGGTGACATTATGTGAATGCCTGCAAACAGTTCAAGATTTAAGAAAAAATAGGAAACTTGGCCACACTTTAAAGAAGAACCTTGTAATCTCAATCTTTCATTAGTAGGGGACAGTGTAAATCCATTTGGAGAGATGAGATCTATTTACTCAGTGTGGGCTATTTTTGTTATCAACAATAACATTCCTCCTTGGATGTCCATAAAGATGAAGCACATAATGTTGGCAATGATTTTTCTAGGTATTGTTTAATTTAATAGTCATCTAAATTAATTTATTATAAATAATCCATCAAAATGGTCATAATAATTACGTAATATTTTTTTTCATTCAACTAGATAAGTACCAAGTTAAAGATATGAATGTATATACTGAGCCCCTTATTGACAACTTGATGGTGTTATGGAATGGGGTCACTATGTATGACATCTCTAGACCAATAGGACAAAGACAATTTCAATTTCAATTCCATGCAATGCTTGTATGGACAATACATGATGCCCCTAGGCTAACACATTTTTGTGGTATGCTCTCTTCTTAACACATCTTTTTTGGTATGTTATAGTGCTAACACAAAATTAACATATTTAATCCAATTATACATGATCTTGTAGGTCTTTAGACAAAGGGAAAATTTGGGTGTCCAGTTTGTGGTCCAAAGATGAAATCTTGTCATTCAAAAAGTTTAGGAAAGAAGGTGTTCAATGAGCATAGACACTTTCTCCACAGAAATCATAAGTACCAAATTACCAAAATATATCTTTTCAATGGGAAAGAAGAGACTACATCAAAGAAACAAAGAATGACACCTTGCCTATGGAAGTTGAAATACAATTAAATAAATCATCGAGGTAATTTCATTCCATCTAATGGTTTTTGTTTGAAATTTATATTTTAATATTGTGTTTTGTTTACTGATGATGTAATTGATACTCGTGAAGGTCATCAAGGCATTAATGAACAACTTCCAAAAGGATTAAAAAGTTATCCTACACAATTTAGTAGGTTGTCGTACTACGATCAACTCCCAAACATGCATTTGTTTGATGCTATGCATATTAGAAAGAATGTAATAGAGACATTATAGAAAATATTGGATGGAAGACATGACAAAGACAAAATTGTCAACATTTGTAATGACATTGAAGAATCCAACAATGTAATGAAAAATGTCATTCGATCAAATAACAATGGAGACTAGATTGATATAAGTGCCCTTACTTGGTTATTGTCGAAGCAGCAGAGCAATGCTATAAAATAAGTCATTAAAAAAAATATGATTTCCCACAAGATTTTCTACAAACAAATATAATCTCATATCAGAGAAAAGTGAATTTTGGCTAGGGATGAAAACATATGATTGAAATACATTTATTAAGGTAATTCATGTTATTTTGTATTCACTATATATTTGTATACTGCATGCAGTTTTCATTGCATTATTTTATAAAATATTGATAAGATCATTTTACAATTCTTCTAGTACATTCTACCTATATCTCTCCCACACCACTTCGACAATAGTGCCAAACAAGTTATCTATGATCTTAGAAAATACATGAGGTGGTTGTCATAAAAAGAATTCAATAAAGAAGATATAAAATATTGGAAGAGAAAATTTTTTCATCTTATTTGTGAAATGCAAAAGTGTCTACCTTCAATTTTTTTCAATGCACTTGAGAACACTACCTCATACATCAAGTTGAGGAGATTAAATTGTGTGGACCTATACAAACTAGGTCAATGTGGATGGTTGAGAGGCACTTGAAATTTTTGAAGGGCTTGTTTTGACAAAGAGCACATCCTAAGGGTTCTATGGTTGAGGGATATATGGTATACCAAACCATGGTGTACATTAGTGAATATCCTCCTATGTTTGTAGCAAAGATCCATGTAGATCGTATTTGGGATCCCAACTCCATTAACAAATTTGAAGGGGAGTACTTGATGGAGAAAGGTAGATTGACGAAAGTGAGAGGTAATTATAAGATGTTATTGTAGGTAATTAATTCTTATAAATCTTCAATATAAGCTATTTTTAATTAGTCTAATTTTTTTTATACAATTGGTCAAGATTGAGATGTAATACATTTTTATATTGCGAACAATCTTGATTGGATGATGGTATGGATTGAACGATGTCAAAAAAATGGTTTCTCATTAACATGGGAAGGTGTTGCTTCATTGGTTAGAAAAGCTCATCGTAAGGGAGATTCTAATGTTATGTCAATGGTAATTGATCTAAGATATGGTTTAACAGGTAGAGAGGTACATAAAAATTTATTAATGATCATGACCCATATGTTTCATATCAACTCATGATGAAAATAATTTTCACATGCTTGAAATATTATAGGTCAAGCACCACAAAGCTATGTACTACCATGGAAACAAATTTCGCATAAAAAAGTTGGATGACACAAAGAAAACTTGTGATTCTGAGATAATTACAGTCTTTGAGGTCACTAGTATATCATCTAAAAATGACATACATCCTCAAAATTTTCAAAATTGATACTATGACATCTTGGATGATATACTTGAGTGCGACTTTAACTCCTTCAAATTAGTTCTATTCATTGTCAAATGGTCTAGGCTACGACTGAATCAAAATGATCTCGATAGAACTATTATTCAACATGATAATGGATTTACAATAATTAATACAAGGTTGTTTGAGCCATTTGGAGATGAGCCCTATGTTCTTCCAAGCCAATGTGAGCAAGTCTTTTACTTAGAGGTACCACATAAATCGGGTTGGTCATTTATTGTTAGACATGATCTAAGAGGAAGGATGATAAAGTATAATGTGATGGAAGAAGAAGATATTGAAGATGATAAAGAAGAAGAAGATGATGATGAAGAAGAAGATGGTGGTGGTGGTGGTGTTGTTGTTGTTGGTGGTGGTGATGACGATGGTGATGATGAACTACAACTGATTTGAATATATTGTATAACTTGAAGATTTGTGATTTAAGATCACTGAGTTGCTAATTGGATATGTAAGATGATTAAATCAGTAATATTTTGTCATTGATGTCAACTAGATTTGATAGTACTTATTTTGTAAGTTACTATACCCAAACATCTATAGAAGAAGAAGTAAAGAAATGAAGAACATATATATCTACATGAGGAAGATGGATATGAGAGATAAGGATAAGGAATACATTGGGTAACTTATGGATGAGTCTATGACCTTATGTTATTGACCTGATTATGTTACATTCATCTATGATGAAGGATAAGAGAAAAATACACAAGGAAGTGTTGTCAGTTAATGAACCATTTCAGTATACACTGATACAGTGTAGTGTATACCGATCACAGTACAAACTGAGCTTGTGTTCATCGACACATTTCTTTGTTAACCGAGCAGAAGAAAATAACTAAATGACTAGTTTAACTGATGGAAGTTGATGAGCTATAAAGTACCTCAAAATCAAAGATGAAGATAATGTTTGTTACGAAGATCAATGACTAACATAATTCAAAGGAGATCTAATGGATTGAAATAAAATGTGTTACTGACACATCAGCTAAGGAAGGTTTAAGTGACAAAATCAACAAAGGAGATTAAGGGGCAAAATCTGATGGATGGAAATAAAATAGTTTACTCATCTATTTAAGATACTAGGATTTCATGATGAAATTATACCTCTACCGAAGGTTACATATGAATACTTGAGGACTAGACTTGGGGTCCGTCCCCTGTCTACTGGTCACTAAGGTGATCTGGAGGTCACATCAGCCTAATCTTATTAGAAGATCATACATGTTGATGCAATAGAGTTCACACTTTGGATTTTTGTCTAAGGCTGTGAAAGATTGAAGTACTAGAACTAATTTGCATAACAGTATACCAAGATACAAAGAATGTACCGAATAATAGAGAGTTACATGGCTACTATAGAGCTGTATGTTTTTATTTTTCTTTGGCATTGATGTCAAAGGGAGACAGATCAATATGAAGAATATGGAGCCAAAGACAAAGGGAGAGAGATACAAAAAAGGGAACTAAAAAGATCATATGATCATATCTGCAGAACTTAGTCTGCACTTGCAAATCCTTTTATGTAAGGTAGTGATTAAACATATTAAGCTAGGGAGAGCTTGTACCATTACAACATTTGTTGACAGAGTTGTAGAATACATGTTTGGTATGTGTATGGCATATTTCATATTGCTTGTGTTGCCATCAATGCCAAAGGGAGAGATTGATGAACTACAACTAATTTGAATACATTGTATAACTTGAAGATCTGTGATTTAAGATCACTGAGTTACTGATTAGATATGTAAGATGATTAAATTAGTAATATGTTGTCATTGAGGTCAACTAGTTTTGATAGTACTTATCTTGTAAGTTACTATACCCAAACATCTACAAAAGAAGAAGGAAAGAAATGAAGAACATATATATCTACATAAGAAGATGGATATGACAGATAAGGATAAGGAATACATTGGTGAACTTATGGATGAGTCTATGACCTTATGTTATTGACTTGATTATGTTGCATTCATCTATGATGAAGGATAAGAGAAAAATGCACAAGGCAGTGTTGTTGGTTAATGAACCATTTCAGTATACGCCGACGCAGTGTAGTGTATACCGATCATAGTACAAATTGAGCTTGTGTTCACTGACACATTTATTTGTTAACCGAGTAGAAGAAAGTAACTAAATGATTAGTTTAGCCGATGTAAGTTAATGAGCTATAAAGTACCTTGAAATCAGAGATGAAGATAATGTTTTTTATGAAGATCGATGGCTAACATAATTCAAAGGATATCTAGTGGATTGAAACAAAATGTGTTACTAACACATCAGCCGAGGAAGGTTTAAGCGAAAAAATCAACAAAGGAGATTAAGCGGCAAAATCTGATGGATGAGAAATAAAATAGTTTACTCATCTATTTAAGAGACTAGGATTTCATGATGAAATTATGCCAGAAGAAGGAGACTGCAAAGATATCACATGAACAAGCTTCATGCATGCCTAATCAGACTGGTTAAGGAGAACTAAACTACAAAGATTACCGAGCATCAGAAAGCTATTACCAAGTGACAGTAAGTTACTGAATATTGATTGAAACTATAGACACCTAAAAATCCTTTAGAAAATAAAGTATTTTTATTTTCTGAAAATCCCTGATGACATCATCATTTATTAATTAATTATTTATTTAATTAATTTATTTATTTTTATGTCATTAAATCCCTTTATCTTAATTAAAAATATTTAATTAAGAAATCCCTCCCAAAAATATTTAAATCTTATTTAAACATTATTCCCCTATTTATTAATTATTTAATTAATAAATTGACCAAAAATCCTAAAATAAATAATTTATTTATTTTTTGCCTAAAACTTTGCCAATTTCCTAAAGACCACTAACCTCTTCCAGAATCTTCTAATCCTTTTTTAATTTTGATTAAAGGCTAATCCCATCATTTCCTAACCCTAATCCCAACTCAAAATATTTAATTAAGATTAAATATTTATTTTCATATTTATTAAATATATTTTAATAAATATTTCCAAAACTAAAACCTTTGGAATGAATAAACATTTATTCATTCTCCCTAAACCAAGGAAAACTCTAGACTCTTCTAGAAACTTCTCAACCCAACCTCTTCACCCATCCTAATCCTAAATCCCCCTAATCCTAATCCTAATCCTACCCCTAAACATTTGCACAATCCTAACCAAGCTTAAGACTTTCCTAAACCAAAGCAAAGTCTCCCCTTCCAAATATCTCAACCACAAAACATTCAATGCATCCACAAAGTCATCAAAGTCCCTTAAAGTCTCATTCAATGCTCTTACAAGGACTTATGAGGGGAGTTATTAGCTTTGAGCCCCCTTTGTTGACTCATCTTTACCCTTCCTTTCATCCACTCACCTTGTGACATGTGTCACCTCCTGATTGGCTAGACTAGCACAATCCATGTGCTCCCCTTTGAATGAATCTTGGCCTCTCTTAAGGATTTCAATCTTGGCCACTCATTCTTCCTTCCCAAATCCTATAAATACCCCTCCTTTCAAGAGCAAATCAATTAGCTTAACTTTCATTCTCATGCATTGTTATCATGCCCTTTTATTTCTAGACTTAGCACAAATAATTTAGTTTACTTTCAAGCATTTTAGCTCATCATAACTTAGCAATAATGGATTAACATAGTTTTTATTGTTGTTTTGCATAGCATAGCATCATATCACATCTCTATTTGGTCTAAAATCAATCTTAGCATAATCACACTTGCATTGAATCTCCATTTAAGCATCATAGTTTGAGTTATTGAGGCCTTAGGGGCAATCTTGGGTGTTCTACACATTATTGTGCCATTTTTTGGGGTTTTCATGAGTCTCAAACCATCTTAGAATGCATTAGAGTATGCTCCAAGTGCTTAGAGAGAACACCCACATCCCTCTTATCAGAGCAAATCAAATAGTGCTTGGGTGCACCTGTTTAGGCTCAATCTGAGGTGGCTAGCTTAGAGTTTTCTTTGTTTTGCATTGATTTCATGCTTAGACTAACATCTAATCATTGTTTGGCTTGAAGTCTTTCAAAGCAGGTATCCTCAAAAGCCTAGTCCACATTCTAGCACGCCCGGTGGGACTCAAACCACAATCAGCTTGATCAAATCACACTTTTTCACTCTCGGTGTCGCAGAAAATGAAAGAAATGTCGCCTGCAAGAAATGAAGTCATGCCTCTAGCCATTTGAATCACGCCTAAAAGCAGTCAAATCATGCCTATGAGCTCTGAAATGACACCTACAACTGACAGTTTTTCACCATCAGCAATTTCTTTTCTATGTTATTTCTTATTATGTCGCCTCCGCATAAAGAAATCACCCCTCTATATAAATAAATCACACCTCTATGTAAAGAAATCACACGTTTGCAAAAAGAAATCATGCATTTACAGAAAGAAATCAGGCGTTTGCAAAAAGAAATCACGCGTATGAAAAAATAAATCACGCTTTTGCAGAAAGAAATCATGCGTTTACAGAAAGAAATCATGCGTTTGCAAAAAGAAATCACACGTATGAAAAAAGAAATCACGCGTTTGCAGAAAGAAATCATGCATTTGTAGAAAGAAATCATGCATATGGAAAAAGAAATCACACCTTTGCAAAAAGAAATCACATGTTTGCAAAAAGAAATCATGCGTATGAAAAAAGAAACCATGCGTATGAATAAAAAGATCACGCGTGGGCATATTTTGGTCACGCTTAGGCATATTTAAATGCCGCCTATCAGTTTTTTTTTTGGGTGTAGCTTCTGCATTTTCCAGTGTTGCGTATAAGCTAGACAATGTCGCTATGACTATGTTTTTTGTCTTAATTTGTTCTCAGATTCATAACAGCAAAGGTCAAAGAAATCTTGAGTGAAACTAAGGGAAAAGAACTTAGGTCCTAAAAGTCATTTTCATTTTCAAAATCAAACACAATCTTGAACGACTTAAATTGAAAAGAATAAGCATCCCTATTCCTTCTTCTTTGAATTTCAGTTCAAACAAAATCTTGAATGATCTAAGGATAAAACAAATCTCTTTTCAAAGTTCTTAAATCAACTCGCAAATCTCAATCTTGAATGCCCAAAAGGAAAGAACTTGCAAGCGCTCAAATCATTTACCTTTTGGAGAAAGAACAAATCAAACCTTAAGCACTTGTGTCTTCAAATCCAAAGTTCAGACAAACTTAATCAATTTGGGAAAATGAACAAACTTGCTTGATGTGCATCTAGGAGCTTTATCTTCTTGCAAAATCCTTGTTAAAGTAAGCAACGTAGAACATTTGGACTCAGACAAGTTCACTTGTTCTACTTTTAGCGAGGCCTATCCAAGGAGAAAAGTGCTTCCTCCTCAGAGTATGACCTCAAACCGGTATCCCCCCCAGCCGGTATATAAATAAAGTGAAGGCAAAAAGTACTCACTTATATCTCCTAATCCATGGGCGTCTTGTGCCAAATGCAAATGTCTGGGGAAAGGTAAATATTCCTCCCCCAGCGTTGTTGGCTAGGCTCTTAAGTGAGTCACAGGCAGTCAATATAACTGGGTATGGAGACTCCATGGAACTATTAAAAACCTAATAAAATAGAAGCTACCCTATCTACATCTGAAAATATCAAAATCCTTGTGCAAGGACCGATTCCAAGGGGTTTACCGGGTCGCCTCAAGATTACTCACCATTTGTATTTCCTTCTAGGGGGTACCAAGCTGTGGGCAAGTGATTTTGATACTCACCTTCCTTAGGTAGATCTGCTTGAAGTGCTTGATAGTCAAAACTTCATGAAAACATTGTTGGAACATACACTTTCAGAGCTTTATCAGAGTCAGTCATCCTGCTTGTATCTCACAAGGTTGCTTTGTCCCTTGCAGAGATTGCTTTTTCGAAAGTCTTTTTTTACCTATCCTTTGCCATTGAAAAATATTGAATCAAAACTTGATACTTAGAAAGTCTTGTAGAAATTAGATATCCAAGAAGCCTTTTGTCTCAAACCAAACTTATCAGAATTTTCCCAAAGATATGCCCAATTTGATCAAACATTCGAAAGCCAAGTTGCCCAAATCAAAAGATTATCAAGAGAAGAAAGTTGTAGAAAGAAACCTCAAGAACCATCAATCCTCTATCCAAGCAACCCAAGCAGAAGAAAAATATCAAGAAAAGCTTGATAATATTGGCTATAATGCAAGAGTCAAACAGTTTGCCTACCGATTCTGAGTGAACCATCGCTACATCAGCCTTGAAAGAGAAGATTAGATAGGATCCATCACATGTCCATTCTACCTTCAGATCTCAAAATCCTATCTTGGCAATCCCTCATCCTAGCTTCATCCTAGTTTCATCCCTGCATCATCACCAAACCTTAGTTACATCCTAGAGTCCTTCTTAGTTGCATGCACCATCATCCTCCTAGAAGCATCATAGATCATCCATCCCAGTCACATCTACATCATCCTTTTAGAAAGAGCATTGTTCCGTCATCCTCCACCATCTTTTCATCAACAATCCACCATCAGAATCCCATATCCTTCATCCAAATCTAGCATCCATCACCTAAATTAGAAACCACCATCTTTTGCACCAAATCCAGAGATCCAAATCCACAAGTACTTAGTGTCCAAAACCTTTGAGTTGTTTCCATCCCTTATCCTAAATCATAAATCATCCCCTTTGTGAGAGAGCATTGTCTAAAGGAAATCCAACTTGTCCTTGCATAGCCTCATCATCTCGAGCAAGAGATTGGCTTGTATCGATAAAATCCAGTTGACCGAAGATCATTAGTCTATCCTAGGTTGGCCAAATCCTATCACTGATCCTCCATCAAAAAAAATAGCAGCTCATTGTTGACACTTAGTAATCTTCCACCAGCATCCCACCAATCCTCCACCCAATCTTGACCCAAATCAGAGCATCCCACCAAGCCTCCATCATCACCAAGCTTTTTTACCAATTTTCCACCATCTCTCATCAATCTTCCACCATCCTTGATCCAAATCCAAGCAGTTCATCAATCCTTGCATCGCATTCTAGAAATTCATCATCCTTAGAAGTTCCTTAAGCTTGCATCCACCATCCTTTAGAGTTCTTTAGGAAACATCTTGCATCCATCTAGCATCTCCATCTCCATGCATGTCGAGACAAGATCTGGATCTAGGAAGCGAAGGCACATGAATCCTTATCCAATCACCAGCTCATTTGATCCCAACATTTTTACCAGTGCAATGGTGGCCTATGATCCCCAAATACAAACTAGAAATACATGGGATGATCCCAATATCCCCTCAGCTCCTCTGGCAATAGAAACATTTGTGAATCACCCAGAGAATCTACCAGTAGTCAATACACTCATAGCCCAAAACCAGTAGAGCATGTTCACTAATTTTGCACAAAGGCATACTCCCATTCTACCATATCTCCATCCTCGTATTCCCATAAGCACTATCCAAATCCTAGCACAAGTATACTCTCCATTCATCCAACAATTCCCTGATCCAATCTTGCAAACATCCCAAGAAACCTCTGCCATTCCCCTTCTTTAACAAGGAAGCTTTGCCAGTCCTATAACACAAGCTGTAACACCATCTGCTCCATTCCCTATCATAGGTACTTCATCATCCTCCATGGCCGCCCAGGCTCTTGCACAAACCTTTACGCAAGTAGTTCCACCACCTTTCATAAACCAAGCAACACCATTCTTTCCAGGAGGGATGCAATCATCCTCCCCCTTCACTTCACAAGCTTCCACATTCACACCTTTCATGCCATGAGGGATGCAAACACCCTTTCCTTTCACTCCACAAGCCTCAACATCCATACCATCTTTTCCAGGGTCAACACAATCGTTTACCTCCTTCACCCCGCAAACATCAGTGTCATTTATTTCGGAGGCAGCACAACCACTCCCCTTTCCTACTCAGCAAGCTTCCACGTCAACATCACTCTTTTCATGGGGAGTGCAAACATTCCCTTCCTTTCCCCCCCAGCAAGCATCTACCCAGGCACAAGCCCAGCAAACTACCTTCACCATAGGAATGCCTTCCATGGGTTTTTCCAATCCACCTTTCATGTCCCAAATTCCCATCACATCTACCTTCCCGACATCCACTGCAACATAATTCCCACCACACACTGGCTCTCGTTGGGGTCTCACTCAAGAAAAAATGAAAGCTTGGGGCATACCAACCCATTCTTCTACGTCCATGTTTGAGAATCAACAAGCCACCTTCTCACAAGCAGCACAACAACAACCATCACAGCCTCTGTCAGTTTCATCATTCACAAGCTATCCATTCCTAGCACCTAGTGCTTTTCAACAAATTCCTCCACCTCAGCTACAAAGTTCATCCCATTTCACAAGTTATCTTGCCCAGCCACCCTTTGCTTCAAGCTTCCCCACATTAATTCCACCCTTAAGCAATGCGGGAATGCACCCGACCTACATTGGTCAAACATAGAGCTAGGTCCCGCAAGGACCATCTTACCAGCAAGTGGCATCATTCCACCAACCTCCCCCATAACAACCCCACTTCCAGTCACAGCAACAAACCCCTATCATTCCCCAGCAACAACAAGCTTCCTCCTACCAGGTGCAACAACAAAATCCTGCCATTCCACAACACCAGCAAGTAGTCCCATATCCACCACCACAATACCCCCCTATGCCACATCAATAGTATCCTCCCTAGCAAGCATCACTCCAAGATCCTGATGCAGGAGCATCCTGGGTGTAAGAGCAATCTTGCATCACCCAAAATATTTCTATTTTTGTATTCAATAAGGGCTATTTTGTGCAGAGCTGCTATTTATGGAAAGTTACTATTTTTGGTAATTTTTGTATGTGCTCAGAATGATCTAATTTCTTTCTTGGAGGTTGATTTTGGTCATATAAGTCTGCCAGTAAAGTTTCATTGCTAGATCAAGTGTATATTGGAAGATATTGAAGATTTTTGGTATTGGTAGCAGGGTACAAAAACTTTGAACTCAGTTTTGAAAGCTTTAGAGGCCCCGGATGAGGTCGAAAATTTGGGTGATGGGTGCTTGTGCTGGTTATGCCTGTAGAGCGCTTCGTGGCATTTCCGAAATGGGGTTATAATAGCCGATCGGGTCAACTGGTGATGACTTATGGTCTTCGAAAGTTGGGCCACCCGAAATGGCGAAAAATAATTTTCTTCAAAATTTCTGTTCGAGTTTCAAAGGATATCTTGAGCTGACTATGATGTAATAAAATGTAAAATAAAATAATTCTAAGTTTGGTCAGCCTTATTGGCTAAAATTCTGGAACCTTCCCAGGCGGTGGAAAAATTGCCTATATAAGGAAGGCTGTATTATTGTCTTAGGCAGTTCAGAATAATTCTGGGTAGTAGATCTAGGTATTGATTCGAGGCTTTGTCTTACAGAATATTGTAAGGGAATGCCCATGTGGCTTTGCATATTGTAATTCTAAAAGTTTGTAATTCCACATTTGTGGAGATAATAAGAAGCCAATTTTCTGTTCTTGCATATTACTGTTGTTGTTTCTCTATTTCTGTTATGTGTTTGTGGTATTAAGGGGAGCACCCTTCATCAAGTGGTATCAGAGCAGGTTTTCTTGAGTGTGTAAACAGATCGCCGACTGTGAGACAGTTTGCACCAGGACCATGGTAAGGGTTTCAATGCGCATTGCGAAAATGCCTCCACGAAGAGAACGTGGTGGAAGAGCTGGTGCTGTGACACCTGAGGTTAGAGAGCTGCAAAGACAAGTGCGAGCATTGCAAGAAGAGATTCACAGAGGAATGAATCTTGATGTCAGAGATGAAAGCGAGGATGAAGCCGAAGAAGAATATCAAGAAGGAGAAGTTGAAATTGTGAACCAGGAGGAAGAAAGACTTTTTCGGGCGATTTCCAAGATTGGGAAAAGACCTAAGATTGAGGTTCCTACATTTTCTGGAAATCTTAACCTAGAGGAATTGATCGACTGGATCAATGAATGTGAAGAATATTTTGAGTATGAAGATGTTGAGGATCCTGATAGGGTCAAATTTGCGAAGGCCAGACTAAAAGGTCATGCGAAGATATGGTGGCAAGAGATTCAGTTGGAGCGAAATAGAAGGGGAAAGGAGAAAATCACGAGATGGGATCGGATGGTGGATAAATTAAAGTGACAGTTCATTCCTATTGATTACGAGCTTGACCTACTGAAGAAAATGCAAAGTTTGAAGCAAGCAGGAAGATCTGTTCAGGAGTATACAGAGGAGTTCTATCGACTTCTCATAAGAATAGGCCATGCAGAAGCTGATAAAGAGAAAGTTGCCCGATACCTTAATGGGTTAAGGCCAAGCATTCAGGAGGAGCTAAATCTAGTTCGAATGAACAATATTGAAGAGGCATACCAGTTTGCCCTAAAAGTAGAGAAAAAGCTGAACAAGAAGTTTGAGAGCAGACAAAACGGAAGAGGTCGCGGTGGACGATCTGGTGGATGGTCATATGGTGGCCAAAATGAAGATCTGAAAAAGAAGGATGAGGCTAGTAGCAGTCAGAATCAGCGCGGAAATAATTCCAATCGCTTCTAGGATCAGAATAATAGAGATCAGACAGGAAGAGGAAGAGGACAAGGATCTGGAAGAGGTGGCTTCCGTGGAACATGTTTTCACTGTGGAGAAGAAGGTCATAGGGCATTTGAATGTCCTCAGCGCCAAGGCAGAACAGACAGGAGAAATGAAGGCCAGGCCAGAGTTGCACATATAGATGAAGATGCCAGATCATCAAATTTTGAAGATGTCGAGAGAGGAGAAACGTTGATTAACAGAAGAGTCCTGTTGAGTGGTGAGAATGAACCTGAGCAAAGGAGGAGCCTGTTTCGCACTAGATGCAAGTGTGAGGGTAAATGCTGTGATGTGATTATTGATAGTGGAAGCACTAAAAATTTGGTGTCAGAAGAGATGGTGACAAAGTTGAAGCTCAAGAGAAAGAAACACCCACATCCATATCGGATTGCCTGGGTGCAGGATGACCACAAGGTCATGGTCAGTGAACAGTGCCTGGTAAAGTTCAAGATCGGCGGGTACCAAGATGAGGTACTATGTGATATCATCTCTATGGATGCATGTCATATGTTGTTAGGTAGACCGTGGTAGTTTGACAGATGTGCTATACATGATGGTCGTGCGAATACCTATTCCCTGACAAAGGATGGAGTGCGACATAAGCTAAAACCATTGAAGGAGACTGAAGAAAAGGTATGTGGTAATGCAAGGATAACTTTTGTTGATGGAAGAAATTTCCTAGATGGTATGAGGCATGAGCATATATGTTTTGCTTTAATTCCAAAAGCTGGTAAAGAGGAAGTAGAAGATGTTCCTGTAGAAGTTACAGATTTGTTGAATGAGTTTTAGGATATTGTATCCGATAATGTGCCTGATGGATTACCACCAGTCAGGAAGATCAGTCATCAGATGGACTTGATCCCAGGAGCGAGTTTACCGAATAAGGCAACGCATAGAATGACACCTGCAGAAAGTGAGGAGTTGAACAGACAAGTACATGAGTTGTTACAGAAAAGATTGATTCGAGAGAGTCTGAGTCCCTGTGCTGTACCTGCGGTATTAGCACCAAAGAAGAATGGAGAGTGGAGGATGTGTACAGATTCCAGAGCAATAAACAAGATCACAATCAAGTACAGGTTTCCATTGCCATGAATGGATGATATTATGGACTATTTGAGTGGAGCTGTGTATTTCTCAAAGATAGATCTGAAGAGTGGATATCATCAGATTCAGATCAGAGAAGAAGATGAATGGAAGACTGCCTTCAAGACAAAGGAAGGACTGTATGAGTGGTTAGTCATGCCTTTTGGGCTAACCAATGCACCGAGCACTTTCATGCGGCTCATGAACGAGGTTCTGAAAGAATTTCTAGGTAAGTTTGTCATTGTTTACCTAGATGATATTTTGATCTTTAGTAAGACATTGGATGAGCATATGATGCATATTCGTATGGTATTTGAGAAGTTGAGAGAAGAGAAATTGTTGATTAATTTGAAGAAGTGCAGTTTTGTGAAGAAAGAGTTAGTGTATTTGGGATTCGTAGTTTCAGCAGAAGGTCTAAAAATGGACCCAGAGAAGGTACAGGCTATCCTTGAATGACCTACTCCAAGGAGTGCTACTGAGGTAAGATCTTTTCACGGTCTAGCTAGCTTTTACAAAAATTTTATCAGAAATTTTAGCAGTATTTGTGGACCCTTGACTGAAACAATGAGAGGGGATAGGAAAGAGTTTAAGTGGACTAAAGGAGCAGAAAAGAGTTTTCAATTATTGAAACAAAAAGTTACAGAACAACCTATTTTAGCACTTCCAGATTTTAATAAGGTGTTTCAAGTAGATTGTGATGCTAGTGGTACTGCAATAGGAGCTGTTATGAGCCAAGAAGGTAAACCTATTGCTTATTTCACTGAGAAGTTAAATGATGCCAAGAGAAAATATTCTGTTTATGATCAGGAATTTTATGCTATAGTTCAAGCATTAAAGAAGTGGAGACATTATCTACTTCCTAAGGAGTTTGTTTTGTATACTGATCATCAAGCTTTGCAATATTTGAATAGTCAAGGAAAATTGAATCAAAGGCATTTGAAATGGGTTGAGTTTTTGCAGAGTTATACATTTGTTTTGAAACATAGGAGTGGAAAGTCTAATAGGGTTGCAGATGCTCTTAGCAGAAGGCAACTATTGCTGACAGAAATGCAGATTGAAGTGGTTGGGTTCAAGGAACTCAAGAATTTGTATCCAGAGGATCCTGATTTTGGTGAAGCTTGGAAAGCTTGTACAGAACCTGTTACTCTAGACAGGACAAAATGGTTGGATTTCATCATCCAGGATGATATGCTATTCAGAGGGAGTCAGTTGTGCATTCCACGAAGTTCTACGAGGGAGAATCTCATCAAGGAGAAGCATAGCGGAGGATTGGCTGGACATTTTGATCGTGATAAAACCCTTGGTTTGGTTAGTGAGAATTATTATTGGCCACAGTTGCAGCAAGATGTGAAGAAGTTTGTACAGAGTTGCAAAGTATGTCAGATGGTGAAAGGAGTGAAGCAGAATACAGGGTTGTATCAGCCATTACCTGTACCAGAGAAGCCTTGGGAGGATATCAGCATGGACTTTGTTCTTGGTTTACCGAGGACACAGCGGGGACATGATTCAATTTTTGTGGTAGTTGACAGATTTTCAAAGATGACACATTTTATTCCCTGCAAGAAGACTAATGATGCTATTCATGTAGCAGAATTATTTTTCAGAGAAGTAGTGAGACTTCATGGTTTGCCAAAGACCATAGTTTCAAATCGGGACACTAAGTTTGTTGGATATTTCTGGCGTACATTGTGGAAGAAGTTGAAGACAGATTTGAAGTTTAGTTCATCACATCATCCACAGACTGATGGACAGACAGAGGTGGTGAATAGAAGTTTGGGAAATTTGCTGAGATGTTTGGTTGGAGATAAGCCAACAGGATGGGATTTGATTTTACCACAGGCAGAATTTGCATACAATAATTCTGTCAACAGGAGCACTGGTAAATCACCATTCCAAATTGTATATGGAAGTAGTCCAAGAAATGCATCTGAATTGAGGAAGATAGATAAAGGAGAAATAAGTAGTGCTGAAGCTGAGGATTTTGCAGAACACTTGAAGAACATCCATGAAGAGGTGAGGAACCATATTACCAAGATGAATGCACAGTATAAGGCTAAGGCAGATGAGAAAAGGAGGTATAAAGAATTTCAAGTTGGTGACGAAGTCATGGTTCATTTGCGGAAGGAGCGGTTTCTAGTTGGTACATATAACAAGCTGAAAATGAAGAAGTTTGGACCATGCAGGATACTGAAGAAACATGATTCAGGAAACGCATATGAGGTAGAATTGCCTACTGAGCTAAATATTTCACCAGTGTTTAACATTTCAGATCTGACAGAGTATCATGAAGGAGGTGTTGAAGATGAGATCACAACAGCACAGTGGAGTATTCCAGCAACTAGTTCAGGCACTAAGGAGATTGAAGATATACTGGACAGTCGTGTTGGCAGAAGCACAAGGAACAGGACATATGAAGAATATCTGGTCAAGTGGAAAGGACGACATGTTGAAGATTCATCATGGCTGACAAAGGAGGAGGTTAGCCATCTTGGTTTTCCTCTGCACACCTGAGTCATGACAGGGTCACTTCTCAAATTACCCTGGGTGTCTGATGCAGGAGCATCCTGAGTGTAAGAGCAATCTTGCATCACCCAAAATATTTCTATTTTTGTATTCAATAAGGGCTATTTTGTGTAGAGCTTCTATTTATGGAAAGTTACTATTTTTGGTAATTTTTGTATGTGCTCAGAATGATCTGATTTCTTTCTTGGAGGTTGATTTTGGTCATATAAGTCTGCCAGTAAAGTTTCATTGCCAAATCAAGTGTATATTGGAAGATATTGAAGATTTTCGGTATTGGTAGCAGGGTACAGAAACTTTGAACTCAGTTTTGAAGGCTTTAGAGGCCCCGGATGAGGTCAAAAATTTGGGTGACGAGTACTTACATTGCTTAAGCCTGTAGAGCGCTTCGTGGCGTTTCCGAAATGGGGTTATAATAGCCGATCGGGTCAACTGGTGATGACTTATGGTCTTCGGAAGTTGGGCCACCCGAAATGGCGAAAAATAATTTTCTTCAAAATTTCTGTTCGAGTTTCAAAGGATATCTTGAGCTGACTATGATGTAATAAAATGTAAAATAAAATAATTCTAAGTTTGGTCAGCCTTATTGGCTAAAATTCTGGAACCTTCCCAGGCGGTGGAAAAATTGCCTATATAAGGAAGGCTGTATTATTGTCTTAGGCAGTTCGGAATAATTCTGGGTAGTAGATCTGGGTATTGATTCGAGGCTTTGTCCTACAGAATATTGTAAGGGAATGCCCATGTGGCTTTGCATATTGTAATTCTGAAAGTTTGTAATTCCACATTTGTGGAGATAATAAGAAGCCAATTTTCTGTTCTTGCATATTACTGTTGTTGTTTCTCTATTTCTGTTATGTGTTTGTGGTATTAAGGGGAGCACCCTTCATTAGATCCACTCTAATCTACCTATCCCACTAGGCCATCTCCATATCCCACTCCATAATATCCACCTCAAATGGGAGTACCTGCTCAAACACCAATCAATGCTGAATGGGAAGCCATGAAGAATGCTCTTAAAGAGCTTCAAACTGGTATCGATAGCAAAACCTACAAGTTTGAGGTGTGTCCTTATCTGTTTGATCGATCCATTACCGCTATACCTTTCCCCAAGCACTTTGAGACACCTAAATTTGATAAATATCAAGAAAAAGGAGATCCAGTCAATCATATTAAAGAATTCTATATGGCATGCCAAGAAGTGGCTTATAGTGATAACTATCTCCTATGCCTATTCCCCAAAAGCTTGGGAGGAACTGCTATTGAATGGTTCTACAAAATACCATGTGGGACTATCACAACCTTTGCTAAACTTTCTGAGAATTTCATTGCCCACTATGCCCACAATGTTGAGAATGAGTTGACCTTGTTAGATCTCTGCAACTTAAAATAGAAAGATGGAGAAATCCTAGCAGAATACTTGCAATGATGGCAGAACCTTACTACCAAGTTATCATACCAGCCACCTAAAAAGTATTTGACCAAAATCTTTATTGATAATCTACATCCTAAGTTATCCCACTTCATGAGAATGAATTGTCTCCAAACCTATCAAGATATCAAGAGCAAGGGGATAGGTATTGAAAAAGCCCTCCTAGATGAAGGCACAATCCGGCACTTCAAAAATGATGCCCAAAAACCCAGCAATGATAAATCTCATTACTGGAATCGTAACAAGAATGTTGTTATTGATGGAGCCACTAATACCAAGCATGTCCAATTTGTTGTAGCTAGTCCTCCGTCAACTCCTGCATACCAACAACAACAAGTGCCCATCCATCAGCAACCTCCTCAAGTCCATCAACAACCCATGCAACAATATCATTCTTAGAATAATTAGTAGAATTATCAGCAACAAGCCCATCAAGCTTATCAAGGTAATCCAAACAATCAAGTCAATGCCGTCAATATTGCTCCCAAGCAGAACAAACCCAGATCTCAAAATTATCCAAAGAAGACCTTCACACCACTGGGTGAACCTCTGGATGTTATCTTTCATCGGATGGTCAAGGCCAACTTGATTACATATCCACCAATTCAGCCAGTTGATGATACCACTCCCAAGCCTAATTGGTACAAAGATCATGAGTACTGTGATTATCATCATGTCAAAGGAAACGCTACCCTGAAGTGTATGAGACTCAAAAACTATATCCAAGATCTCATTGATCAAAAAGAGATTCAAGTAGATACTCCTGCTCAAGCCTCACCAAATGCCAATTGACAAATCTATCAGAATGCATTCCCACAACACAATGCTGGGAAGAATCAAGCTAATACCAATCATCCCCAGAATCATGGTAAAGGCAAGCAAGAAGATCACACTACTACCTACATCAATTATGATAAATTTGTTGGATGCATAACCCAAGTTGAGCCCACAGTCAATACCATCCATGTCAGAGGAGCAGACAGTCAATGTGCTGTTACCACCCGTAGGGGTCGGATAACTATTGTTGGTGCCCGTCCAAGGCTAGTACAAAATGCACACAATGCATAGTACAACCTCATAGAACATCTTGGAAATACACCAGCCCAAATATCCATCTTGGACTTCTCTGCACTTCACCTCTCCATTAGGAGATCCTTGACCGAGCTCTCAAAGAAGGACATGTCCCCATAGACATTAACACCACCTAGTTTGAGACCCGTGTGGGACATCTATCCCCAGCCTGTGCTTTATCCTTCAAACCATTCGACATGCCAGCCATTGCACATGACCATACTCTCCATCTCCGCATCGCCGTCATGGTCAGAGACTTTTCCATCAAATGGGTCTTAATAGATAATGGCTCAGCCCTGAACTTGTATACTTTGAAATTCATTTAGCAGATTGGGTTCACCCAAGCCGATATAACACATGAAGTGATCACTATCAAAGCCTATGACAACTTGGAGCATACCTCTGAAGGTACCATTACATTGCCCATTCAACTAGGCCCAGCAACACAAGATACTATTTGCCATGTTGTTGATCTTGACCTACCATTTAATATCCTCCTATGCCGACCATGGATTCATTCCATTAAGGTTGTACCATCTACTTACAATCAGTGCATCAAATTTCCACATCAAGGCACTAAGGTTACCATCCATGCTGACCCCCAACCCTTTGCATACTATCGTGTGATGGAAGCATCATTCCCTCACTCCACTCATTGTCCTAGAACTAACATTGGTACTTCTATTGCCAGCTCGTCCTGATCCCATTGCGATCCAGAAACCATTCTCACCTCCACCCTATCTTCCATCAAGATCAATAACCAGGGTTGTGGTGAATATAGCCTACATGATGCATTTGCCATAGGGGCCCTCCCGCTTGATCCACATACTCAAGGGTGTCTAGATCACCAAAGCAAGCCTATTGAAGAGCATCATGAAATCAAGAAAATCGGATCTATGACTTTGTAATCCCATGGCAACATAAATAGTCAAGAGATGGATCCTGACATAAATAGGTGGTTGTATAAAGATCCCCCATCACCTGACACTCAACTTCTTGGCTATTTCAAAGATAAATATCCAAAACAATATAAGTATACCACTGAACAATGGCACTATCAAGGCGGTGGTCTAGGGCCACAAGAAGGTGGCAACCAATATCCCATCACACCATCAAAGAATCCTAAACATCAGGGTCTTGGTTTTAATACCCCTCGCCTGCATATACAAGGGCCCAATACTACAACTGGGGGCACCAACATGACTAGCATTCCCCTCTTAAATACCTAGGATGACCTCATAGAGATCGAAGACATCCCTGAAGAGAAAGAAATAAGATCCTACGATGATATCTTTGATGATGACACCCTCCTGGGGACTTCTATCCTCTGACAACTTGCCATCAATCTCATAGAAATTCTCCTCACCCACCCTGAACTCATAGACTGGGACCAACCAAGCATTACACACATCGATGAGTTCCAAAGCATGGAAGCACTCCTAGAATTCATGGGGGCATCAGGCCCACAATCAGTTCATAATTCAGAGTCAACTCACATCTATAAGCTTGACCCAGAAGGATACTTCAGAGAGGAGGCAAGCTTTAGCTGCAAAAAAGAAATAGAAAGAGTAAAACATGAGTCCTTATGTGAAAACCCTTATGGGGTACATTCCGATTCCAAAAAAGTAAAAATAAAGAGCGTATCTTCTAATGAAAACTTGGCAATTCAAGTGCTAGAAGATGAAGACTTGCCTCTTCCTCCCATCCAGGATTATAGACCTGAGCAGTCACCTATCATCATAGAAGAAACCAAGCCAGTCAACTTAGGTATAGAGGAATGTTCGAGGATCACCTACATTGCAGCCAACATGACAGAAGGTGAAGAAATGGCTTTCACTGCTCTCCTCCAAGAAGCTACTACGAACTTTGCATGGTCATACGCACACATGCCTGGACTTGATCCTAAACTTGTTGTTCATGATCTAGCTGTAGACCCTAATGTCAAGCCAGTAAAGTAGAAGCTACGCAAAATGCATCCCAAAGTAGCTCTATTGGTAAAATCAGAACTAGAAAAGCTCCTAGATGTAAAGATTATCAGAGCTATAGATTGCTCAGATTGGATCTCGAACATGGTACCTATCACAAAGCCTTCTAGTGACATCTGAATTTGTACAAGTTTCAGGGACCTAAACAAAGCATGTCCTAAAGATGATTTCCCGCTACCTAACATAGACATGATCGTAGATCTTACAGTGGGCCATGAAATGTTGTCACTAATGGATTCTCTGGATACAATCAGATTCATATAGCAGTAGAAGACCAACACAAAATAGAATTCACCACTCCATGGGGTACCTTTTGCTATAACATGATGCCCTTTGGTCTAAAGAATGCAAGAGCCACATATCAGAGAGCGATGATAGCAATCTTCCATGACATGATCTATAAGATCCTAGAGGACTATGTGGATGATATTCTTGCAAAATCAAAGACACACCATGAACACCTTGACATTCTTGAGAGTGTGTTTGATCGCCTGCAACACTATGGGTTATGGCTCAATCCAAAGAAATGTGTCTTTGGTGTTACATCTGGAAAGCTCCTAGGTTTCATAGTATCACGAACGAGGCATAGAGATTGACCCTAAAAAGGTCAAAGTAATAATAGAAACGCCTCCCCCAAGAACACTTAGACAGCTTAGAAGCCTACAAGGAAAGCTTCAATCAGTACATCGGTTCATTTCTCAACTAGCAGACAAGTGCCAACCTTTCACACATCTTTTATGCAAAGACATAAGCTTCAAATAGGATCCCATATGTCAGAGAAGCTTTGATAAGCTCAAGGAGTATCTAGCCAATTCTCCAATCCTATACCACCAGTTCCAGGATGCCCTCTCATACTCTACATTTCAACAACCACTACAACACTGGGGGCACTCCTAGCTCAGCATGATGATGAAAACAAAGAGAGAGCCATCTACTACATTAGTCGAACTCTTGTCGGCTATGAGCTTAATTACTCACCCATGGAAAAATCATGCCTTGCAGTGGTTCTGCCACTCAAAAGCTTAGACATTACATGCTCAGTCACATAATCAGACTCATTTCAAAAGTGGACCCCCTCAAATATCTACTATCAAAGACAACTCTCACAGGCCATATGGCAAAATGGGTCATGATACTGAGTGAGTTTGACATCCAGTACATAGATCAAAAAGCAATCAAAGGGCAAGTCATTGCCGATCAGTTAGCAGAAGCACCATTGGTGGATGCTTATCCACTAATCATGGAATTCCCTGATGAACACTTATGTATGATCGAAGAGCAGCCCATGTGGAAACTATACTTTGATGGCTCCTACACATCACATGGATCAGGGGCAGGAATCCTATTCATCACACCTCAAGGTGACTACATCCCAAAGTCATTCAAATTGGGATTTTCATGTACCAACAACATTGCAAAATATGAGGCACTCATCTTAGGTCTCAAAACAACCATTCAATGGAATATCACAAAACTGCAAGTGTTCGGCAATTCATAGCTGATTATCAAGCAAGTCCTAGATGAATATTAGACAAAGGACGACAAGCTGCTACCTTACAAAGAACTCATGGATAGATTGAAAGAGCATTTCCTGAATTTACAATGCACACAGATACCCAGACTTCAGAACAAAGTAGTAGATGCAATGGCAACTATTGGGTCCTTGTTAGAAATCCCACGTGACGCATCACAATATGAATTCCTAGTCGAGTAGCTACATACACCAGCTTATGAGAATGCCGATGCAGAAATGGTGTGTGTCTTGGTTGGTCCCCAGTCCCCGCGTTACCATGACATCCATGCATATCTAAAGAATGGTATCATATCTCCCCATCTCACCAATAACCAACGCCAAAACCTTATCCACAGAGCTTCCCACTACACTCTTGTAGCCAACACCCTTTATCATCGAGGGCATCACAATATCCTTTCTAGGTGTTTAGATTCAAACGAGGCCATCCTGGCTTTACAAGAGGTTCATACTGGAATTTGCGGTGCCCACACAAGTGGCATGGTTCTAGCTAAGCAGTTGCTTCGAGTTGGGTATTATTGGCCAACCATGGAACATGATGCTTGCAAATTTGTCAGAAAATGTTTACCATGTCAGCAGCATGCAAATTTGATTCATGCACCAGCACAAGACCTACAGCCCATTGCACCACCTTAGCCATTCTCATGTTGGGGCTTTGACCTTGTCGGCTTAATCACTCCCCTCTCCTCGAATGGACACAAGTACATAATAACTGCCATAGAATACTTCACCAAATAGGTTGAAGTGATTCCACTCACACTAACAACTAGCATCCAAATATCCAAGTTCATCCTTTACCACATCATTTTCCGCTTTGGCATACCATCTACCATCTTCACAGACCATGGCACACCTTTTGAAAACTAGCATGTGGATGATTTGTGTACCAGATTCCACATCCATCACCATTTCTCTAGTCCATATTTCCCCAAAGGAAATGGCCAAGTTGAGGCAACCAATAAAACTATCTTGAAAATCCTCAAGAAGGTTGT
The DNA here is from genome assembly GCA_027943335.1 of Chamaecyparis obtusa. Lineage (NCBI taxonomy): Eukaryota > Viridiplantae > Streptophyta > Pinopsida > Cupressales > Cupressaceae > Chamaecyparis > Chamaecyparis obtusa. Next base: position 641,985 of record BSBK01008037.1, read on the forward strand.
CAATGATTCTGGTTGTGACTGGCACCTCCAAATTAATCCTACCCTTTGGGCCTATCGTACTTCTTATCGCACTCCCACAGGCACCACCCCATATTCCCTTGTATATGGTGCTGAAGCTGTTCTGCCAATCGAGGTTGAGCTCCCATCATTGTGAGTCTCCATGAAGAACTACACCACTGATGAAGACTATCGTGTAGCCCGTCTCACATAGCTAGACTTGTTAGATGAAAAGAGACAGCAAGCATATGATCACTTGGTTGCATACCAGAATCGACTCAAAAGGATTTATAACAAGAAGGTCCATCCTAGATAGTTCCAGGTCGGTGACATGGTTCTCAAAAAAAATTAGAAGGTCCAAGCAAATTGAGAAAAGAAAGGCAAGTTTGAGCCTACTTGGTTGGGCCCCTATGTTGTCACATCATGCTTTGACTCTGGAGCTTATCAGCTATCTACACCAAAAGGTGAGCCTTTGAATGATCCAATCAACATCATACATTTGAAGAGGTTCTATGCCTAAACCAGATCCTACATATTTAGAAAATCCATAAAAATTGGAAAAAAGCAGCAAAATACAAAAAAATTAAATAATCAAAAAAAAAAAAGAAGCAAAAATAGAAGAAAAGAAAATAATCGTCCAATGGTGAAAACTTGGCAATTCAGGCACCTTGGACAAGTATGTTGGTGAAAATCTGGCAAACAGGCACCATACATAGTGGACCGAGTCATTATCTATCAAACTCCCATCCCCATCCCCATCCACCATCCCCAGCACTCCTCTTTTTTTCACAATCCTCAAGCAAATCCACCATTCCCACCTGCACATATCTTGTTCCCTATCTTGTACCATATCATGTATCTCTTGTATAGCACTGTCCTTCTTGTACTATATCTTGTACTATACCCTTGTACCATATCTTGTATCATATCCTGTATATCTTATACTCTGTCCTGTATAGCGAGATCTCCTTATCGCAAATCTTGAGCTTTTGTACATATCCATTGTATATCTTTTCCTGTCTATTGTACATCAGTCCTTGTCAGTCCTGTAGCAGCATTTTGATCAGAACACTTTGTCCTACCCAGCCTTGTACTTCAACAACATCCATTGTCAACTATTCTTGATCACCGTGATTAATTCTTTGACTTCATCATTTTCCAGCGAACAACAACACTCATTCTCTCATCAATCAGCGGGTCCTTGAGGATGTATCCTTCCTCTTGTCAGACCTCATCTTCCCCCCATCAAATTAGTCAAATCAAATCTCTCTCCTTGGCAAAGGATGTCTTTTTGGAGTTATCATTTTGACCTTGGATTTTGTCCTTTAGGTCTTGTTAATCTTTTACAGATTCTCATTGTTCTCTACTCAACGTCACCACGATCCTTTATATCATGGTGTGCTGCGAATGAGGATAATCTGGGGCAAGGTCTTTTGATCTTTTTCTTATGCCTGTGAGTCAGTCGTGTGTTTGTGATTTCTTCAGCATCATTTCCCCCATGCCTCCTTCGGGTTTCATGTGTGATGTTGGGGCAACCCTGCGTGTCTTTTTCACGTCAGTCCTATGCAACGCTGGTGACAAGGCCTCATGATCCCAGTATCCTTGGCAGGTCTCTAGCATTGCTATATTAAACTAGGTTGTGCTCTCCACATTTGCACTTGGAGCTTCCCCATCTCCCCTGCATCCTGCATCATATAAATTAATCTTGCATCCTCATATAGCTGCATCCTACATTTTTCATTCCATCTCCTCTTGCATTCACCCATCTTTGCTCTTGGAAGCTTGGTTATTTATCTCCCCTTCCTCCTAGGCCCTTCCTTCTTTGTTTCCTTTCAAGAAAATTCCACAATGTTTACTCCTTGCGTTATTTTCTCGAGGGGGCACAACCCCTCATTCCTCTAAATTATAGCCTTGGGCATCTTATTTTCTTGTCTTTGAAGCCATGCCACTTGTGGCATTGCATCAAAGAGGGGCAAAATGTAGACACCTAAAAATCTTTTAGAAAATAAAATATTTTTATTTTTTGAAAATCCCTAATGACATCATCATTTATTAATTAATTATTTATTTAATTAATTAATTTATTTTTATGTCATTAAATCATTTTATCTTAATTAAAAATATTTAATTAAGAAATCTCTCCCAAAAATGTTTAAATCTTATTTAAACATTATTCCCTTATTTATTAATTATTTAATTAATAAATTGACCAAAAATCCTAAAATAAATAATTTATTTATTTTTTGCCCAAAACCTTGCCAATTTTCTAAAGACCACTAACCTCTTCTAGAATCTTCTAGTCCTTCTTTAATTTTGATTAAAGGCTAATCCCACCATTTCCTAACCCTAATCCCAACTCAAAATATTTAATTAAGATTAAATATTTATTTTCATATTTATTAAATATATTTTAATAAATATTCCCAAAACTAAAACCTTTGGAATGAATAAACATTTATTCATTCTCCCTAAACCAAGGAAAACTCTAGACTCTTCTAGAAACTTCTCAACCCAACCTCTTCACCCATCCTAATCCTAAATCCCCCTAATCCTAATCCTAATCCTACCCCTAAACATTTGCACAATCCTAACCAAGCTTAAGACTTTCCTAAACCAAAGCAAAGTCTCCCCTTCCAAATATCTCAACCACAAAACATTCAATGCATCCACAAAGTCATCAAAGTCCCTTAAAGGCTCATTCAATGCTCTTACAAGCACTTATGAGGGGAGTTATGAGCTTTGAGCCCCCTTTGTTGACTCATCTTTACCCTTCCCTTCATCCACTCACCTTGTGACATGTGTCACCTCCGGATTGGCTGTAGACTAGCACAATCCATGTGCTTCCCTTTGAATGAATCTTGTCCTCTCTTAAGAATTTCAATCCTAGCCACTCATTCTTCCTTCCCAAATCCTATAAATACCCCTCCTTTCAAGAGCAAATCAATTAGCTTAACTTTCATTCTCATGCATTGTTATCATGCCCTTTTATTTCTAGACTTAGCACAAATCATTTAGTTTACTTTCAAGCATTTTAGCTCATCATAGCTTAGTAATAATGGATTAACATAGTTTTTATTATTGTTTTGCATAGCATAGCATCATATCACATCTCTATTTGGTCTAAAATCAATCTTAGCATAATCACACTTGCATTGAATCTCCATTTAAGCATCATAGTTTGAGTTCTTGAGGCCTTAGGGGCAATCTTGAGTGTTCTACCCATTATTGTGTCATTTTTTTGGGTTTTCATGAGTCTCAAACCATCTTAGAATGCATTAGAGTATGCTCCAAGTGCTTAGAGATCACACCCACATCCCTTTTATCGGAGCAAATCAAATAGTGCTTGGGTGCACCTGTTTAGGCTCAATCTAAGGTGGCTAGCTTAGAGTTTTCTTTGTTTTGCATTGATTTCATGCTTAGACTAACATCTAATCATTGTTTGGCTTGAAGTCTTTCAAAGCAAGTATCCTCAAAAGCCTAGTGCACAGAAACATAATTGAAATATTGATTAGAGGATTTGAATGACCTTAACCTAGATCTGATAATCTACAATTGAAGTTGTGTTGTAATCAGATCAACCGCTGTTACATTTTAACCATTGTAAACAGAGAAATCTCTTAACAGAGTGGACTAGAAAGTCTTGTAATGTCATTCATAGAGTGTACATTTGTTATCCTGTCAACCCCATAGTGAATGTTGGTTGGATGATAACGGTTGGTCTAAAATCCTATAACAAGGTCACACCTCACAGTGTGTTTGTAACCTTTAACAGGGTTGGGTTTTCACCGACCTCATTCAGAAGAGTGAACAATTTTTTGGGTTGCCGGTCCGAGGTGGTTTTTCCCTTCACAGGGTTTCCACGTTAAATCTCTTGTGTTATGTGTTGATTGTGATGATTGTTTGTTATCATACTTTAGATGTTGCATACTAGATTTGATCAGTAATCATTATATGTTATTAACTGGTAATCAGTAAAAGTACAGACATAATACTATTGTAGTTTACCGAGCTGCAAAAGTTTTAGTAAATTTTTTTTGGATATACATTTTGTGATTGGGATTGTGGATAACTGATTCACCCCCTCAGTTATTCTAATAGATGATGATGATGATGATGATGATGATGATGATGATGATGATGATGATGATGATGATGATGAGATGGATGAAGAAGATGATCAATGACATGAGTGAAATGTACAAGGTATGTGATTTAATTATTTATATGTATTTATACTGATTACTATATATATTTATATTGATTTATTGATTTCAATTCTAATGATTACATATTTATTGTGTTCCATTCTAATTATTACAACATATGTGATTTATAATTACCAATGTATTGCTTATGATGCTCAATTAATTGTTGCTGATACATGTATATATTTTGTTTGATTGTCACCCTTTCTGGAAACAGGCCATTGACTACACACATTGTCACCCCTTCTGTTGACGATCTTCCATTCCATATATAAGGTAAAGGTAATTTGTTCATGTTTACGATCTTGCATATTGTTCATGTTATCTTCTACGTAATTTGTAGCATACGTATCATCTAATTTTTAGCTAACTTAAGATAAATTATTCACATATGCATTAGTGAAACTCCCTTAGTTTAGTTACAACATATGTGATTTACAATTACCAATGTATTGCTTATGATGCTCAATTAATTTCTTCTGATACATGTATATATTTTGTTTGATTGTCACCCTTTCTGGAAATAGGCAATTGACTACACACATCATCACCCCTTCTGTTGACGATCTTCTATTCCATATATAAGGTAAAGGTAATTTGTTCATGGGTGGTTCCACAGTAGTGTGTCCCACTTTTTGGCCAACTTTGACACAGAGATCAACATTCTGAGAAAAAACTTCACTTTCGAACACCTATTGCCGCAAAACTATTAGGAATTTGAAGATGATGTAAACTAGAGTCTTTTAGAATTTTCTTTCTAGTTTCTAAATATATTTTTAGAAAAAAAATTAAAATTCATTAAAATTTATTTTTCCTTCTCATTCGAAAAGTGGTTTGTGTGAAAAACTGTGTTTTTAAGGAGTTACTGTCACTTGGATCAACATAAATATTTTTTAAAATATGATAACGATGCAATTATTTTGAGATTATACTTTTAACTTCAATATCTAAAGGATGCAATTGGTTTCATTCATTTTGGGTCAATATTTCATAGTTTATTAACTTCTAAAGTGATAGTAACTATAATTTAGACATAAGGTCACTTGGATCGCTCTAACTTGATCTATGTATATCGAAATTCATTTTTTATTTTTTTATAGAAAGGTAACACAAATACTTTTTTCCTACATATTTTTCATAATTTTTTTTTATAATTTACTATTTTTCTCGAAGTCTTAAAGAGGCAGGTTGTTGAATGACCAAACAACATATGTTTAGTTAAAGTAATATTTAAAAGTGATAATGAACTCAATATGTATTAAAATATATTCATTAGAAAGCTTTCTCCAAATAGCATCATACTACATAGATAGGTTTTTCAAATGGGTTTATTTGATCTGCCAAAACATAAAGTTGAAGTGATTTTTTATTAGCATTTTAATAGGTGTGAAGGAGACTCCATTGTAGGTATGAATAATGAGTATAGATGTTATATCATTTTTTTTTTTAATATAAGAGGATTTGAGCTAACCATTTGTAATTAATTCCTTCAAATAGAACCTCTCAAGGCTTAAATCATCATATTTTATTAAAAATGTGTTATTTCAACAAAAATAAGCATGTCTAAAAAAGTGGGACACACTATTGTGGGACCACCCTCATGTTTATGATCCTGCATATTGTTCATGTTGTCTTCTACATAATTTGTAGCATATGTATCATGTAATTTTTAGCTAACTTAAGATAAATGATTAACATATGCATGAAATTTAACCCCTTGAATGAGGATCTTGCACAGTGACATGGATCAACATGTATAATTCAATAAATAAACATAATTTTCTTATAATCTTCTTGTTTATCACTGATCACTTATGTTGCTTGCATGCTATGCTAAGGATATGACTTATCTTTGTCACCTTTCTGATCCTTTTATATGATTTTTATTTTTTGTGAATTTCCTTCATTTTTAACTTACATTTTATATCTCCCACATATAGACAAAGAAGAACCGTATGGGTCATGACTCTATTCAAGACTTGATTATTCTATATATATTATTTAATTATTATCAAAATTCTATTTGAAGCAAGGACATGACAATATCTCATTTGATGGATTGTAGGACCCACCAAATAGGTACTTGTCAGCTCTATCTTTCTTGAATGAGGAAATGTGGGAATGGTAGATGAAAGTTTGACATGTAGTATGAATAAAATAGGGAGATCAACTAGAGGTCAAAAGATTAGAAAAAAATTCAATAAATACATGTAATTTTTCCTTGCTCAAGTGGGGTCATGTTCTTATCATGATGAGACTAAAGGAGACATCAAGGTGCCCTTTCATTATACACATCTTGAGAAAGAATGGGCACCCAATGAGCTACCTCCAATTAACACTAATTTTTGTGTTAACAAGATGATATTGTTGGCATTAAGTATGATTGTCATTAGTGACAACACTTATTAAAACTCTACATATTTACCAAGAAGAACAATGTTTACCAAGCAGAATAGTGTTTACCGAGCAGAACAGTGCTTACCGAGTTATCTTCACCGAGTGATGAGATGAGCAGTGTTTACCGAGTGCCAGCACAGTAAATAGGGAATTCAATCACCATCGAGTGACACTATATGTACCGAGTCTCCAGTATATACCGAGTTTGAAACTACAACCGAGTGGTTAGTATGGACTGGGCCTCCACTTCTACAGAGTGCATGATGATGTTGAGTAACGCAGTGGATGCCAAGTATCAGAAAGTCACCGAGTTAGTTTGCAATAACCGAGTCACTATATTTGGGCCGACTCAGTAATACTTGTGTTCATTTGTTTAGAGCTGACTTTGATATTTTTTTGTAATTATTTTGATTGATATATAAACAATGTTTTGTATCCTATCCAAAAAGTGTGTGTGAAAAAGTAAGAAGTGAAAAAGAGAAGAAAGGTAGAGATAAGTGAATTACAAAGGGATACAACAGTATAAGAAGTAGCAAAGACATATCTATCACAAAAGGTGATCAGTACATCAGAGAATCTCAATCAGCAAGAACAGTTGCAAGTAAGAGATCTACTATTTCATCCTAACAGGTGAATCAGCCCCAAATCCTTTAACCGGGTAGACTTAACAGTCTTTGCAAAAATCTCTTAACCGAGTGCATACTTCTTTGTATGTTTGTAAATTCTCTAACAAGGTGGACCTAGCAGTCCTTATTGCTCCTAATAGGGAAAATCATCAGAAGTGATCATTGTAAGCCTTAACCAGCAAACTTTATACTGTAGTATTGAAGTTTAGTGGGTTTTATCCCCACCCCAGTTTTACTTTCTATTTGGAAGGTTTTTGGGTCACCAAATCTTTGTGTTCAAAGTGTTATGAATGTTTTATTCTTTCTATTACTCATGCATATAGCTAGCTTATCAATCTAATGTCATTGAGAAAATGGTTGAGATCTAAAATTAGTAAAAGTTTTGAAGTTACTGATTCACCCCTCCCCTCTCAGTAACCTAGCTAGTCTTGAATATTTCCAACAATTGGTATCGGAGCTACGTGGTTCTTAGAATAAAGTTTGACAGCTTGAGAAAAGATTTAGGACAATGGAGATATTCAGACTTAACAAAGTAATTGAGAATGAAAAGCTAGATCTGGAAATGGCCATAACTCAACTCAAGGAAGCAAAAGAGCATCTTTCCCTTTCCCTAAAAAGAAGGAAGGAACTTGCAAATCAGATGAATGACCACCAGTATGTTGAAGAAAATATTGAAGACTTTTTCCCTTCAAGTAGCGCAGATGAAGCAAACAATGAAGCAAAAGAACTTCTAGATAAGAATGGATCTCTCCAAGAAGAAGTAAGAAAATTAAAAAGAGAACAGGAAATTCAGTCAACAAGATTCTGTGAAATCTTGGAACAAAGAAACAAGATGAAAGATGAAATAGATGGAAAGAACAATGAAATCCACAATCAAACTCTTCAGCTGGAAAGCCTTATTAATCAAATCTCCAATGCAAATGAAGAAATCTTGACTCTAAGATCAGAAAATGAAAATATAAGAGAGGAACTGAGATCTAAAAAGCAAATCAGTTTAAGATTGATAAGTGACCTAGATACTAAAAGGCAAATCAATGAAAGAATGTTGAAATCTCAAGAAGATTTGAATCAGGTGTATGAATGGAACCTTCATAGGCAAAAAGGAAAAGTAGGACTTGGATACAAAGAGGAAGGTGAATCCTCCAAACAAGGTACTCAAATGAATTAGAAACCTAGTTGTAATCACTGTGGCAAAATTGGTCATGGGTATGTGCAAGATCATGAGGGGCCAAAAAGTGGCGATGTCAGTTCAAAACTTTGACAATGTAGTTGACGAATTTTTTTGCACCCGAATTTGATAAAATGAAAAGGGTATCTTAAGAAAATTATTAGCTTTCTATCGATATAATTGCTGTCAAATTTTGAATTCGGTAAGTAATTATTAGCTATTTTCTAATTAAGCTACCTCTAAAGTGCTGATTTATATACTGATTGAAAAACAATTATAACTTTAAGATGGTATAACATTTTTGAAATCCAAAAAATGCGTCACATTCTATGCTTCACGTAATATAAGGAATTTTTATTTTTTTTTGAATTTTATAAAGTTTTGAATGAGTTAAGGTGGTCAGACATGGGAGTTTTTTTTATTCTGAAAATGTTGTAGCAAAAAATTCATAATTAATTATTTTTTTGGAATAAAATTACAAAAAAATATGTCACATCTAGGCATGTTTCTACTACTTATATATAAAATCTTATAATAAAATATTATCATTTGATTATGATTAAGGTGGTCAGACATACACCTACTTCTTCTTTTTTTCCTGAAATTTTGTACTGCTGCATTGAAATCTATACTTTTCACCAATCATACTAACTTTTTCTAAAAAAAGGCCTAGTAGTTTAGAAACTACATTCAATTTTCTATAGATTCTATTGTTACAACTTTTTTATATTAGGTTCATAGCTAGTTGAAATTTTTACGTCAAGTTGACTAATCCTGATTTACTGATTTTTCATTGCCACTTAAGGGCATAGTTTGGCCCCTCATGATCTTGCACATACCCTCATACTTCAAAAAATGTTGGAGTAATGGAAAAGAAAAATTCAATGGAAAATGCTACAATTGCAATCGGTATGGTCATAAAGCAAATGAATGCAAGGAGAAACCAAGATTTAAAGGCATATGTCACAAATGCAACAAACAAGGTCACAAGGCATCAGAATGCAGAACTAAAACACCCAATCTAGCAGAACAAATTATGAAAGCAATGTTTGGTTGGGATTACAACCCTTGGTGTAGATGTCATTACTATGGAGAATATGGACACATTGGCATGAATTATGTAAGGCATCACTTGAGAAAAAGGGAAACTACCATAAGATGTTACAAATGCACTAAGCTTGGTCACATAGCTAAAAATTGCATGAATCTAGGCAAAGTTGAAGATGAAAAGAAAGCAAAAATAGTGACCATCAGGAAGCAGATAAGACAACAGTGGATCCCTAAACCTATCGAGAAAACCAGTCCAAGTAATGAAGTCACTCATGAAGAGAGTGGCTCTATCAATTCTAACTAAGTCTCCAAGAAAGAACTAGAACTATATCCTCATAGTACTCAAAAGGCCTCCTCCCTCTCTTAAAGAAAAGATTAAAGATTTGAGAGAAGGATCTGGAATTGCAAATTTCAAATCTCTCAAATATGAAACAAGGTCAGAAGCAGAGCAGCAGGAAATTGAAGATGTTGTTATTGAGAAAATGGGAAGATGGAAATACTCACCTAAAGAATTAGCTTCTCAAATCCCAGAAGCTTTATTAAACCCAATCAAAATGAGATGGTCCAATGTAAGGAAAATTGTCAAAGACATCTATGCTCAAACCTTAAGGCAATTGATGCCAAGTTTGAAAAATGCTGAAATAAATAAGGCATTGATAGATAATGAGTCCAAGATGACACTAAAATTCAACAATTGCTTAATTTTGATCAAGGATATAGAGTTAGTTGTGAAGAGTGCAGAATCTACTTGGAAAAAAACTTATCATCTTCACAAACCGAGTACTGAAACTGTGATAATTAAAGGTATTGAAGATGACAGTGATGAAGAAGATGAAGAAATAGTTCAGATTGATAATGTTGAGATAGAAGAAGCAAGAAAAGAAGCTACCGAGGAAGATGAGAAGAATGTTGAGGAAGATGATCCAGTTCGGATAGCTATAGAGGTAATTGCCTCACTTCCCCACTCTCCAGTAAAAATTGTTACATCTAGCCTGAAGAAAACTTCAAGTGTGATTGTGACAACTCCCTCAGATACATCAAATGTCCAATCATCACTAGCACAGCTCAATGTATCAACAACAGAAGTGGCTACCACTTCATCTACAGAGCTTCAGCCTCCTTCTTCCACCGAGTTGTAGTCTTCTGTACCTTCTTTAATTTTGAGTTTTTCAGTAGTAAGTACTTCAGATTCTACAGTTGTAAATACTTTAATTTTTGGTTTATCAAATATTCCAGTTAGCATCCCATCAGTTGGAAGTTTATCAGTTTTCACTACAAGCCCTACTGTGTCTACCATAATTTCTACTACAAAAGCATTAAGTATAAAGACTCAACTGAGTACAAAATTTTTGAGCAAGAGTGTAGTAGAAGGTATAGATCTAGATGAGGAGATAGAAATTCCCCAGCTAGATTTTGCAAACCTCACTATAGATCAAATGAAAATAGTTGGTGAACTCCTCCAGAAGAAAGAAAAGCAGAAGAAACTAAAAGAAGAAAGAGACAAGGAATATAAAATCATTGAGGATGCCAAGAACATTTTGACAGAAGCTATAGGTGTTGAAGTTGATTCCTCTCAACACATTTTGTTGTAGTTGGCAGAAGTAGTTAACAAGTTCAATGATGATTCCTCTGGAACAAACAAGTTGCTTGAGAAGGTTGAGAAGAAGTTTGATAATGAAGTGCTTGAGCACATTGCTCAGCAAATAGCTATCAATCAGGCAGGTTTATCTCTAGTATTGACTAGCATTGAGTCCTCCCATTCCAAGGTAACATCTCTTTTTGTCAAAATCTGTAATGTTGCTGAGTTCTCAAAGGAGATCAAAGACAAAATAAATAAGATTTATGAGGATCTGAAGATTAGTGCACAAAAGTTGCAACTTGAACCTAGTTCAAGCTCTGCACATCATATGATAGTCAAATTCCTATCTAATAAGTAGTCAGAATTATTGAGAGAAGATGCAAGGATCAGATCAAAATTAATAGATATTCAGAACATGATCCTTCCCATCATGGATACAATGCAAAAACATATTGCATACTCAAAAACATTGATCCATGACAATCAGTTTTCAATTGCAAATCACATGATTGAACTCTATGCAGCAGTCCAAGTTGCACTCCATACATGCAAGATTCTGCAAGAGAATTGGGATAGAACTCTAGCATTAATAAGTAAGTTACACTCTAATTTTCTCTCACATTTTGGCATCTCCATGTAAAATATTTGTATATACACCTTTGGCATTATTGTGAAAAAGGGGGAGAATGTATATAAGATATATGAGCTATGAAAGGGGGAGAAAATATAAATAGGAAATATGAGTATGAGGAGATACAAGATATTTGTATATATACTGTATGGGGAGACATGAAATGTACAACATTATGAGAAAAAAAGAGAGACAGATTCAACATGATTTTTTGTTTTTGGGCAATAAGTGTTTTTGTCACTAATGCCAAAGGGGGAGATTGTTGGCATTAAGTATGATTGTGATTAGTGACAACACTTATTCAGACTCTCCATGTTTACCGAGCAGAACAATGTTTACTGAGCATAATAGTGTTTACCGAGTAGAATAGTGTTTACCAAGTTATCTTCCCCGAGTGATGAGATGAGTAATGTTTATCGAGTGCCAACACAGTAAACAGGGAATTTAGTCTCTACCGAGTGACACTATATCTACCGAGTCTCTAGTATATACCGAGTTTGAAACTACAACCAAGTGGTTAGTATGGACCGGGCCTCCACTTCTACCGAGTGCATGACGATTCTGAGTAACGCAGTGGATGCCGAGTATCAGAAAGTCACCAAGTTAGTTTGCAGTAACTGAGTCACTATATTTGGGCCAACTTAGTAATACTTGTGTTTTCTTGTTTAGAGCTAACTTTGATATTGTTTTGTAATTATTTTGATTGATATATAAACAATGTTTTGTATCCTATCCAAAAAGTGTGTGTGAAAAAGTAAGAAGCGAAAAAGAGAAGAAAGGCAGAGATAAGCGAATTACAAAGGGATATAACAGTATAAGAAGCATCAGAGACATATCTATCATAGAAGGTGATCAGTACATTAGAGAATCTCAATCAGCAAGAACAGTTGCAAGTAAGAGATCTACTATTTCATCCTAACAGGTGAATCAACCCCAAATCCTTTAACCGGGTAGACTTAACAGTCTTTGCAAAAATATCTTAACCAAGTGCATACTTCTTTGTATGTTTGTAAATCCTCTAACAAGGTGGACCTAGTAGTCCTTATTGCTCCTAACAGGGCAGATCATCAGAAGTGATCATTGTAAGCCTTAACCAGCAAACTTTATACTGCAGTATTGAAGTTTAGTGGGTTTCATCCCCACCCCAGTTTTACTTTCTATTTGGAAGGTTTCTGGGTCACCAAATCTCTGTGTTCAAAGTGTTATGAATGTTTTATTCTTTCTATTACCCATGCATACTGCTAGCTTATCAATCTAATGTCATTGAGAAAATGGTTGAGATCTAAAATTAGTAAAAGTTTTGAAGTTACTGATTCACCCCTCCCCTCTTAGCAACCTAGCTAGTCTTGAATATTTCCAACAGATATATCACATAGCTCCATCCTCCTTAGATGGATTGGGCCTATTTTCCATGGATGGGATAAAGGTATGTTACAACAAAGTTGTTGAATTTATGGAGTATGTCAAACCTTGTTACAATTACAATGATTGGATGCGGATTGTTCTATATACAAAAAGTATGCATAGGTATGCACTGTTAGCAAATTATATACAATGGGAAGAAAATGATCAAAGTAAAAGATTTTTTATGTACATTGATGGGAGACCAAAAGAAATAGGGAATATTGTGGGTTTTATAAATAGTACATGACCTTCCTCAACTAATAAGCAACCCAATTGCATATTTGAGGTGCGTGAGGGGAGTTATGTTTTTGGATGTGCGATAAAATCAATAAGTGTAGGGGAAGAACTACTAATAGATTACCATTTAAATCACATAGATACAAACAAACTTACTATCATGAGGGTGGTAAGTACTGTATACCATTTAAACTAACCTCAAGTTTATGACTCTAATAGACCATTTTATTAACAAGTTTTTTTGGTTAAGTCTATTGCTTTCAGTTTGCTGAAGTTTTTATATTTAATCTTTGTCATAGGATGACATGGATCCCCCACATGATAGAGGCCACGGGGATGCTCCTCCAACCTATTCTTCAAAAACTGTAAACCTTATTTTAATTGTACAAATTAGATAGTTGAAATTTTTTATATTATTATGTTATTTTATTTAGGGTTTTAAATTTATTCTGATAGTTTTACTGATATTCCTATCACAAATTGATGTTCAAGATAGGGGAAAAGCACCTACAACAACTGAGGAAATAGTTGTAGATACAGATGAGGATATCCCAGATATCCCTAATATAATAAATATAATGAAGAAAAAACTAAAAAAAGTCAATGCATAAATTATTAGCATTTTGGAAGATGCAAATCCAATTGAGGAGATGTTGAGGAGGACAGATGAATTGATGGTGCAAGCACGTCATTATGAAGTAAGTAGTAATGAATCTTTAGTTATAACAAAAGTTCAATAAAAGTTTATATTTTATATTCTTTTATGTTGTGAACTAAAATATGTATGTGTTCTTGTTACAGGATTTTTTGTTTGCTCAAGTACCTAGTCATGGACATCATGGTGAGGCTAGTACTAGCAGAGCTCTAGCCACCTCGAGTAAAATAATCCTTAAGTTAACAACTTCCAAGGAATTTTTTCTTTGGAACATTCAAAAAATTCATTGGACTTACTAATCAGGAGTGTACATTTTTCATTGGACTTACTGATACTATAGATACAACCATAGGAAAAGGTACAGTTACAACTAATTCAAAATTTCTAAGAAAATTTTTGCTCAAACTTTATTGAAAGCTACTCTTACTTTTATTATTTCAAAATGTCTTTGCTAACAATGTAACATATATCTAATTAGTGATCTTTATATCTATATCATCTAGCATATTTCAAACTTTTCATAGGTTGGAGGACATATCAAAGGCAACAAAGGCCAGACTGCAAAATATTGGGCAGCACAAACTTGGCTCTGGTGGATATTAAAAAATTAAAGCACGAATTGTAAGTAGAAGTAAATGAATTCTAGATCAAAATTATTTATAAAATGCAAAAAAAATTGTTTAATAAAAAAATGTAGGGCTCATAATTTTATTTAGAGGCCACGACATAACACAAAAAAATTGCCTTCAAGGAAGGCTATCAAGCCATCGTTGAACGCCTACGCCAACCTTCCACTAGCCCAACCCAAGAGTCTCTTGCATAAGTTGAATAAGTAAATATGCCAAAAAAATATATATTTGAAATTGAATACTTGAGAAATAATATATTTGATGTTAATTTCAAACATAAAATGACTATTTTTGTTTTTAAAAAGCAAACAATGATAATAATGCGCATGACTTTGCAATGCAACCTCGTAATCCAAACACAGAACCTATGCCACATGATGAAAGCCCTGATGTGCATCATAGTGTCGATGGAGGTGTTCATTTTCTATTGAAAATTAATTTTGTAATTATTAATACAATTTAACATCTTAAATTGAAATTGATGTAACCTTTTTTGTGTATATTTTAGAGCATACCGAACATCATGCTGAACGAGTGGAGGATGTTTAGAGTGATCACCATGTAGATGATGTGGCACATTCAAGTAAAGAAAATCTATATTTTTTTCTTCTAAATTTATTTTTTGATTTATATTTCTTTTAATTAATGAAATACTTGAAACACTAATATAAAATTGTGTGAATTTAACCCATGATGTAGTTGTTATTGCAGCGGACCCCCCTTTGGTGCAATAACCTCCTATTCCTGAATAGATGAGGAGACATGTGTTAAGATTAGAACCACTAGAGGAGGGAAATGATGAGGATATTGATACTCTGATTAGCCGTTACCTTAAAAAAATGAATGAGAAACCAAAAAAGAAATGATTGTAATTAACATTTTTTTCTAATGAAAGAACATTGTCTTAATGGATATAATTTTGTACTAGTAAATGTTGATGAATGATGGGTTAATGAATTATTCATAAATGTTGTGTGTTAATGAATTGTATGTGTTAATGAATGTTATGTGATTATAATGATTGAATGTTATATTTCAAAAATGGATGAATGAATAATTGAATGCTATTAGATGTTAATGGGGAATTTAGAGTGATGTTAGGGAGGGGGAGGGGCCAAATGAGATTCCACGTTCACATGGTTGGCCTTGTTAAGTAGAGAATATAAAACTATTCTCAAAACCAAGTGAAGCTCAAACTAAACCAATGACATAGATTCAATGGTCAAAAACACCTACTTCTTATTCCATATTATTTCTCATTCACTTTAAGAAATATTTTACTTCTTAAACATGTTCATCAACCAATCTGCATCACCATGTTCATCAAATTACATTTATAGATAAGAGAGTGAAAATTGCAAAGTAAAGCTCGATAGAAAATTTCAAATATACGTCTAACAAAGAATCACATTTTATAGATTCTATGGCTCACTAAGGTTGATATGACATTGGATGGGTAGAATTGTATTAGGCATGGTGGAATTGATGTAATTAACATCAAAATATGTTAGATCCACCTTGGGTAGATCCTAGGAGTAATTCTGTCAAGTTTTGCACAACATTGCAAAATGTTGTCAGCAATATTTGTTACAAAAGTTGTTAAATGAAAACTACTCACCACCTATTCATCTAATCATCAAACCCTTGTTCCTAGGGTCATTTATCTAGGGCCATGCAAAATTAACTTCATAATCATCTCCAGATCAATTCGCTAGCTCTAACACATCATTATGGATACAATCATCCATATTCCATCATTCAATGCAACTATTCTTAATGCAAAATGCTTCCCAAGTGATTGGTGTCAAATTGGCTCTCCTTCACTCAAGAAATTCCACCATTATGTGGTTTTCAACATCAACACCCCTTATCGTTGCATAGGAAAATTATAATACAAGGATAATATACATCTTTTAAACCTCTCCCACCAATCACAATGTCTACAGGGGTGGGAGAGTTACATCAACTTTAAGGATTTCAACCCAACAATGCTGACTGTACCCAAAAATCAGTCATAGACCCAAATACCAGCCAATCTGTCAGTCTCAAGAACAATCCAAACATGATATAGTTACTTAAACATGTAAATAAAACACTAGTATGTGATTCTACATTATCATCCCATCAAGATCACGTTTTAAATGAACATGAGAATTCACTGTTACCTTGTTATGGTGGACTGTACCCACGGGCAGAGATACAGTTGCAAGAATCATTGGTGTTTATTTATTTTATACATTACAAAAATGTCCCCTTACATCACCAACTCTACATCATGTCTCCAAACCCATGGATCAACATTGATATAGACTTCTAATTCCCTAAAACCATTTGTAACTACCCCAAAACTGTCTCTAAATAGTCTAAAACTGACTGTCTCAGGGTATGTGCACAATCACGGTATGCCAAACTAGGCCCTTAAGTGGCAATGAAAATTCAAAAAAGAAGGTTTAGGCAAGTTAACACAAAAAAATGAACAAGTTATAAATATTATATCAAAAATATGTAAGAAGAGAATCCGTAGAAAATTGAATTTATTTTCTAAGATACTAGGATATTTTTGAAAAACAATTATTCTATATGTTGAAAATTTGAAATTTCAATATAGTAGTATGAAAATTTCAGGAAAAAATAAGAAGTAGGTGTATGTCTGACCACCTTAAACACAATCAAATGATAATTTTTTTTTACAAGATTCTAGATACAAGTAGTAGACTCATGTCCATATGTGACACATATTTTTTTATAATTTATTTCCAAGTAAATAATTAATTATGAATTTTCTTCTACAACTTTTCCACTATACAAAAACTCTCGTGTCTGATCATGTTAACTTAGTCTAAACTTTATGAAATTGAATTTTTTTTCATTTTTCTTGTAGTAGGAAAATCATAGAATGTGACACATATTTTAGATTTTAAAAATGTTATATAGTTTGAAAGTTATAGCTATTTTTCAATAAGTCTATCAATCAGGACTAGAAAGATAACAAGTAGGTGTATGTCTGACCACATTAAACAAAATCAAATGATAATATTTTTTTATAAGATTCTAGATAAAAGTAGTAGATTCATGTTTGGATGTGATGTATATTTTTTTGTATTTTTTTCCAAGTAAATAATTAATTATGATTTTTCTGCTATAAATTTTTGTGAATGTAAAAACTCTTATGTCTAACCACCTTAACTTAGTCAAAACTTCATCAAATTGAAAGAATTGTTTATTATTATTGTATTAGGTGAAGCATAGAATGTGATTAATATTTCAGATTTAAAAAATGCTATATTGTTTGAAAGTTATAGTTGTTTTTCAAAGAGTCTTTCAATCAGGAATTCTTTTACACATCGCCACTTTTTGGCATACCATGATCCTTCACATACCCCTCAATAATATGTGATTTAAAGATGTTTGAACTTGATCTAATATGCACCACACATGTTGACAACACTCCTCAAGTATGGTTTATGGACCTCCATATTGATATTAATGCTTTGTATTGACTCATTTTTCAAATAAACTGGATATTTTTAAGTTATACATAACGACATATAGAAGTTATACTTTATGTAATCAAGTATTTCCAATAATGAATTCCTTCAAAATTATTTCTTTCTTGAAATAAAATAAAGGTAATATGTACTACCATTGAAATCTATGTCTACTATTTAGGATACAGAGTTCCTAGATAAAGTCTGATGCTTTCACTTCTTTTCATATATACTCCATATCCATTGTGAAAGAAACTCTATAGGTGCTAGGTATTTTGTATGTTCACACTTCTTTTCCCTTCTTCCATGTTGTAGATGTACTAATTTTCTCTTCTTCCATGTTGTAGATCCACTACTTTTATATAGTGTCCTTATTACTTTAATGTCTATCATTGTGATGGTGCATCATTGTTCTTTCAATGTTGTTCTATATGACTGCATGGATATGGTTTTTCTTTTAGATTCCTTTGACAGTCATGATTGCATCTTCCTCTTCTTATAGTAGCCTTTTTTCCTTTGAACTTGAGAAAAATACATCTTCTAACCATGCGATGACTGTATTATGAATTTTATCTTTTTGACACTAATCATACCATGTCCTTGAGTATTATATATTTCTGCTCTTATCACTAGTACTCATGTCGATGATTTGTAAATTGATATTATTTACCTCCATCCATATGAACGCTACATATCTTCTTTTGATTGGCATATAATGAACATGATCTAATACTGTGACTTTTATTACTTCCTTTCTCAAATAAGAGTTATTGTCTCTACTGTTGGAAACTGAATTGAAACAATTGTTGTATTGTCATTGATGTCAACCCTTAATTGGTAAGATTGTTTCTACTTAGGAAAGTACTATATCTATTTGAGTGTTGATAAGGGGCTAAGCAAGGTTGGTAACAATAGCACCTAGGTAAAGGTTGAGTTATCTTAATACTACAAAGTGTACTTCACTATGTTGCACTATGATGAGATAATGTATTGTTTATCTTAGTAAGACTGAAGACTAAACTAGTAGGCTTAACCGAGAAAAGAATGGAAAAATCATGTTTAAGCTGAGTGATGTTAGTGTCGACCGAGTTAGTATATGCCGAGAAAATTTATAGTGTCAACTGAGCATCAGTAAATTACCGAGGAAGACAGTGCAAGCCAAGGAAACAGTTTCAGTATTGACCGAGCATTCTACATGAAGACCGAGTGAACAATCACAGTATTGACTGAGTATCAGCAATTTTATATTTGAAGAGAATTTAATTTTGGAGCCGACATTTTTGAATTCTTAGATTATGTAAAACATGTTGACTTTATTTATTGATTGTTTGGAAGCATTAAATGCATTGTAAAATGTTTTATTGTAAATCTTTGAGAGATTTGAGATGATTCTAGAAAAGGAGCCAAAGAACATAAAGTGGGTAGATTCAATGAATCTGACCTAACCCTAAGATCTAAAAATGAGATTGAGTGGCAAAAGATGAGTTAACCTAATTGAGGAAAATATAAAGAAATCTACACATTGTAATATGTATGCACATGGTGAACAAACAATGCTCGAAGAGGAAAGTTTTATTGACTGAATAAACAAGAAAAGGCTGAAGGAGAATGGTGGTGATTGCTTGAAGAAAAGTTCTGAGAAGATCAGAGATGGAAATGGAAAAGTTTCAAAGTCATTAAACTAGCATTAGTGTATGGAATTGGATATAATATTTGCAAAGTGAGTTGTATATTTTTTAGATAATACTGCTGCTACTTTCTAACCATTGTAACAGTCAAAATCCTTTTAACAAAGGTTGACCTAACATTCATATGTTAAATCCTTTGAACAAGGTTGCATTCTAATGGAGTGTATGTAAGTCCTATGACTAGGCTCACTTTTAACAGGGTGATTGAAATCCTTTAATCGGGTCACATTTGATAGTGTGTATTGTAACCTTTGATAGGGTTGGATTTTTACCTAGCTCATTTTAGAAGAGTGAAAATAATAGTAGCATGTTACAAAGTGGTTTTTCCCAAGTTGGGTTTCCACTATAAATCCTGGTGTTTATACTTGTGTGAATGTTTAGATCTGAACATTTCTATGTTTTTCAAGTTAAAGTTATAGCAAGGTAGTGGACTTCATTGTTAGATGTTTCTATTATTGAATTAGTGATGGCCGAGTTTGTTTTGGTTTTGGATTTGATCTAAGGATAAGTTTAAAAGATTTTTTTATTCATCAGGACCTAAGAACAACTGATTTACCCCCCCTCTTTGTTGTTCTAAATCATATTATCAATTGGTATCAGAGCTTTGTTGCTTATTATTAGTGTTGATAGATATCAAGTTTAAAGGGGCTTGAAGGAAATGATCAGGATGTATAAGAATGATGTAGTACCAAAGGTGAACAAAGAAAATTTCCCTGCATGGAAAAGCTTGATGAAGCTACATCTGGCTGATATTGGTGACTCTGCAAAGTACTACATTGAGAAAAATTATGTCTCACTTGTTGCACCTTTGACTACCGAGGAAATGAGAGCTAAGAAAGAACATAATCAAGCAATGTTGGAAATTGTATCTGCCCTAAGCTATCTAGAATTTGAAGACATTAAGTACTACACTACTGCAAAGGATATGTGGGACACTCTTGCAAGGATCTATGGTGGTGACTTGAATGTGCTGAAAGTGAAGGCCGAGAGTCTTAGAGGTAAGTTTGATGAAATGAGAATGCAAGAAGGTGAAAACATTGCACAATACTGTAGTAGAATAAAATAAGTTGTGAATGTTATTAGAGGAGCTAATGGGACTATTGATGATGAAACTGTAATTGGGAAAGTACTAAGAACCCTACATCCTATATATGTTATTAAGATCTCAGCTATTCAGGAAACTAGATGTAACTCTGCTGCTTACTTCAGAAAGTTTGGTTGGTAAGCTAACTGCTTTTGAACTCTCTAACTATGATAATTTCACTATTGGAACTATTGGAAATGTTGAATCTTCTTTTAAGTCCAAACTAGTTTTGAACAAGCCAAAGAAATAAAAAGAAAGATGCATCAGTGAAAGTGAAAGTGAAAGTGAAAGTGATAGTGCAAGTGACAGTGACACTTCTGATGAATACCTAGAAGATCTAGAAGCTCTTATGGCTAGAAGACTAAGAAGGGGAAAAGGAAAGTATAAAGGTAAACTCCCTATCATATGTTTTTCATGTAATAAAGTTGGTCATATAGTTGCTAGATGTCTTGACAGAAAGGATAAAGATGATGAAAGAAAAAGAAAAAATAAAGACATAAAAGATGACAGAAGCTACCAATGGAACAGAGACTACAAGGGAAAAGGTAAGAAATCTTGTTACATTGCTGAAAAAGAGACTGACATTGATAGTGACGATTTTGAAATTGAGGTAGTTTATGTGGCAATGAAAGATGAATCTGATGAGGATGAGAAAACTCCATTGATATCCTATGTGAACAAGAATGATAAATGGATTATTGATAGTGGCTATTCACATCACATGACTAGTGACAAAAATAAGTTTGAAACCTTACATCATTACAAAGGTAAAAGTGTAAAATTTGGTAATGATGCACCATGTCTTGTTAGAGGAAAAGGTTTGATTAAACTAACTGATAAGATACCTTGTGAAAATGCATATTGGGTTGAAGGTCTTAATTATAATTTGTTAAGTGTTGCTTAGCTTAACAAAATTGGTTACCGAGTGGAATTTCATCACGAATAAGCTAAAATATTTGATGCTGCTGGAGAACTGAATGGAAGTGGAGATTAGACTAGAGGTAATTTGTTCTATCTTGACCTATCTGAAGAAACATGTTTGATTGCACAACTTGATGATATTTGGTTATGGCATAAAAGGCTGTGTCATGTTAACTTTGACAATCTAGTAGAGATAAGTAAGAAGAAAAAGGTAAGAGGTGTACCTAGATTGAATAAACTTGAGAATGTGATGTGGAAGGAATGCCAGTTAGGCAAAATGACAAAGTCAAGTTTCAAGTGCAAATCCTTTACTTCTGAAAATATTTTAGATTTGGTTCATACTGACCTTTGGGGACCTATGAGTATACAAAGTTACTGTGGTGCTAGATACTTTATCTTATTTGTTGATGATCATACTAGGATGATGCATGTGATGTTTCTAAAAGAAAAATTAGAAGCTATCAATATTTTAAGTGGTATTTGGCTAAGGTTGAAAAGGAGATAGGTAGGAACCTGAAATGTCTTAGATCTGACCAAGGTGGAGAATTTACATCAAATGAATTTAATCTATTTTGCAATGATAGAGGAATTAAAAGACATATGTCTACACCTAGAACACCTCCACAGGATGGTATAGCAGAAAGGAGAAACAAATCTATCTTGGATTGTGCAAGGACATTGATGATTGAAAAGAATGTGGCATAGAAATATTGGAAAGAAGCTATAAGCACTGCTGTCTACACTCTGAACCAGGTACAAATCAAGAAAGGTACAAATCTGACACCTTATGAATTATGGCATGGGCATGCACCAAGTGTTAAATACTTTAGAATCTTTGGAAGTAAGTGCTATATATTAAAAGACACTAGGAATGGAAAGTTTGATGCTAAGAGTGATGAAGGCATATTCCTAGGGTACTCCACAAAAGTAAAGCTTACAAGTGTCTGAACTCTAACACTAACAAAATTGTGGAAAGTGTGAATGTCAAAATTGATGAGTATGCATAAAGAAATGAAGCGTATAGTAAAAGAGAACCAGAAGATTATAGATCTTTTGTATACATTGAAGAAGAAGAAGAAGAAGAGGCAAGTAATAGACTTGCACCTGATGCCGAGTCTCGGGTAAGCAATACCGAGCGACAGATAGAAGTTGTTGAGTGTCAGGAAAATAGTGTCGAGAGAGAACAAGAACATGCTGAGCTACAAGAAAATGCTTTTGATTATGAGGATGAGGTTGTTGAGCATTCTGAAGTTGAATCTGACAATCTTGTTGAGGAACATGATGAAATAGAAGAGATAACATCTAAACCTATTTTGGAAAAATATGTGAGAAGACATCATAAGCCTGAACAGATAATTGGAGATAAAGATATTGGAATCCAGACCAGCAGTAAGAATAAGGATCCAACATGTCTACTATGTGAATTTAAACTGAAGACAACTAGAGAAGCATTAGAGAATGAAGACTGGATACAAGAAATGAATGAAGAGATTGACAAGATTGAGAGGAATGATACTTGGACTTTGGTGCCGAGACCTGAAAACAAGAATGTTATAGGAACAAAATGGGTGTTTTAGAATAAGATGAATGAAAATGGTGAAATCACTAGGAACAAAGCTAGGCTGGTATGTAAAGGCTATGCACAAGAAGAAGGAATAGATTATGGGGAGACATTTTCCCCTATAGCTAGATTGGAAGGAGTAAGAACTCTGCTTGCATATGATGCCTATAAAGATTTCAAGGTATATCAAATGGATGTCAAGTCTGTATTTTTGAATGGTATACTAGAAGAAGAAGTTTACATAGAACAACCAGAAGGTTTTATTGATCTAAATAGAAGACACATGGTGTGCAAACTAAACAAAGCATTATATGGATTAAAACAAGCACCTAGAGCATGGTATGAGAGGTTGCACAACTACTTGATACAGATTGGATTTTCAAGAACAAATGACACAAGCAATCTGTACATG
The DNA here is from genome assembly GCA_027943335.1 of Chamaecyparis obtusa. NCBI lineage: Eukaryota > Viridiplantae > Streptophyta > Pinopsida > Cupressales > Cupressaceae > Chamaecyparis > Chamaecyparis obtusa. Next base: position 665,717 of record BSBK01008037.1, read on the forward strand.
AAGGATGAAGAAGGTAAAGGTATCTTGTTGACAAAAATATTTTTGGATGACATTATTTTTGGTGGACAAGATGCATTATGTAAAAGTTTCTCAAATGAAATGCAAACTGAATTTGAAATGAGTATGTTTTCTGAGATAAAATTCTTTGTTGGTTTACAAGTATATCAGAAGAAGAATGGAATTTTCATTACTCAGTCTAAATATGTTAATGAAATACTGAAAACTTTTTGGATGGAAGATGCTAAACCAGTAGGTACTCCTATGGTTACTAGACAAAAGTTATCTAAGAATGGTGATGCTGCAGAAGTGAATCAGACTCTGTACAGATCTATGATTGGAAAATTGCAATATGTTGTACATAGTAGACCAGATATTGCATTAGCTATTGGGATTGTGGCAAGATTCTTTGCCAATCCTAAGGAAACACATATGATGGTTGTGAAAAGAATTATGAGATACTTGAAAGGAATTGCTGACTATGGTCTACATCATAAGAAGGATGAAAAATTTGAACTCTAAGTTTATATAGATGCTGATTGGGTAGGAAATGTAGATGACAGAAAAAGTACAATTGGTGGAGCTTTCTTTCTTGGATGGAGATTAGTCTCCTGGACAAGCAAGAAACAAAATTACATTTCCTAATCTACTGTAGAAGTTGAGTGTGTTGCTTCTGTAGTAAACTATTCAAACTTGGTATGGATAAAAAAATTATTGATAGGCATGAAAGAAGAAATCACTGAACCTGTTGTTATTTTCTATGACAACACAAGTGCTATCAATATTTCTAAGAATCCAGTGATGCACACTAAGACCAAACACATTGCAATCAACTATCACTAATTGAGAGAATTAGTACAAGACAAAGAAGTCCGAATGGAATATGTGAATACAAAAGAACAATTAGCAGAAATATTCACTAAAGCTTTACCCAGAGAAGCTCATGAGTATTTTAGAAGTCAATTAGGGGTTCTTCCCCTAACTAAGGCAACCTAGATAAGCTAGGAGCACTGCATCAAATGTGCTACAACAAAACATTTGACAAATTGATGCAGAAGGTTGTCACACTTTAGGACTGGCCTAGAGTTGTGAAGAGAAGCAAGGACAATGAATTAGTCATAAGCAAAATGACAGAGGGAGAAACACTGTGCTGCATAGATATTATCTACATCTGATGGATGTATGTTTTAGTTGTTGCTTTGGCATTTTTGTCAAAGAGGGAGAATGAACTGATATGATAACATGAGATATGATAACACATGATACTATAAAGTAAGAGGGAGATGAACTAATGAAACTAAAGATAAGGCTGATGAATTAAAATGAAGAATCAGGATAGACAGAGATCTTAATACTTCTGATAGTCACATAAGTGAGGCTTACAAGATTTTGAATCAGAATGAAGCTAAGGATATTATAAATAATTTTATGATGGATAGATAAGTTTTTGGATTGGTTGGTAATCCATGTGTTATTCGGGTGATATCATATGGTGTTGCCATCAATCCCAAAGAGGGAGATTGTTGGAAACTGAATTGAAACAATTGTTATATTGTCATTTTTGTCAAACCTTAATTGGTAAGACTATTGCTACTTAGGAAAGTACTATATCTATTTGAGTGTTGCTAAGGGGCTAAGAAAGGTTGGTAACAATAGCACCTAAGGAAAGGTTGAGTTATCTTGATACTACAAAGTGTACTTCACTATGTTGCACTATGATGAGATAATGTACTGTTTATCTTAGTAAGACTGAAGACTAAACTGGTAGGCTTAACCGAGCAAAGAATGGAAAAATCATGTTTAAGCCGAGTGATGTTAGTGTTGACCAAGTTAGTATATGCTGAGAAAAATTATAGTGTCGACCTAGCATCAGTAAATTACCAAGGAAATAGTTTCAGTATTGACCGAGCATTCTACATGAAGACCGAGTGAACAATCACAGTATTGACCAAGTATCAACAATTTTATATTTGAAGAGAATTTAATTTTGGAGCCAACATTGTTGAATTTTTGGATTATGTAAAACGTGTTGACTTTATTTATTGATTGTTTAGAAGCATTAAATGCATTGTAAAACATTTTATTGTAAATCTTTGAGAGATTTGAGATGATTCTAGAAAAGAAGCCAAAGAACATAAATTGGGTATATTCAATGAATCTGACCTAACCCTAAGATCTACGAATGAGATTGAGTGGCAAAAGATGAGTTAACCTAATTGAGGAAAATATAAGGGAATCTAAACATTGTAATATGTATGCACATGGTGAACAGAGAATGCTCGAAGAGGAAAGTTTTATTGACTGAATAAGCAAGAAAAGGTTGAAGGAGAATGGTGGTGATTGCTTGAAGAAGAGTTTCGAGCAGATTAGAGATGGAAATGGAAAAGTTTCAAAGTTAGTAAACCATCATTAGTGTACGGAATCAGATCTGATATTTGCAAAGTGAATTGTATATTTTTCAAATAATACTACTGCTACTTTCTAACCATTGTAATAGTCAAAATCCTTTTACCAGAGGTTGACCTAACAGCCATATGTTAAATCCTTTGAACAAGGTTGCATTCTAATGGAGTGTTTGTAAGTCCTATGACTAGGCTCACTTTTAATAGGGTGATTGTAATCCTTAACCGGGTCACATTTGACAATGTGTATTGTAACCTTTGACAGGGTTGGCTTTTTACCGAGCTCACTTCAGAAGAGTGAAAATAATAGTAGCATGTTACAAAGTGGTTTTTACCAAATTGGGTTTCCACTATAAATCCTGGTGTTTATATTTGTGTGAATGTTTAGATCTGAACATTTCTATGTTTTGCAAGTTAAAGTTACAGAAAGCTAGTGGACTGCATTGTTAGATGTTTCTATTATTGAATCAGTGATGACCGAGTTTGTTTTGGTGTTGGATCTGATCTAAGGATAAGTTTAGAAGAATATTTTATACATTAGGACCTGAGAACAATTGATTCACCCCACCTCTTTGTTGTTCTAAATCATATTATCATCTACTTGGACTAAAAATTCCTATGCCATTTTGATCTATTTTCTATGGCAACATGGTAGAACTATTTCCATATCAATCTTCTATTCACCTAATGAAAATCATTTTGAAAGATTAATGTTATCTCATTCATGTTGTTGTTTTCGATGTATTGTATGAGTAAGCTATCCATGTAAAAAAAATGTAGATAAATAAATATAAACCTGAGCTCTAACATCACTTTTTAACTCTTGCTATAGGCCTTTTGGATGGCAAAGTAACTAGAGCTGAAGCTAAAGAGGAAACTAGGGACCCTGCCAATAACTATGGGATTCGTCATTCTAGGCAATGATAGGTTCCATTTCTTTATTTCCATTTCATCTTTTCATGAATATGTTTACTTTTGTATTAGTCCATAAAAGTTGTCAATTTATTAGTTTTGTAATTTTGATTTTGGTATCTAAAAGCTAATGTTAATTTTAGTGCATCTACATCAACCTTACTTGGTAATTTTTTAATGTAAAAATTAAATTTGATATATTCTCTTTTACTCAACTTTGGCCTCTTATCACCTTGATTCATTTCAATGCTCTTTTGTTTCTTTTAAGATGAGGTTTGTGGTGAGTACATTTTCTGGTTTGTCAAGTGACAAAGGCGAGGAAGAGTAAAATGAGCTTACAATGGAGTTGGTTTTCCTATTTTTTTCAATTAAATTAATCTACACTTATCGCTGCAAAGTCAAGCTATCCATTGGCTTTGAGTTGGGAGATCCATCTTCTATTTGAATACTTGACTCACATATCTATAATTCATTTCAAGTTTGAGTGTCATGAAATCATCAACCCATGTGAATATTAGGTAGTTTAAAGTTAGTTGTCGACATTTGGAAAAGAGACATGCATTAAAAAAAATCCTCTTTGTGATATTTGTAGATAAGTACCATTAAGAAACATATCTTTGGCATCATGTTGAATTTTTTGGCGTTATTTGATTAGTTGGTCTACCTTCTTTTGGTACTCATATATTATAATTCACCCTTCATTTTGCATCTAAGATTTATAGAAATTTATATTTTATTTGACATTGAGACTTTTAGCAAATGGATTTTATTTTAGGAATTATTTGGATAGATTGAAGGCCATGGATCTAACCACATTAATTAAGATTAATGGTGGCCACCTTAGTGAGTCTTTCTATGTGAGGATTTCTAGATCAAACTATATTTACAATTGCTCTTCATTTGGAGATTTAGATAGTTTGGAGGGAAGATTATTTTGGTAGGGAACAAAATCTGAATTATAAAATTTGAAATTGGTCTCTCAAAATTTTCTTTTTACCTCAATGTCTGAGAAAAAAAATTTAATCACAACAAAGTGACAAGGAAAAATTGGTCAAATTGTTGATGCCACAAATCTTCTTTCCTCCACTTTCTTCATATTTTTAAATTTTCTTTTTGTAATTTGTAATTGTTTTGGTGCACTACAATTATGAAGTGCCAATTGTAAAAGGCCAGTCTCTAAAGCCAAATCAAGGGGTGTTTATTTGATTTGTGCCATGTATGATGTGTGTTTTCACACCTCCTTTTTCATTTCTTCTATTTGTGACCCTAATTGAGATATAATGGAGATTGTACATGTAATAATCAATTGAGATAAAGTTTCACTTTTGAGAGGGGTTTCATCATGTCATCTAAAGTATTAGGAAAACATTATAAGGTCTAAGACTTGTTCAAAAGTATATTTCATAATCTATTGGTACACATAATTATCATTTATTGTTGATGGAAATCTTGTCTGATCAGGTTCATTAGGAAACTTCTTAGAATGGTGGTATCACAAAATGAACTCTCTTTACTTGCATAGTAGATCACATTGTAGGGAAGAGCTATTGCCATTTTGAACATTTTGGTGTTTTGTATGATAGAAGATAGCTTGTTTTTTAAGTACATTTAGATAAAAATATGTTAAGCATGATAAGTATCTAACATATAAAATTGAATCTATTTATGGTTATTATTGATTGAACTACACTTTTCTTAATATTGATTTTAATTACATAAGGTCTTGCTAGTCCATTTTGGTTAGTCGAAAAGCTTTTGGATTAAACTGATTTCAGGATTTTTGATCATTGTATATACCATAAGCTAAATCAATATCTAATGGTAATTTTTGCAGCCCCTTTTCTACTAGACTACCTCTTTGAATTCATTGCAACATATGAAGATAATTTGTTAACGTGGAATGGTGCAAAGCTTTTGACCAGGGTAGAAAAAAGATCCATTGAACAAAGTGATCAAATCTGGGTGCATAACGATTTCAAAATATAACCCCACCAGGTATTCTTTCCTTTAAGTTTCCACAATATCTCAAAGTATGATCATTATTATTTACTTTCTTCTATATGCTATTCTTTCTGTGGTTTTTTTAATCTCAAAAATATATAAAAAAACATTGCAAATGTGCATATAAAAGTAAAATATTGTCCTTCAATTGTTCCACATTGAAGCATTTCTTCTTGGGAGTATTCTCTTTGTTTGTACAATATCTATAAAGAATGGTTCCCATATTTCTTCAAGATCTATTTTAATCCTTATATTTCAATTTTGACTAGATTTGACCAATAGTTGATTTCATTAGTATTTTATAGCATATACTCCTAATGTGAACTGTGGATAGAAAGAAAGAGATGCACTAGGTATGAATTACACAATATACCCATCATCACTTAGCACTTAAATAATAAATTATGGACAACGAACAACCCCCTAACTTCTGGATGTTTGTTTCATGTTGGCCTCTTACTATATGTAAAGGTAGGCCTACCTTAGGCTAAGAACCACAAGTTAGGGGCCATAAATTATGGATCCAAAAATAGTGCACACTTGTACTAAATTAGGTTCACTATACTACAAGGGAATGGACACCATGCAATAGTGCCTCATGGGGATGGGAGCAACCCTTCACCAAGAAGATGATTGTGTCTACAATATTTCCTAGAGGCAAAGAACATAATTTGGTTCTAGCAATTACTCCTAGAAGATAATGGCACCCACAAAACACTTGGAAAAGATAGCACTCACTCTATCTTTTATCACTCTTTTAAAGCTGGGATAATAAATAATTTACGATAGACCAACAAATTCTTGAACATAAAGAACCATTGAAAGTTATGATTCATGTTTACAATAGCCAACAACCAATTGTTCCAATCATGGTGTCCAATCATTATGTTAGAAAAGGCATTTGCAAATCCCTTACACAACCATAATAAATTTAAACCATGAACCATAAGAACCTAACAATGGGACTAACAAAGATACATCCTAAACAAATCTTGATCATATTCCACCCTATTGTAAGGCCTAAGAAGTAACTCTATCTTAAAGCTACACATTCCTCTAGATGAAGCTCAATGGTCAAATAGTTGAAGCATAGCAATAATTGAATGAATATGGGAATAATTTGAAGTACAATCATTTTCTAGCTTGGTTTGGGGGTTTTCCACATAATATTTTCCCCTTAACCATATTTATAGTTTGAGAAAATCTGAAAAATTGTTTCAGATTTATATTATCCTTTTGAAGTAGCACACTACCATCAAAATGCATAATCATTGGTCATCTCAAGAAAATTCCTATTGGTTAGTAGGATATCCTTATAATTTTTTTTATTTTGTCCATGTACTTTGTGTCTCCTTAGTGATATGCCATTTGGGATGAAGTTTGGGAGTCAGTCTATGGTGGGATTTCTCTAAATTATGTCATTATTTTATATGAAATGTTTAAGTTTCACTAATTGTTAAAAACTTTGCATGTAAGCTATCAATCGCTTATTCACATTGAAGGTCTTAGGTTATGATGTAAATCCCCAAATGTGCAATTGTGTTGTCCCCTCAGAGGAGTAACTAGAGATGGCCTACTAGGCCTATTTTATTCATGTAAGCTAATGTCAAAATATAATGGAATAAATTAAATTAATTATTTGAAGTTTTCCAATAGAGTGTTATTTTATGGATAGCTTTATTCTAATTAATTAAATAAAGTTTTTTGAGTGAAAAATAAAAGAAATATAAAAAGTTCACTTTAATATTCAACTTTCATGAAATTTTTAAGTGGGAACTTGGAAAATCTTTGGAGATTGTTTTTAGCAGAAATATAAAAGTGGATTTGGAAGCTCATTTTCATATGGTTGGTTCATTTTTCTCTATTTTGGATTTTTGAGCTACCAACAAGATGACAAACTATCATGGGACCCGTGAAGAAAACATTAGATGGCTCCCATAACAACCAAATCATGTATAGATGGAACCCATAAATCACTATAATATATTAATAGATTTCATAATATATATATATATATATATATATATATATATATATATATATATATATATATATATATATATATATATATATATATATATATATATATATATATATATATATATATATATATATATATATATATATATATATATATATATATATATATATATATATTTAAAAAAAAAATTAACTTATTGTCGATTCTTTGACCAACAAAGACTATATATTATTTTAGAATGTCTTTGAGCTAACAATGTACTGTTTAGGTCATCAAGTGCATGCAACTCCTCCTAGAAGGTTGACCGACATCCATCCGAGATTGTTGAGTGCAATGTCAGCAACAAGGAGCATGCAACATCGACGCCTTTACAGTCTATGCATGGGTGTTTGTTACTTGTAGCAATCAAATTTCAAACTACCTATTTTAATCAAAGAAAGTATATTAATCAATATGCGTGTACATGATGATTAAGGAAGGTTCTATGATTAGATTTAACATCATTTTCATTAGGTATATTCTTTTGGATAAGGTTTCTTTCCCAATAAACTTATGTAAAATAGGCATCAAATTTATGCTAGGAGAAGTATAAAGTAATAGTAAAAATAGAATATGATGAACAATTATATCAAGATCTCTTTGCAAAGGGTTCTCAAATAAGGAATAATTGGGGCATGTTGTGCAAGAAATAGGAGGTAAAGGGATTTATTTTCTATAGTAGAGGGAACCAAAAGTGAAGAAATTGGAGGAGGGATTGTGGTAGATAAAGATCTATAAGAGGAGTAGAAATGAAGAGATGAATTCAGTGGGAAAATGATTGAGCATTGTCTAACCAAAAGCTAGAAGAGATGAAAGGAGGCCTTAGAAACCATTGTGTGAGTAGGAGCTTACATTTATTTCTTACCCTTAGCATTTAATATGGATGTCTTTGGGAAACAAGTAGACAACTTGTCAGCTATAAATATTTTGGAAATTCAAATTTGAATCCTTTCTCTTTCAAAATGATGCCCTAGATGTTTGAAGAGCCTCACTTTACACATAAGTTGTTGACTAGGATTATAGGTGCCTAGGAGGAATATGAGTAGTTGACATAAGTAGAGCTAGAGATAAGTTTGGGTAGAGTTTCCAATTGAATGATCCACATTTGATTGAACTTTTTTTATCTACAATCTATGCACCCATGTGAAGGAAGAGTTCAAATTCATAAAAAAGTGTGCATGGCACTTAGAAGTGTGCATGTCCTAGTTCCTACATCATAGGATCCTTATTTGAAGTGTTGCATTTTATTCTTGACTCATTTGGAAGGATGGCATTGGTTCATAAAATCTTAAGATGTGTGCTTATAGAAATTAAAAAACCAAGAATTTATATTGTACTACTTATTAACAAGTTGTATGTGATTGAATGGCTAATGATATTAGCGAAGTATAGTGTTGGTTAATACGCAAGTATTAATAACCTAGCAATAGCAAATGAAAGCATAAGGTTAGATAAAAACATTAAAATTAGTTTATTAATATGAATAAATGCTTGATTTAGACCTGCATAAGTAGCAAGTGTCTTATGGTGGTTTTCTTCGAGAAATGTAAAGCAACTCTAGAATTATAAGAGTGATAGTGACATTTATTTTGGTAATAGAAACATAAGTCTTAAACAACAAGAGTTTAAAAGAAGTAAATGAAAAAGGAACAATGAAACATATGAATGCCCATGATTAGCTTATGGTGACTTGAAAGTACATTTTTTTGCTATACAACTGTAACCAAAACACCAAAAAATGTACAACACTAAATAGTGAGGGTAAACCCAAACCATATGATCCAAGTACAAGTGAAAATATTTATATACTTTAACATAATTTTTAAGTTAATATCAGTCACTTTAGTTTGATTGATAACTTAATATATTATTACAAGTGGTTTCAAGAAACATTCAGTACACAAAAAATTATTGATTATTTTTATTTGTAGTGTCTATTTGAGGCAGCTATTGATTGTTACTGAAACAAAAGACTCTCTTCTTGTTTCCTACAACTGAGCTATAATGTATTTTTGATGCAGGTGAGGCTTTGTTGTGCTAAGTTAACCGGACAAATCTATGCAATGAAAAAGCTCAAGAAGTCAGAGATTCTTAGTCATGGATAGGTCTTAATTATTCCTCCCTTAAATAGATGAGGCCATGTTTGTAATTTGTTATTTTAAGGTTGTTTTTTGGATCTAAAGATGGGTTGTGTTAGAGAGAAGGAATAATTAAAGAAGTTACACACATGAATCAATGTCATAGTTTTACGAACATTTGAGTCTCTTGAACATTAATTAATCTTGTGAATAATTGGTTGTTATTTCTAACACATCTTATTAGGAGATACATATGTTTTAGAAGTGTGTATGGTAGCAAGCAAGTGTGCCTAATTGGATGGAAAAAATCATGGTTAGGTTTTCTTTTTTGGAGTTTCTCTTGGATGGCTTCCTTTGAAGAAGATCGGGTAACTTGGTGCAAGTCACTTGGTGATGGTCAAGTCTATGCTATGGTTCATTTCTCTAGTTTTAATCCCACCTCTATGCAATAATTGTTGAATGGACCATTAGGAACACACAAGATGGGTTATTGTGAGTCACTATTCTAGAGATTTTGTTCACTGATAATAGATTGAAATTTTTGTTGTAGTTATTTACAAAAAATGATATTTGTGTTGATATATTTTCTTGCACAATATCAATGAGCCCTTGAAGACATGTTATGCTTTTTTGTTGAATATTATCATTAGTCTTACTATCCCTCAAATTTCATTCCTAGTTCATTCTGAAAGTGCTAAAATTTGAGTTTATGCTCTCTAGGTCCATTCCATTGTGCTATTTTCTTCTATTTAGAAAACACTAAAATCTATTTTCCTATACATGAATAAGATATCAGAAATTAGGACAAAGTATTGTACATTTTTTCAATATTTCATACCTGGTCCAGGTTCTAATTTTCATTTTGTAAAACTCATTCATAATTTCTATTTCCATAAGAAGCTTTTTTTTTACCATGCGATACTGGAATTAAAGATTATCTTCATAGGTATTTTGACCTATATTTTTGGATATATTTTAATATATTTACTTGAGACTCATACCATGACCCCAAGTACTTTTCTACCATATGATAAATGCATCCCCTTTTTGAGACACATGTGGTGATGTTTTCAGGCATTAGAGCACTTCATAAGAATTTTCTCTTTGTCTCTATAATGTGTACATCTCTTGAAATAGGGAAACTACCTATAGATGTTTTTTATATATATCATATAACTACATTGAAAAAATTTCATTTGCAAATATGTAGTTAACAAGAGTGAAAAAGAACTTTAAACACATTAATATACTTCTAGCTTTTTATCTTTTGTAGGAAAATTTATGAGTTCTGCAATAGCTAAAGTTTTTCTTACCAAATCCCAAAGACGTACTAGTTAGAAGAGAATCAACAAACATGCATAGGGTTTGAATGCACACTGAGGTTTTGTGAATTTATTGTAGTGAGAAAGAGGCATACACCAAGATACTATCTAGTGATAAAAAATTACATGCTATATATGACACTAACACAAATATACATTTCCATCTAGTCTTTGTTTTTCACACCCAACATTTCTCTAGTCACCAGAAGTAGTGAGAATGCTAAGATTTATCATTGGATATGACATTCTATGCTTTGCAGGTGGAACATGTAAGGTCTGAGAGAAATTTACTTGTGGAGGTTGATAATCGGTACATTGTGAAGTTGTTTTATTCATTTCAAGATGTAGAATATTTGTACCTTATCATGGAATACCTTCTCAAGGGTGACATTATGACATTGCTTATCCATGAAGATATTTTAGCTGAGAATGTTGCATGCTTTTATATTGCACAAAGTATCTTGGCTATTCACTAAATACATAAATGTATGACCTGAACCGGTCTTTTTCCAAATTTTCAGAAATATATCTCATGCAAATTTAAACAAAAAGATACATGCAAATAACCATTTGATTCAACAACAATAACCAAAAATACATTCCATTACATAACTCAAAAAATTGTTATTGTATTATACAATAGCAATACGAAACAATGAAACTACAATAACCCAATCTGAAATACATCATACTACAAGATTGGATGATCTATCTAGAGCTTATGTTATTGTATTTGATTCTTCATTTTTGACAGTTTCAAGAGCTCTGGATTTCGAATGCTTTTCAATCCACTGCTTCCTGTGAACAAGGTATTCTATGTCACTAATAAGGTTATCTAAATTTGACACCCTCATTAAATATACTAATTCTTCTCCGATCTTTGTTTATTTGATACCCTTTTCATTATATTTTCAGCAGTGTCAAGGAGAGTTTAATAGACAAAGGAAGAACAATACTCTTTAGAATCTTACTATAATAGACGAAGATGCCAAGGATGATGCAAAAGACTTGGTAATTGTTGGACTACCATGCAAGGTTAATTCAGATCATAAAAAGAATCTCCAAGATGTAGTAAGAAAAGTGAGAGCTCTGATGCAAACTGCAAATCTCACATCTCGAAGTGAAGTGGTACACATTTTTCTTCCAGGCATATTTAACCTTTTCTTAGAATTTTGAATATATGTTCGCAAGATGAGCATACCTCTTGTGCATATATTTATCACTACATTAGACACAACTAGCATTATCATTCCAAGCATATAATTGAATATCAAAAACAAATATTACATCGATATAGCAAGATTACATTAAAACTTTACATATAATTTGTGCCTCATCAAAAACAACAACATATCATATAAATACATCAACTGTTTGCACAATCGATAAGGAATAGTTTCCATTATATGTGCCATAGTTATATATATTAGATATTGCAATTACCATTATTAGTTAACCATTATAGAACTAACATTATCATTATAAAATCATTGCAATTTACATTATAGGAATTTGGGGTGATAGTCCTAGCATTCATAATACAAAAAAAAGGGACATTACAATTTTAACTACAATATTAAAATTACATAAGTACAAATGCTGAGCAAGTTATTAAAAAAAAACAAATCTCTTACAAATTAATTGATAGATTTTAGAAATTAATCCAAATCTCTATTTTTGACCACCATTTTTTGTATTCTTTGGTGCACGTCTGATTTATATCCCCTTCCTTTGAAGGGCTACCACCTTTGGATGTCACAATATATTTCCTTTTTTTTAAAACTGAATATGTTGTCAATTTTTTGACCAACAAAGACTGTACAATTCGATGAGAATGCTATAGTCTCGACATAAAATACCATTGATATTTTGACAAAATGACCTTAATTTTTTATGCCAATGCTATACTGTGGACGTATTCATCAATCAATTTTTTGATCATATGTTATCGAAAATGAAAAAAAAAAGTTAGCTATTTACACCAACTATATGATTATTTTGACCAACATTGGTCGAATGCAATAAAAGATATGTCGGTCATTCTTCACGATTGAAGTGATTATTTTGACATCAGATTTGTTGATAGTTCAACAAATAGAAGGATTGAATATTTGACAATAATTTTTTGTGTCGAATTAGCAATGAAGAAAGTTTGACAACAATAATGGTCGTTTGGTCAACCAATGTGCATCAAAAAATTGACTAATTCACATTGAAAATTAGGTTAAAATTTACTGGTGAGGCTACCTTGTTGTTAACATGAACAACCAACAATAACACATTGTAAGATCTTAAGTCTTAGTGGAAAGAGCCACCACACCATGGTTTAACCATAATAATAAGCTAGCACCAATAAATTACAATTATTTTTATCAGAACAATTTTTTATAAATAACACTTAAGCAGAAGGTGTTATTTTTATTTTTTGTTGTATTTTGTTTTATCAAGATTAATGAAATTTGGATTATTGAATTTGATTAAAAATATATGTAACTCTTAATAATTAAATTATATTTTTACTAATTTAATAATTTATAAGCCATCGTTTTCCTTTATTATTATTATTATTATTATTATTATTATTATTATTATTATTATTATTATTATTATTATTATTATTATTATTATTATTATTATTTTGGTAATAAATTAAAGAAATGCGATTTCTTTTAAATTCCACATTTTTAAGTTAACTCAAAGTATTATCAATGACACTAGAGTAACCAAGTTATAGTGCGAAAGAAAAGACATCATGAATTATTTTCTAGTTATTTGATAATCCTTGCCATGATAATGATACTATAGCAATTTAAAGACACTTAAAAAGTACTTCTACATTATTAATCATACATCACATGCTCACTAAGAAATTAAATAAAATTATCAAATCAATTAGGTCATATTTTATCTAATTTAATTATTTTTCATTAATAATTAAAAAATTTATGTATCAAACTAACTTAGTTTAGCCATATTATTAATAATTAAAGAGATAATTAAAGATGATAGGCTTATTGTGGGAGCTTTTTCTCTCAGAAACCTCATTGGTTTTGTCATCATGTTTGTTTGGTTGCGTGCTTGCAAACAACAGCTTGTCATCGACTCTCGTCAATTTTGGGTTATCTTTCTTGACTGCCTTCTTGCAAACATCAGGTGTCATGATAGTGTTCCCATCTTTACTGCATAATGTACAAGTGTAGTTTATGTTCTAGTAACAACACCCCAAGGTTGCCCTAAAAACAAATTGGCTCTGAAAAAATACCAAAGAAAAGTATATAGGCAATAGTAGTTTCCAACATTATCAATCCAACAATAGAGTTGTTATGTGTTGCCTAAGTTATGTGCATATCGATTCCTTGTTCTCAAATTTTGGGTGCCCTTCAGGGTAGCTTGCCATGTTCGATTAGGTTACAATGTTCTCCTTGTGAAATGTAGAGATTCCACCTCCACCGAAAATACTACAAGCACACTTCTAGATTATCTTAATCATATTCTCTATGTATATTTCGTTAATCAATTTGCAAGGTTCTAATTTCTTTGTCGGTGTGTAAGAAAAGAAATAGTGTAAATAAGGGAAAGGTAAGGGTGAATATTTTGTTTGATTGGGGTAAGGCATAGGCATCTTAGATGAAAGTACCAAGGATTCCATCTATTCCTTCCATTGTGGTTCAATTGGTTAAGGATCAAGGTCTATAGTGGGGAACCAAGGTTTTAAGGAACAACATTCATGTGATATTCTGAGCATTGATGGGATGGGTAGATAGATGGGGTTGGGGCCTCCCATTTGGTATAACTCTCATCCGTATCTTACTGTGCCACTATGCAATTGTTTTGCAAGTACCAAGACGAGAGGATTTTTCGCAACCACATCGGTGAGTTTCCTTAGGAGGAAACCCCTAAGGAGCGTATACATGGAGGCTGCTCATAAAACCAAAAAATCAACAGCTATGCTAGAAATGCAATCTTCTATGTGTAAAGGGTCGAGCACAAGGATTCCTCAGATTTAGAGTTGTGCTTCCTTGCAATTTCATTTCAACATTTTATTTTTTCTCTGTTCCAATTTCCTGGGCCTATAAAAGGAGTTTGTTTCTATGTTTGAATCTATGGTTTCAGTAGGTTATGGCTTTTGGAAAAATTGAATGTAAAATATCTTTTATTCATTTCCTATTACTATATCCAAATATCTTGATAAGACTGTTGAACTCTAAAATTCCAATCGCCAAGTTTTCTATTATCAATTTCTCTTATTTTTCAAAGCATTTCAGATCGAAAATTCAATCCGAAAACAAACACCTTGAGGTTGCAGGGTTCAAGAACCATAACCCTTGAGATTGTATTGAACATTGGGAACAAAACCCCCAGATTTCTTGTTGGTGATTCGAACCAAGAATTGTATAGATCTCCATCTTTATTTCAAAGTGATATCATTCAGGAGTAACCACAATGCTGAATCGATATGGTGTCTAGATTATTATTTTGATTTGTGTATAGATTTTGGGTATTTAATGTGGATGTACAAATTTTATTTGGAATTCTTGATGACTTCCTCAATGTTATTATTCTTATTTTCTGTGAAAAAGGAAAAAAGCTTTTTTGGTTTAGAGAATGTCAAAAGAGAAGATTGTCACTTACTTGTGTAGATTGCAACCTTTGAAGTATAACTATGGCGGTTAACCTAAATAATTAGAAACTGCTTTATATATTTGAAACAAGGCTAACGTTGTATATGGAGACAAAGTTTAGATGGCTGGTATAAAGTAGATTAGATGGTGGGGTTTTGTTTCATGGTCATGTGACATGGAGTTGTAGCTAACTGGGTGTTATGCAGCAACCTCATAAAGCTATGATCATTGTCTATGTTTTCATTCATTATCTACATCTTATCTCAGTACCATAGTAGATGTTGTATGTTCTTGATGTCAATCCTTGCAGCTGTAAGTAGTCTTTCCTTAGCTTAGCATCAAGGAATATATCTCTTTGTGATCACAGTTGTCACTTCACCCAAAATAGTATTTTAATATTGTCATTTCAAGCCGAGGTTAACTTGGTAGCGCACAACATTTGTGAGTAAATATGTTGTTATTATTGACGAATAATATTCATGTTGTTGCAATACATTTAACATTAGTAATGTTTGTTAGAGGATTTGACACACCTAACCCCAACATGGATTTCTCTCAAATTGGCTTTGAAATGATTTGAAAATCCTTTTCCAGAGGACTTTTAAAAGTTTCTATTAACATTTCAAACATATCTTGAAACAACAATACCCAAATTGAGAGCGTAATTTTTTTAATTCTTCCAATACACGTACTTGTTCACTTTGGTTGTGATGAACTTTTGTTAAAATTTTTAGGGTGCCTGAAGAATAATTTGTTCTTTTGGGTAATCCTGAGAAAATTGGTCATATTAGTAATTTTTATCACATTTAAAATGTTACTAACCATAGTCAAGTTTTTGCATATGTGACCAACTATCTAGACTTAGCTCAATGACTTCAGGGAGACATTTTCCCAAGCTACATTCTACAAAAAACTAGAAATGCAAAGTTTGGACATTTGAACCAACACTTTCAGTAAAATGGGCCAAAGAATTTCCAATGGTGGCCAAAGATTTATCATCCAAAAAAGGGGACATATGAAAGTTTTTCTGAAATAGATATAGAATTGGTATATTTTCTACTAGATTAAAATAGAGAGGCCAATGATTTAAATATAAACATTTAACCCCATAAATGTGACTTGCTTCTAAACATCAAATTTGTGTTCTCTCCTTTATCTTAAAGAAGAAAATATAGATTCATCTTCTATATATTCAAATAATTATTCTGGCCTTCAACAAGGTTAACAATAGAAATTGATCCAATTAAATCATTTTGGTATTGACCATAGACAAATGATTGAAATATTAAATTACTTTTCCCCATAAAATCTTTGTTCCTTAGCTCAAAGAAGAAAGCAAAGAATCGCCTTACTAAAATTAAAATTAAATGATTGTTCTAACCTTCAATAATGGAATCCAATAGATATTTTTCCAATTTTGAAGTCTTAAAAATTTAATTCCATATATATTATAATAAACCTGTAGTTGATTTCCCAAGCTCACCACAAAGGCATTCATCTCTGAGCAGTTGTAGGCTGCTAACAAGTCCATGGATTACTATAGTGATGCCTACTACATCTGAATGAGGTGCTATGCCAAGGGTGAGATCATAATTTGGGTAAGGTGGATATTACTTGATATATGTTCATCGTCTGTCTATACTTCTTTAATTTATTGTATTCAAATGGTTAGAATTCAGCTCTATAGATTAAAAAATTGTTGCCTCTTGCCTTGAAGTGAAGAATCTTATTTCCTTAGCATACTCCACTGCAATATCTCTATATTAAAAAATAAATAAAAGACTCATTTTTGCTTCTTTTAAAATTCATAAGAGAATTTTGTGTTCATATTGGTTTTGTGTTTACTAACTATAGGTTGCAGCTTTGTTTTAACATAAATGATTGAAATTGTTTGTTTTTGTTGAGATGTTTCCTTACTTCAGCCAAGGAAGATATTATTAGAGCATTTTTTTATCTTGTTCTTTCTAAAGAAGAAAACAAAAGTAATAATTCAAAATGACTCTACAAATCCTTTTGCAAAGGGCATCTACAATTTTCTATTTATATTTCAAACCTATGTGAGACAACAATTTAACTTTACTTAAATGGATAGCTTAATTTTGTGGAACATTTTTTTTGTTCAATTTGATTATGATGAATGTGTTTAAAGGCGGTAACTTGCAACATTGTAATGCTCTTGTCTCGATAGACATACAAAATCTAGCATTTTAATTTTTCTCCTCTTTTGAATCAAATATAATCCAACAATGTAATTGTTCTCCTATTTTGAATCAAATAGGAGTCATTTGTAGATTCCTCCATACATTTTCTATCATTTCTTCAATTATAATTTCTACAAAAACAACTTGGTCCAAAGTTACAGTCTACAACCAGCTCAATGCAAAGTTGCACTGATGACCTGTAAACCCCAATCGGCTCATTGTTGCATGCACAAAAACATGTGACTGCTAGTTAGCTAATAAGGCTATTATAGGGAAGAATTCCACCAGATTTCATCATGGTCTCACCTGGGAAAATATGTCACCTATCGGAATCCTCACCCATGAAATATTTCTAGATACCAAAAAAAAAAAATGCTTTCTGAAACAACTGAAATTGTTGAATATTATTAGCCAATGTTATTTATTTTCACCACCACATGCTATGTCAAGCCTTCTTTTTAGTAAATAATTTATTCTGATAGGTATTTTTCTAGCGAATTCTTCACATTTATCTTTCTTGGTCTTCTATACATGTAATACTATAAAATCACCCCTCCTTTCAATTTTTTAATCTAATTATTGTGCAATTTATTTTACTTGGGTAATAATATAAGCTTAATTTTCTAATCCTCGAGCTATTATTAAAGATTGATCTTTTTCTCTTAATAAAAAATTAAGACTAATTTAAAAAAATAATATATAAATAATTCATTTATATTAATAACTTAAACAAGATAAATAACTTTGATAATGTAAACTACTTACTTTAATTTATATTAATTATTTTTTGTTTATTGTGGTAAAATACTTAAACTTTAATAAATTGATCAAAATTTTATTGAAATAATTGTCCAAAAAATAGTACCTTGATTCATTTTTTGTGAGTGCAAAATGCTAACCATAATTGCAATTAACATGGCTTTTAAATTATGTCAATATATTGTAACTTTGTTGTTAGGGGTTCTCTTTTTGTTATGGTTGTTGTCTCGTAAAGTTGTTCCACCCTATATAACCAATCAAACAATTTAAATTAAAATTGATATGTAGATATATTGGTAGTATATGAGTGTCAAAGATACTACAAATGAACTGATCAATTTAATCTTCTTCTTTTTTTGCTTATTGACACACTTTAAGGTTAAATGTTCATGAGCTCTTATCAATTCATTATTATATTTACGATTTGTATGTACGTTCCACTATATTATTCAAAGTTGAAGAAAATGAGGAAGAGGATAAGAAAGAGGAGGGGGACAAACAAAGTAGGAGGAGAATAAGAAGTAGTTCTACATAAATGAGGAGGAGGATGAGGAGGTGAAAAGGAGGAAGAAGATGACAAAGAGGAGAAAAAGGTGTAAAAGGAGGAGGAGGAGAACCATAAGAAAAAGGAGGAGGAGAAGAAGAAGAAGTGAAGAAGTTGGAGAAGGAGAAGAAGAAGGGGACTGAAAATACATTCAGTTTTCCCCCTTAAACCACCCATATATTAAACAATATATACATTTCTATCGGTGTAACCATTGCAGCTCTTTTAGGTACAAGTGCTATTATATGTTAAATTTAAAAGTACCACATTTATAAATGGTAAAAAGATAGAGTTGAAATATTTTAATGGTTATATGTCAATGCCCTCTCAAATATAGGGTAATAAGAATTAGCCTTAAAATTATTGGTAAAAATATCAATTGTAAAAATTTCACTATATTTAATATCATTTAAAAATAATTATATCTTAACATTATTTACATATAAAGAAACTAAATTAATATTAATATTTAAAATAAACTTACATGCATAAAAATAAATAAAATATTATTTAAATAAATTTGCGATGACCATATGTCTTTGCCTCATTCCATATACATTTTAAGTTACACTACGTATTACACACTTCTCCTTATTTAAAAAGTAGGAACAAAGACCGGTATTAAATTAATTATTTTCAAATAACCAGTAAGTTCTATAATTGCTCCACAAGATGGTATTAAACTAATTACTTTCAAACTTTTGAAATAACCATTCTTTTACCAAAAAAACTATGTAAAGATATATTTTTTAAAGAATAATAACATAAGAAATTTTTATTTAATATATGAATAGCTAGCAAATTTAAAAATTGCTAGGAAAGACTGAACAATAACACACTTTCAATCAATTAAGTAGATATTTTTAAAGGGCCCAACCCTTATACATATCATTGAATGAACTCAATAGAACTCTAAGCATAATTTCAACCAAGTTGCACAAAAACAACAAAAAGAAAGAAAATCAAAAGATATTTTGAACTAATCAAGAACACTTATAATGAAGTTGGCAACCATCAACCAAAAATGTAAAAGTATAAATTGTAGATAAAATATTGTACATATTGAGAACATCTAAATTTTTAATCTAAACAAAGAAAAAAATCCATTTAGCAATTTTCTAAATACCATTATTATCAAATCCAATAACAAATAGTCATTAAAAGTTAATTGCAAAATATAGATAAAATAAGATAGTATTGTCTTTGCTAAATCACCCCACTTTATACTTAGCTAATATTAATATGAGTATAATCCACTCAAATTGAGAATAGAATAAGAATTAAGAATCCTTTGTATATGGAATTTGTCTTCCTCTAAATATAATTAATATAGTTATAAAAAAATAATATTAAATTTTAAATTTTAAAATAATTAATAAAAATAAATAATAAATAAAGATTTTTCAACCATATAAACCACAGAACAAGAATCTCCTTAACATTGTTTCACTATCATTTTTGTTCATAGAAAGGTGAAGCCATCCCATATAATAAATAAACATAGAGAACTCATATGCATAATATAGAATCAAATATAAAATAACATCTAAAAGTAATTAGATGCATATATTCTTGAAGTCATTATTTAATAAAAAAAATCTTTTAGACCAAATTCGCTTATCCCATTACTATAATATAATAAGCTACATGCTAATAGGCGAACCTATCATGAACTATTGATAATTAATATTATGACTTTAAAATATAATGGACTATTAAGATTTAAGAAAAAAATTAATATATATTTTATGAGATTTAGTAATATATAATATGTTTTATATGAATATTCTAATACATCATTTATAACTTTAATAATATATGATATATTGAATGAATGTGATTAAATAATGGTGTATGGGAAACAAATAACATTCCACTAAACCAATAGTGAAAAGGAGGTTTGCACATTAAAAATATATATTGGATTCATATAGTAAATCAAAACAAATTACTTTAAGATGCATATAGAATATCTTTGGATTGACATAATCTAAAATTATAATGTAATTGAAATAGAAATTACCAAACAAGATATAATACTATGTACTATATATTTATATTAAACTATGTACTATATATTAAAATTTTGACCAATAATATTGTCCATATGTTTTTTATAGAAAAAAGTAGCAAGAGGGTGCTGGCCCGTGGAACAGAAAGACTAGGAGCACATTAACATCACATTAATAGCACTAGTCTAAAAGTAGATAATCAACAACAACAAAATAGTGTCCAGTTTTCCTCTATCAAAAAAAACCTTAAAGGTCCTAAGCAAAAAGAATGAACCAGAGTAGCTTAACTAGAAAGTATAGAAAATATGAATAGTAATATGCCACGCAGGGCTATTCCAAAGTCTTAAAAACTTAATCATAAAATAGAAAAGCATACTAAAAAACTTGACGCCAACAAGCCCGAACTAGAACAAAATCACCATGGCAACAACAACAGTTAAGATCTCCTACCCAGAAGTTTTGACATCAAGGTAGTAGCCCACTCTTCTTGTAGAAACAGGAAGAGGTCTCTATTATCCTCATCAACCTCCAATTTACTATCAGCGATCTTCTCCTAAACATTACACAACATCACGGCCAATGCGTGCATCACTTTAAGGGAAAATTTGTTCAAATCAGCAATGCAGGCTTTGATTTCCCTTATATCCTACTTGAGGCCAAGAATCTCATTATCCAGCTCGTTGAACTTCTATTTGAGGGAGCCTTTGAACCTATCATTCTCAGCCATTGGCATGGTATTGCACTTAGTGCTAGGGAGTTGACCTGCTAAGTGTGGGGAGAGGGCGGGATGAGGTGTTGTTGCTAGGGATTTCATTCACTACAAGATGGATTCAAAGGAGGAGTGCAGCAAAACCTGGGTGAGCTCAAGTGCTTGGCCGAGGAGCCCTTAATTGAACCAGAGGAGGCAGAGGTATCCATATCCTCTAAATCGATTCTTTTCCTCAGAGACCATTTCCTTGAGTCTTCTTTTTCATTTCTTCTTGTGAATTTGTTCGACCATTGGACAGTATCACCCAAATAAACTTCCAACTCCACCTGAGTGTCTGACTTTTTTGGTTTTTTGAGCTTCCTCTCAACTTCAGGGGTGCTATCAACTACTGTCTTTTCCTTAGCTTCCATGGACTCAGAGGCATGGGATTCCTCTAAATCCTCTACCCTTTTGAAGGGATTTCTTACACATCTCTTGTGGCCTTTACCATCATGTGGGACCAGGTCAGTCTCTTGGATGGATAGGGAGGGGGACTAAGAGGGGTTATTGGCTCTTGGAGGAGAAATGTCTTGGGTGACCTCCTTAATAATAAGGGGTTTTGGGGTAGGGGTCAAATGGCTTTATGGAAATTATACAAATAGAGCAAGAGGCCCTAGTGAAGGATGGGAATCATCTTCTAAGGATTCTTATTCTCTTTTATGTCCAGGATGTTACTTTCCAGCGAGTGGAGGATGTAGAACGGGATGGAAATAAGATCCCTATTCCTAATGTGGTTAAGGAATGACATATGATAATAATAAAACACAGTAAATGTTCCCTCAAGAGTGAATTTTTTCATGATAATGTGACAAACCTTAGGCCACAAGTTAGGGAGTAGCTCGTGGTTGAATCCCCCTGACTGTTTCACATGATTTTCACCCGATTTGAAGAATTGATTGAGACTAGTAATGTCCACCATCTGGCTGGTTTTCTTGTACTTCATTCCATCCATTGATAGCCCTGTAGATTTACTAATGACCTCCTCATTAATTTGGAAGTGTATGCCCCCTACTGAAACCTTTATGTTGTTCCATGAGGTCACAAACTATTTAGAAATTTGTTCGCCATAGCCGCCCTTCATTCTTTCCATGAAGCCCTGGAAATGCCAAGTTTTCTTTGCAATAGTGAATAACTAGGGGTCAAAGGTGAACTCCTTTTCAATTTTGTCTAGCTCAATATGCAAAGTTTTTCCACCCATCTCAACCAGGCTAGTTTCCACTGTAGACTCCTTCTGAAATTTAGAAATTTGAGCTTTGCATGCCAAGGCATAAAACAAAGCTTTTTGAGTTAACTGTTTATGTGAATTTTGTTCATACAAGGAAGGGACTGGGTGTTTTTTGGATAGTCGATCCCATACAGTGAAATCCAGTGGATCTTGAGGTGTAATTATTAGAAGTTAAGCCAATTTTACCATTAGTGTCCTTGGTAATCGAGATTAGCTACTGATGTAGACAACCATCCTTCCACACGTAATCATGTAAGAGGTAATTATGAACCTTTATAAGATTTTGCACATACATAGTCATAATGACTATAATCATCATATTAAGCCAGCACATAATCTTGGTTGCACTGTCAACTATTTTATTGACAGTGTGGCTCATTTTGAACATTGTTGGTGTCATGTTTTTCCTGCCTGATTAGCCACTAGGTCTTGTTTAGTAGCTCACTAACCTCCTCCCATTTGACTAGCCTAGTTTACTTAAACCCAATGCAGCAATACAATCCACCACTGCGTTACCTTCCTTGTAGGTATGGGAAATGGTTGTGCTTTGGAAGTTGTTGAGAAGCTCTTGAATTTACACTATTATGGTGTTCACCGCCACCCTGCATTTGACCTTTGTTTGACAACCTCTACAATTACTTTGGAATCCCCCTTAATCATCAGCAAACTGATATTCTTGGAGATGGCAAATTTTATTCCCCATAGAAGAGTCGTGCCTTCAGCTTTATTAATAGTACTATTTTTGAGCGGCTCAGCATAAGCCAAAAGGCAAGAACCATTATGGTCTCTTAGTACTCCACCCACACCCTGGGTAAGATTGTTCACCGCCCCATCAAAATTTAATTTGATCTAGCCAATGGGCAAGGAAACCCACCCAGTAGCATTCCGAACCATCAACCTGGAGTTGTTGAACCTAGTGAAGCCGGACAACAAATTCCAACTGTTAGCCGTTTTGATCTCCCAGGCTTAGGGGGGTGCAGAGAGGAGTTTCCAATTAGCTGAGCCAACATTCTCACATAGGATCTTGGTGCCTAGGTGGAGAGAGGCCTTAAGTGGGGAATTATCCTCCTTGAAGATCCTGTTATTTCTTTCTTTCCAGATAGTACAAAAAATGTGTGGGGGAAGAAGATGCCATAGAAGCTAGAGAGAGGGTAATTGGAGGGGGATCACCAACCAATGAAGTGGTGGACATCATCTCCAAGGACCCATGGGATCCCAATTTTCCAATAATA